>OY821520.1:134969671-135525952 GCA_963682025.1 Cordilura impudica
AGTGATACATAGATGACGCTTTCTGTTTGATTTTAAAAAAGTGCCATAAAAAAATCTTTAATTATTAAATGTTTACACATCTCCCTTGTGATCGGACCCACATGATTTTTCAATCAAAGTTAGATTCAAGAATTAAAAAATTGCATAAAAACCCATTTTTTGTATCCCGCAATGTTATTCCGTCTATCCTTCTGAGATTTTTCTTGTTTCAAAGCTGATATATATTTTAACTATAATTGCTACCAAATTCAAAACTATTTTTGAGTTTCTTATCACAGCTAATGAATTTTCAGAAATTATTTTTAAAGTTTAGTTACCATTAGTTTAAAAATTAAAAATTAAAAATTAAAAATTAAAAATTAAAAATTAAAAATTAAAAATTAAAAATTAAAAATTAAAAATTAAAAATTAAAAATTAAAAATTAAAAACTAAAAATTAAAAATAAAAAATAAAAAATAAAAAATTAAAAATTAAAAATTAAAATACAAATTAAAAATTAAAAATTAAAAATTAAAAATTAAAAATTAAAAATTAAAAATTAAAAATTTAAAATTAAAAATTAAAAATTAAAAATTAAAAATTAAAAATTAAAAATTAAAAATTAAAAATTAAAAATTAAAAATTAAAAATTAAAAATTAAAAATTAAAAATTAAAAATTAAAAATTAAAAATTAAAAATTAAAAATTAAAAATTAAAAATTAAAAATTAAAAATTAAAAATTAAAAATTAAAAATAAAAAATTAAAAATTAAAAATTAAAAATTAAAAATTAAAAATTAAAAATTAAAAATTAAAAATTAAAAATTAAAAATTAAAAATTAAAAATTAAAAATTAAAAATTAAAAATTAAAAATTAAAAATTAAAATTTAAAAATTAAAAATTAAAAACTAAAAATTAAAAATTAAAAATTAAAAACTAAAAATTAAAAATAAAAATTAAAAATTAAAAATTAAAAATTAAAAATTAAAAATTAAAAATTAAAAATTAAAAATTAAAAATTAAAAATTAAAAATTAAAAATTAAAATTAAAAATTAAAAATTAAAAATTAAAAATTAAAAATTAAAAATTAAAAATTAAAAATTAAAAATTAAAAATTAAAAATTAAAAATTAAAAATTAAAAATTAAAAATTAAAAATTAAAAATTAAAAATTAAAAATTAAAAATTAAAATTAAAAATTAAAAATTAAAAATTAAAAATTAAAATTAAAAATTAAAAATTAAAAATTAAAAATTAAAAATTAAAAATTAAAAATTAAAAATTAAAAATTAAAAATTAAAAATTAAAAATTAAAAATTAAAAATTAAAAATTAAAAATTAAAAATTAAAAATTAAAAATTAAAAATTAAAAATTAAAAATTAAAAATTAAAAATTAAAAATTAAAAATTAAAAATTAAAAATTAAAAATTAAAAATTAAAAATTAAAAATTAAAAATTAAAATTAAAAATTAAAAATTAAAAATTAAAAATTAAAAATTAAAAATTAAAAATTAAAAATTAAAAATTAAAAATTAAAAATTAAAAATTAAAAATAAATTAAAAATTAAAAATTAAAAATTAAAATTAAAAATTAAAAATTAAAAATTAAAAATTAAAAATTAAAAATTAAAAATTAAAAATTAAAAATTAAAAATTAAAAATAAAAATTAAAAATTAAAAATTAAAAATTAAAAATTAAAAATTAAAAATTAAAAATTAAAAATTAAAAATTAAAAATTAAAAATTAAAAATTAAAATTAAAAATTAAAAATTAAAAATTAAAAATTAAAATTAAAAATTAAAAATTAAAAATTAAAAATTAAAAATTAAAAATTAAAAATTAAAAATTAAAAATTAAAAATTAAAAATTAAAAATTAAAAATTAAAAATTAAAATTAAAAATTAAAAATTAAAAATTAAAAATTAAAAATTAAAAATTAAAATTAAAATTAAAAATTAAAAATTAAAAATTAAAAATTAAAAATTAAAAATTAAAATTAAAAATTAAAAATTAAAAATTAAAAATTAAAAATTAAAAATTAAAAATTAAAAATTAAAAATTAAAAATTAAAAATTAAAAATTAAAAATTAAAAATTAAAAATTAAAAATTAAAAATTAAAAATTAAAAATTAAAAATTAAAAATTAAAAATTAAAAATTAAAAATTAAAAATTAAAAATTAAAAATTAAAATTAAAAATTAAAAATAAAAATTAAAAATTAAAAATTAAAAATTAAAAATTAAAAATTAAAAATTAAAAATTAAAAATTAAAAATTAAAAATTAAAAATTAAAAATTAAAATTAAAAATTAAAAATTAAAAATTAAAATAAAAATTAAAAATTAAAAATTAAAAATTAAAAATTAAAAATTAAAAATTAAAAATTAAAAATTAAAATTAAAAATTAAAAATTAAAAATTAAAAATTAAAAATTAAAAATTAAAAAATTAAAATTAAAAATTAAAAATTAAAAATTAAAAATTAAAAATTAAAAATTAAAAATTAAAAATTAAAAATTAAAAATTAAAAATTAAAAATTAAAAATTAAAAATTAAAAATTAAAAATTAAAAATTAAAAATTAAAAATTAAAAATTAAAAATTAAAAATTAAAAATTAAAAATTAAAATTAAAAATTAAAAATTAAAAATTAAAAATTAAAAATTAAAAATTAAAAATTAAAATTAAAAATTAAAAATTAAAAATTAAAAACTAAAAATTAAAAATTAAAAATTAAAAATTAAAAATTAAAAATTAAAAATTAAAAATTAAAAATTAAAATTAAAATTAAAATTAAAAATTAAAAATTAAAAATTAAAAATTAAAAATTAAAAATTAAAAATTAAAAATTAAAAATTAAAATAAAATTAAAAATTAAAAATTAAAAATTAAAAATTAAAAATTAAAATTAAAAATTAAAAATTAAAAATTAAAAATTAAAAATTAAAAATTAAAAATTAAAAATTAAAAATTAAAATTAAAAATTAAAAATTAAAAATTAAAAATTAAAAATTAAAATTAAAAATTAAAAATTAAAAATTAAAAATTAAAATTAAAAATTAAAAATTAAAAATTAAAAATTAAAAATTAAAAATTAAAAATTAAAATTAAAAATTAAAAATTAAAAATTAAAAATTAAAAATTAAAATTAAAATTAAAAATTAAAAATTAAAAATTAAAAATTAAAAATTAAAAATTAAAAATTAAAAATTAAAAATTAAAAATTAAAAATTAAAAATTAAAAATTAAAAATTAAAAATTAAAAATTAAAAATTAAAATTAAAAATTAAAAATTAAAATTAAAAATTAAAAATTAAAAATTAAAAATTAAAAATTAAAAATTAAAAATTAAAAATTAAAAATTAAAAATTAAAAATTAAAAATTAAAAATTAAAAATTAAAAATTAAAAATTAAAAATTAAAAATTAAAAATTAAAAATTAAAAATTAAAAATTAAAAATTAAAAATTAAAAATTAAAAATTAAAAATTAAAAATTAAAATTAAAATTAAAAATTAAAAATTAAAAATTAAAAATTAAAAATTAAAAATTAAAAATTAAAAATTAAAAATTAAAAATTAAAAATTAAAAATTAAAAATTAAAAATTAAAATTAAAAATTAAAAATTAAAAATTAAAAATTAAAAATTAAAAATTAAAAATTAAAAATTAAAAATTAAAAATTAAAAATTAAAAATTAAAAATTAAAAATTAAAAATTAAAAATTAAAAATTAAAAATTAAAAATTAAAAATTAAAAATTAAAAATTAAAAATTAAAAATTAAAAATTAAAAATTAAAAATTAAAAATTAAAAATTAAAAATTAAAAATTAAAAATTAAAAATTAAAAATTAAAAATTAAAAATTAAAAATTAAAAATTAAAAATTAAAAATTAAAAATTAAAAATTAAAAATTAAAAATTAAAAATTAAAATTAAAAATTAAAAATTAAAAATTAAAAATTAAAAATTAAAAATTAAAAATTAAAAATTAAAAATTAAAAATTAAAAATTAAAAATTAAAAATTAAAAATTAAAAATTAAAAATTAAAAATTAAAAATTAAAATTAAAAATTAAAAATTAAAAATTAAAAATTAAAAATTAAAAATTAAAAATTAAAAATTAAAAATTAAAAATTAAAAATTAAAAATTAAAAATTAAAAATTAAAAATTAAAAATTAAAATTAAAAATTAAAAATTAAAAATTAAAAATTAAAAATTAAAAATTAAAAATTAAAAATTAAAAATTAAAAATTAAAAATTAAAAATTAAAAATTAAAAATTAAAAATTAAAAATTAAAAATTAAAAATTAAAAATTAAAAATTAAAAATTAAAAATTAAAAATTAAAAATTAAAAATTAAAAATTAAAAATTAAAAATTAAAAATTAAAAATTAAAAATTAAAAATTAAAAATTAAAAATTAAAAATTAAAAATTAAAAATTAAAAATTAAAAATTAAAAATTAAAAATTAAAAATTAAAAATTAAAAATTAAAAATTAAAAATTAAAAATTAAAAATTAAAAATTAAAAATTAAAAATTAAAAATTAAAATTAAAAATTAAAAATTAAAAATTAAAAATTAAAAATTAAAAATTAAAAATTAAAAATTAAAAATTAAAAATTAAAAATTAAAAATTAAAAATTAAAAATTAAAAATTAAAAATTAAAAATTAAAAATTAAAAATTAAAAATTAAAAATTAAAAATTAAAAATTAAAAATTAAAAATTAAAAATTAAAAATTAAAAATTAAAAATTAAAAATTAAAAATTAAAAATTAAAAATTAAAAATTAAAAATTAAAAATTAAAATTAAAAATTAAAAATTAAAAATTAAAAATTAAAAATTAAAAATTAAAAATTAAAAATTAAAAATTAAAAATTAAAAATTAAAAATTAAAAATTAAAAATTAAAAATTAAAAATTAAAAATTAAAAATTAAAAATTAAAAATTAAAAATTAAAATTAAAATTAAAAATTAAAAATTAAAAATTAAAAATTAAAAATTAAAAATTAAAAATTAAAAATTAAAAATTAAAAATTAAAAATTAAAAATTAAAAATTAAAAATTAAAAATTAAAAATTAAAATTAAAAATTAAAAATTAAAAATTAAAAATTAAAATTAAAATTAAAAATTAAAAATTAAAAATTAAAAATTAAAAATTAAAAATTAAAAATTAAAAATTAAAAATTAAAAATTAAAAATTAAAAATTAAAAATTAAAAATTAAAAATTAAAAATTAAAAATTAAAAATTAAAAATTAAAAATTAAAAATTAAAAATTAAAAATTAAAAATTAAAAATTAAAAATTAAAAATTAAAAATTAAAAATTAAAAATTAAAAATTTAATATTTAAAATTTTAAATTTAAAATTTAAAATTTAAAATTTAAAATTTAAAATTTAAAAAATTTAAAATTTAAAATTTAAAATTTAAAATTTTAAATTTAAAATTTAAAATTTAAAATTAAAATAAAAAATGAAAAACGAAAAATTAAAAATTAACCAGTTGAAATAATAAATTATAATAAATATTTTTATATAAGTTTATTGTTATAAGTGATACATAGATGACGCTTTCTGTTTGATTTTAAAAAAGTGCCATAAAAAATCTTTAATTACTAAATGTTTACACATCTCCCTTGTGATCGGACCCACATGATTTTTCAATCAAAGTTAGATTCAAGAATTAAAAAATTGCATAAAAATCCATTTTTTGTATCCCGCAATGTTATTCCGTCTATCCTTCTGAGATTTTTCTTGTTTCAAAGCTGATATATATTTTAATTATAATTGCTACCCAATTCAAAACTATTTTTGAGTTTCTTATCACTGCTAATGAATTTTCAGAAATTATTATTAAAGTTTAGTTACCATTAGTTTAAGTAATACAAATTAAATGAAATGATAACTTAAAAATTCCATGTGTAACTAATTTTAGAACATTTTAGAACCTAAATCGGCTTAAAATTATCCAAAGTTTTCTTAAACGATATTTTTTAAAGAAAATTATCTTCAAGTTATTAAAACGTAATGGATATAATATTTTAATTTACTTTGACTTTAGTACTAATTGCAATTTAGATTTGAGTTAAAATTCAAATGGAACGTATTGATACTAGAAGACAAAATATTTTCGAAACAAATTTTTTTTACCCTTTGATACTCTCCACCTAGGTTCTAATAGTTTTAGTAGCTAGTTGTAAATCGTCTGTTTAAAAATTCTGAATATACTCTTTTAAGAAAATGTCGTTTTTTAGAAAAGGTAATATTTCATGAAAAGTTGGCTTATTAAGAAAATTTACTTTTCAAGAAAAGTTACTTTTTTTAAGAAAAACTGTTTTTTATGAAAAAATACTTTTTTATGAAAATCTACTTTTTTCAGAAACGGTACTTTTTCAGGAAAATTTACTTTTTAAAATTGACTTTCATAGAAAGGGTACTTTTTGAAGAAAATCTACTTTATGAAGAAAAAGTATTTTTTAAAGAAAAGTTACTATTTGAAGAAATACTACCTTTTGAAGAAACGGCATTTTTTTGAAGAAGAACTACTTTTGTAAAAAAGAGACTTTTTTGGAAAGTACATTTTGAGAAAAGTAATATTTTTAAGAAAATGTACTTTTTGAAGAAAATTTACTTCTTCAAGAAAAGATAATTTTTTTAATTACACTTTTTAATACAACGTACTTTTTGAAGAAAAGTTAATCTTTGAAGAAAATTTACTCTATGAAGAAAATGTACTTTTTAAAGAGAAGGTACTTTTTGCAGAAAAGGTACTTTTTAAAAGAAATGTACTTTTTAAGGTAAAGGTACTTTTTAAAGTAAAGGTACTTTTTGCAGAAAAGCTACTAAAAAAGAAAGAAAGGTATTTTTTTAAGTAAATATACTGTTAAAGAAGAAAAAGTATTTTTTTAAGAAAAGCTACTCTTTGAAGAAATTTTGCTTTTAAAAGAAAAGGTGTTTTTGAGAAAATTTAATTTTTTAAGAGAATGGGCTTTCTGAAGAAAATTTACTTTTTGCAGAACATGTACTATTTGAAGAAAATGTACTTTTTGAAGAGAATTTACCTTTTGTAGAAAAAGTAATTTTTGAAGATTATGTACTTTTTAAGAAAACATACTCTTTGAAGAAAAGTTACTTTTTGATGAAAATGTACTTTTTAAAAAACGCACTTTTTTAAGAGAGGGCACTTTTTGAAGATAAAGTACTTTTAAAGAAGACACTTTTGGAAAAAATTGTACTTTTTAAGAAATGTCGCTTTTTGAAGAAACTGTAACATTTGAAGAAAAGTTTTTTTTGAAGAAAATGTACTTGTTAAAAAGAAAAAGGATCTTTTTCTAAGAAAAGCGACTTTGGAGAAAATTTACTTTTTTAAGAGAATGTGCTTTTTGAAGAAAATTTACTTTTTAAAGAAACGTACTTTTTGAAGAAATGGTACTTTTTGAAGAAAGGTACTTTTGAAGAAAGGTACTTTTGAAGAAAGGTACTTTTGAAGAAAGGTACTTTTTGAAGAAAAGATTATTTTTTAAGAAAATTTTTATTTTTTTTACACTTTTTGCAAAATTTCCAATCTTTTTCGAGTAGTTGTTCCCACACGCCAACATTTTTGTCCAAATGCTTTGAAATTTCGAAAACATATCATCTACATATATTCAGATTAAAATACTGAAAGTTTTGTCAAAATGCTTTGAAATTTCGAAAACATATTCTCTACATATATTCAGATTAAAATAGTGAAAGTTTTTTCCAACTGTTCTTGGAAAATTTTTTGTAAATATGCATCAAACATATAAGACCATTATTTCCATACATTTGGGTGGAACGTGGATGATCTTTTTCGAGTAGTACCTAGCCCACTCCATAGTTTTTATCAGAGTGCTTCAATATGGCAGGAGACTAATCTATTAATATAACTGACTTCAAAATACGTAAAAGCATACCATACCTTTTTGGAAATTTTTTCTTAAATGACGTCAAACATCTATGAAGTTAATATTTTCATACATTTGTATGGAAAGTCGTCGAGCTTTTTCGAGTAGTAGTTTGCCCACGCCAGTGGGACACTCCGATTCAAGTGAAATTTAACGATGATATTCCTGGTATCTATACGATTCTAAAAAGTATACATTTGTTGTACTAAATACCTATATTTAACTTTTTACATGCTTTCAAACATGAAAAATGCTAATTTTTACTACTCGAGCTACTCGTTGAGCTCGAGTAGCTCATCAACTACTGAGTATTAACAAGCACTTACCTTTGATTCAGCAAACAAATGATGATTTAATCATATAAAACATTATCAAAGCAAACTAGCAAAAACACAAGAATTCAATTTATTTATCCTTGACAAAAAAAAAACACCACAAACTTTAATGTTGTTTTTCTGATGGTGTTAAATCTTCTTCCTTTACCTTTGTTGATGATAACTTGTAACAGAATTTCAAAATGCAATAAATTCCAAAAGTTATTGGCGATGACAGAATTGTTTTATATTTCTGTGGGTTTTTTAAGGTGGTTACTTTTTTTCTTTTTTTTTCTTGCTTAATGATAAAAGTTTAATCCAGATTATATTAAGGTGAGGTTTCTGTGAACTTTCTTTGTTTTGTAGTTACATATGCATGTATGTATGTATTTTCCATTAGAATTTTGTCTTTTTTATTTTGGAATTTTTAAATTTAACCTTTTTTTGTTTTGTTTTTTTTTTTATTATTATTTATCTATAAGATTGCAACAAAAAAGGTTGTATTTATCTTCTTTTGGATGAATTTTTAAGGTTTCGTGTGTTATTTTCGATTTATTTATTTAATTTTTTTTTCTTTGAACGCACACGCGACTTTAAAACGTGTATTGCAAAGAGAAGGAGAGAGAGAGAGAATGAGTTAAATATTTGTGTGATTTTTAGAATGTATTCATACATTACGTACATACAAAGCAAGAAGAGAAGAATTGCGTAAAAACAAAACAACGGTAACTGATGATAACGACAACAATAGTAATTGCAATAATTCTAATACACATTTGTTGTAAAATATCAATATTTTACTCAAATCTTGTTTAAAATCTAGTACGGTTTACACAGTAATTGGTACATTTTGTTTGACACCGCTGATTGATATAAACAGCTGATTTATATAAACAAAAGATTTGTAGAAAACATAAATGTTCATAGTTTGCTAATAATGTGGATATTTCTTAAACAACCCAAGTTCTCTTGATATGTTATGCATAATGAAAGAAAAAATACCGGTAATAAGCTCTAATTTTGTTTATTTATTAAAACAATAACAAAATCTTGCCAACAGCTTAATTCATAATATTTAATGAATTATTATAGCTATATAATTGAGCTTTGTATTTTTTTGTAACTTCTCAAATTTAGTCTCGAACTAAAAAATATCGCAAATATTATGAATTACATATGTATTTCTTTTTTGCGAAATCACCAAAGTGATTTTTAAAAAGATAACAAATTTTTTTACAAAAAATACAATTAAAAAAGACTAGATAAATGAAATACTGAAATACCAAATCAATGGAAACTTTTGAGCTTATGTACTAGTGTCTTTGAAAACAATATAAGTAGAATATGGTATCAACGAAAATGTATAAAATTTTAAGCGTTATTTAAATATTTATTTTTCTGACATTTGCTTTCAACTGTTTTTTAAAAACAATTTTATTTTTCAATGTTTTAATCATATAATTAGTTATTATAAAATAATAGCAAGAATAAAGTTTTGGGAATAAAATTTGTAACAAATATTCTATGAATAAATTCGTAATTTAAAAAATTCTCAAGAAATGTTGCCGGTTCAACATTTAGGAGCAGGTGCCATAAAACAAGTCAAGTCAGGATAATTTAATAGCAAAGTTGATTAAAAAATATTCAAAAATGCTGCCTAAAGAGATCATTAATAATTTGAAACTAAAAATATGAGCTCGAACTGTTTCGCGACGAGCAATTGAGGCTAATTATGGTTTTTTTCCTCCTTGGAAGAAACCACTGCTATCAGAGAAAAATCGTTTGACTTGCATACATTTTACTAAAGAACACCTGTATTGAGAAAGACGGAATTGGAATACTGTTCTCTTTTCAAATGCCATGATGGAAGATATTTTGTACGAAGACCAAAGTGAAAAAGACTATGCCCAAAATATACAAATAATACTGATAAGTTTGGCGCTGGCAATATTACGGTAAGCGGTTGTTTTTCGGGCCAAGGAATGGGTCCAATTTATGTACTCAAAGATAGTCTAACTGAAATTGAATGCAGGCAGATTCTAATTGACGTAATGAGTCCATACGAGGAGAAAAAATATGCCCCTAGTCTGAAAGTTCTAAAATGATAATTACCCAAAGCACACCTTCAAAGTTATAACGGAATGGCTGCAATGTTATGCAGTTTGTAATTTGGAATGGCCAGCCCAGTCACCAGATCTCAACACCATAGAAAACCTATTTTGGAACGAAAAGCACGGATACGAAATTACACAAACAAGACAGATTGCATAGAGGCAGTTAATTCAGAGTAGCAGAAAATTTTAATGGATGTCATCAGCAATTTAGTTGGCGATGTGAAGCAGTATCTAAAATAATAGATACCCAACAAAATATTGAAACCACAAATAGAGGGAAAGTTTTCAATTATTGTATAATAAAGGTTTAGATTGTTTTGTCAACAGCATAAAAATTCATACTTTTAACTACTGTTATTTTTTTTCTGAAGTTAAGCTATTTTATGCTAATATTTTTTCTTGTTTAAATAAATAAAACATACACGCTTTTAAATTCATAAAAGAGTTTTCAGTTTTATGATCCGATTTTTTGTCACTGACCGTTCAAGTCGTCATAAAAAATTTTTGTTAAAAGTTTTCATTATATTCTCACTCGATGTATTTATTAGGGTAATCGAATTAAATTAAGCAAAAAAAAAATCTCATGAAATATATAAATAAGTTTTGACTTGTAAAAAAATTATGCTCCCAAAAAAAAAAATTACTAAAAACTTGTGTAAAATACTATGACAAAAATTTTTTCGTTGAAGTCAATTAAAATTAAAAAGCAAAATGTAAATTTACCGAATTGAAATTTTTGTTTATTTAACAAGTTTTTTCATATGCCATGTTAAACAATTTCAAAAATTTTAATCTTGTAAATTATCTATGATTTTTTTATAACTTTACTGAAGACATCACCTAATAATGTAAAATACAGAAATTAATTTTGACCATTTTTTTTTAATAAAAATTTAAGCAGTTTTAAAAAAACTATTATTTTACTATTCACATAAATTTGTATTTATTAAGGAATTTCCACGCAATTTTATTTGCTTTGTATAAAAAATACTTTTAAGATTTTTATTTTCTATGCATTGTTCCAAAATAAAAAAATATTTTAATTTTCAAATAAATTTTTTATATTTAGACTTGGCGTTTTTAAAACAATAGTTTCTCCTATTGCAAATTATTTAGCCAACCATCACCACGAAATGCGTACAAGCTAGATCTTCGTAGAAAATTTAATATAAGCAAATGATACCTACTAACAATTTTTTTTTCTTGTCTGGTCGTAAAAAACACATGAATTTTTTTTTTTTTTATTGCAGAAACAACAAACTCACTTGTTATGGAGTACAAAAAGAAAACGAACAAGAAACAAAATAATAAAAAAAAAAAATAAACAAAAAGGGCGCGACAAAAGATACAAATGCAGGAAGCAGCTATTGCAGAGAAAACCAGAGTTAAGAAAAAGGGCGGAAAATAAAACAAGTAAGAAATAACAATAGTTCATGGTCAAGTACGAACCATACACTACCCTACATTTTTTTTTGTTATATGGGGTGTAACGAACACAAGTAATCAGGTCATTATGAGCAAAATGTGATTTTATTTTGATTTTATATATATTTTAATATATTATATTAAGTTTAGTAAAATTCCAATTTATTTTCTTTACGTGATTATTTGTTGTTGTTTAATTGCAAAAATTATCAATTATATACAATATTGCATACATATCTTTTAAATTAGAACTACAGTATAATCCGTTTAATTACCCCACGCTTAATTACAATTACCTTTCACGCTTATTTACCTCGAATTCTAAATCCCATTTTTTTTTTGTTCACTTTTCTAACTTTCGCCTAATTACCCAATTTGGATAATTACCTCAAATATTGTATCCAAAAAATAAAATTTTCATTAAATTTTCTTGGTTTAATTACCCATAGTGCTATTGGCTCACGATATGGTTTAACCAGATGCGCCTGAATAATGCTGTCATTTCTTGAAAATTGGTAATGAATAAAGCAAAGGAGTTTGCCATAAAAATTAATTACGATTTTGAACCGAACAGTGGTTTTTTGTGGAGGTGGCAGAGGAGAGAAAACAAAGTTCACAAAAATACATGCAGAAAGTAATGAGGATGATCGTGAATGTGGCCGAAATTTTCTGGAAAGTAACAATTTTTCCTTAATACTTCAAAATTATACTCCTGAAAAAATATGTAATGCTGATGAGAGTGGCCTTTTTTATAAAGTTGTGCCAAGTGGAACATAAGCTCGAAAAGGGGACCCAAACAAATGCAATAAATCTCAAAAACAACGTCTAACATTATTATTTTTGTGTAACTCTGTGGGAACATACCAAAAAGTGTTTGCAATTTACTTCTTTATGTGATTCATATGACTTATTTTTATTTATGCGGAAAATTGCCATTTTGATGTATTTTAAAGTATTCGTCTAATTGCCTCTTATGAGGTTATTAAACGTGTTCATTTAAATGCTTTCCCCGCATAATTACCCAAAACTCTTGTAAATTTTGACGAGGTAATTAACCGAATTTCCTATTAAAAAGTCTTAATTGCTTGAACTGATTAATTCTGTAAAACAATTGATATTTTTTGATATAAAATTAATATTAGACACAATCGTTAGTTTTGCAAAGAACAATCGATAACTGCTATAAAAAAAAATTATTGGGTTTTACTTGTCCAGTGACCTACTGGAGGTTGAGGTCTGCTTGATTATATCCCGGTATAAAACTATATTCAAAGATTTTATGACACTCACAATTTTTTTTTAATTTAAATCGATCGAAAATTGACAAATTTTCAATACTTTTTTAAATATGGAAGGTCGGATATTAGGATGACTTAAAATCGGCCCTTATTAGAATATATTTTAGTACTGACAGAACTGTTCTTATATACTTTCATATAAATTGATACACATCACTTGTATTTTTTAATCACTTTGATTATAATTTTTTCATACAAAAAGAGGATTTATTAAATCATAAAAAGTAGGATTTTAATGTGTAGGCAAACAAATTTTTGATATATTGAATCTATATAACTACCTTATTTTTAATTTAAAAAAATAAAAGTTTTTTTAAGCTTCTAAGTAATATGTTTAAATTTCATTCGCTCCCCTATCCCCCCTTCAATAAACAAAATTTGTATTTATTAAATCCAAGTCATTACAAAATACAACTATTACTATTAATTTTGAAATTTTTAATTCCAGAAGTAATTTGCTGGTTAGGTTTTGACGGACCGTGTTCAACGCTGACTGAGTTACTAAAATCACTAAATATAACACGAAGTGACGCCCAATTCAATTATGATAAATTGAAATGAAGCAATTGTGTGCTTGGATATTTCACGGGGTTTATTGTTTTACTACAAACCCGAAAAATTATATACTCGTACAATGAAGGAAAAAATAATTTAAAAAAATTAATTATGTAAAAACTTTTTTGAAAACTAAAAGTTTTTTAATTTGCCAACATCATTATGCCAACATCGAATTTCTGAAGTTTATGGTTTAGAAAAGAAGGCTGAAGAAACCTGCATTTTCCAGATATTATTGATAAAAATTTTGTTACACATATATACATAATTTTGAAAATGATTGGAACCTTAAATTAATCTTCTATCCGCAATCGCTCGAAATTTAAAAATTGGTTGAAAATTGATGGAATTAAAAATGTTTAAGCGCTGAAAGTAATCCAAATGAAGTTTTTAATATTACTTTAAAAAATTTAGACTGCTATAACATTTTTGAACTGAAAAACAAATTCATAAAATGCACGAAAATATTTATTTAAATTTATTCAAATATAAAAGAAAATTGAAACCAAGAATTCATGTCTTAAACCACTTCATATATGTAGGTGCTTAGTCATATATAGATAAATATTTAATTTGCTTAAAAACAATATATATATATATATGAAAACTCAAGCTATTGGAAATAGGAATTATATTAAAAATAATATTGATTGATGTGAAATTCAACACAAATTAAAACGCTAACAAAACTAATAGAGAAAGTTGTTTTCTTTTAAAAATATCTTTTATCTTTTTCCACCTGAAATTAATTCTAAAATCTATTTATATGTAATATTTTATTTCAAATACTTGAAATGTTTTGAAGCAAACAAAATAAACTTTTAAGGTCCCTTACTTTTTCATTGTTCCGATTTTCTGTCGCCATAAATGTGAATATGAAACCATGATGAAAAATCCACTACTTTCAAATTTACTATCAAATCAAACTGAAATTTAGAAAATGTGATATTGTGAAAACACAAACTGATAACGATATATCAAAATTGATAACAAGAATTTAAATTGAGAAATTAAACATTGTGTTATTAAATTTAAATTTAAATTTTTCGATATCGAGTATAGTCAATCGAAATTCCATATTTTGAAGAAGACGGACAAATGTCAGACCTCGTTTCATTTATTAGCTAGGGTCCATAATTCGTTAACTGTGATAGAGTAAAATTATTCTTAGTATATTTTTTGGAAAATAAAAAAATTATTTAGATCGAAAAATTTCGATAACGAATGCGACGAATGGTGAAATAAAAAAATTAGTTACAATAAGCCAACGTTTGACCATCTACAAAAGAAGTTAGGTTTTCTAGCAGTTAATGATCTTGTTGAAAATATAAATATATACCTCAAACAAGAAAACAAATGTAAGAGAAGTTAATTGTCTGAATAATTTTCTACGTGTATTATAGACATTTGAGTCGATTTAAATGAATCAACAATTTCAGTATATCGATGAATCAAATTGTACATCAACATTCCCTTCCAAACACAAATTTCATGGCAGAAATTTCCCAAAAAAAAAAAAAATAATCCAAATCATTCACAATATATCAAAATGGGTCTGCATCATTTCCTGGGATATTTTAAAATACCTTTATGAAAGAAGATATAACCTAAATTAAGTGCAAGAACCGCAAATCCTAACTAGTACAAGTAATTTGTCTCACTAGTTCTAATTTATCCGTAGACTGCCATGAATTTTTTACTAGATTTTCGCTGTGAATAAAACATTGATTTGTTATTATTGAAGTCACTGTCAATTTGGGTTCCATGAATCGAAGTTTAAAGCATGTACGAGCATACTCAGCGGTAGGGTACTTGACGGTGCTCTAATTTCAAACAATATCCATAAAAATGTTGACATTGCCTAAAAACAACAACAAAACACCAAAAGGAACTGCAAATTTTTGACTCAAAAAACATATGAGGCTCACGGAAATAAAGACGAAACAAAGCAAGGAAAAACGTAAAAGCAGAATTCCAATTAGAAGAAAAGGGAACCAGTAAAAAAGAATAAAAAATGCAAACACCGAAAATAAAGACCATCAACTTCACAGACAAAAGCTGACGCAAAGCATGTTTTTTAAATTTTTTCATAGATATTTCCACACAAATTTTGTTGGGTTTTTGCACATTAAAGAGTAAAACTATTATTTTTTCATTAAGATATATGTATTAGGAACAATTAGATTTTATATACAAAATATTTGACACAACAATTATGTTATTTTAGAAAAAAAAAACATAGTTGTTTAATAAATTAAGAGCAATTTAAGTTTCTTTTACAAATGAATTTTAACAACACTTTTCACGACCGATTATCTAATACGAATAGATACAAAGATAATATTTTTTTTCATTCAATTCATTCATTTCGTTTTTTTTTAAGCAATGACTTTAAATTATGTATTTTCCATTTGCTTAAATATATATAAATATTTCGTTTTTTTATTTTGTTGTTACGCAAATATTGATTTTTACTAAAAATTTCGTTTAAAATTTAATTATTTTTAACGAGTGAAACATTTTTTTACACACACTTGTTATTGAATATTTTTCCAAAACTATGTATAAGAAAAATTTAAATTTATCTTAATATATTTTTTTTGTCATTAACTTTTTGTTTAATTGAACAACCGCTAGATTTTTTTTAGTATTTCTTTATTTGGTATTTCCGAACCGCTCGCTTTGAAATCTCTTCGTAGACTGAATTAAAAGTTATTTAAACGTTTTGTCTAATAAGATACACTTCTTATATATTGTTGGTTTTAGTCTTGTACTAAAGTATCTCAATACTCAATATCATGTAGATTCATGCTCATGCTCATTTAAAGCAATAACAAATGCATTTTTAACTCTATGTTTTCCGTTACACTCTCACTTTTACTAAATTTATAAATTTACAACAAAAAACAGCGTTTGTTTACATTTACATTTATTCTCTATTAAGAATGTGACGTAAAATGTTTTGGTTATATGGCCTGTATTTGTTGAATACAAAAGTTGTACAAGTTGTTATAAGAGAGGGGAGAGCCAACTTTTCAGTGGCTCATTTCCTTTCGCTCATATTCAGTGGTGCCAGTTATGGGAATTTATCCGTAAACTGGCGGTTTTTGTTTCACAATGGGTATAGCATTTGTGGATTGGGGATTTGCTGGGTATTATAAGTTAAAATAAATAATTATCTATATTATTATTATTATTACTTATTTATTTATAGATTTCCAAGTTGTATGTAAATAAATAATATTGTTAAGCCAAATAACTAATGTGATTCATAAATTTTGTACTCTTTATAAAGTCAATGAACTGAAAATGTATAAAAAAAAATCTTTTATGAGGTCAGATTATCAGAAAATTTATGGTGTTCTGTGGGTAAAGTTTGTATTTCAGTTTTTTTGCTTTCCAGGTAAAGTTTCTGCATATTCGAAAACTCCAAATGGTCTATATTTCGATTTATTTTTTGAGATAAAGTTTTCAATTCATTAGAAAATCGCAGTTTCGGAATATATTTCACGAATATTCCTTACTTTGACATCACCTTTAACACATCCAGGTCGACTAATTTATTAAAATTTAAAATAAAAACAAACAAAAAACCAATTAGTCGAACTGCTCCACATATGGGGTCTTCTATTTATAATCAACGAAGAAAATATCCATATCCTCCTTGAATTCGTTAAAATTTTGGATGAATGTTCAAACTTATTAAAGTAAGTAATGTTGAAAACTTTGAACGCTAGGTCCAACTTTTCATGAAATGTGGCAGTGCGAGAAGTGGAATAATTCTAAAAAAATAATAATTGTGTAACTTTTTAACCTATAACTCTAATCAAGGTCTTAATAAAACAATGATATATACCTAAATTTTACCTTGCTTAAGGTTAAAGGTCGTGATTAAAACTATCTTAAAAAGTTGTAAATGAAATGTGGAATTTTTATTGTTTCCTGAGATATAAATATAACAGTAAATTAAATGGATTTATTTTTGATTTTATATTTAATTTGATATTATATTTTTCTATTTGATTAATCATTATTTTTTGAGAGTTAACAACCATTTTTTTTTATAAGTGAATGAACTAACGTTAATTTTGTTATTAAAAAAATCTAAAACATAAATTTTAAATTTACTTTTTTGTACCAAATTGTATACTTTGAATTTTTAAAAAAAATTGAATTTATACCTTTTTGAGATATACTTTAACAAATTAAAGATTACTTGATTTTGACCTTTGGCAGTTGATATTTGCCCAAAAAAAAATTATTTTTTATAATAAGAAACGACAATTTAACTTCTAGATAACTCACATTGTGACTTTTTAATGATTTTTTACCGTTAATCGACTTAAATTGCCTTAAGATCCAGATTATCATATGGATCTCTGTCCAGATTTGACTATGTGTGATTATATCAGTAGTCTAAAAATAAACCAATAGTCTCAGTCCCCACATAAAGCTGCTTCTCGATCTTCACTTTGAAATTTTTCTAAATTTTTTTTTATGAATAAGTAACTTTATAAATAAGTAACTTTACTAAATATACATAAAAATTGCATCCATATGAACATTTTCATATTTTCAAGCCACAATTTTTTAACAATGCCACTCTCTGAACCTATACTCTCGTCTATAGGCAGTCTAGACCAACTGCATATCATAATTGACGCTCTTTTCAGAATATACAATAAAATGTACAACATAATTAATTTTAATAGAAAGAAAATTATTATACCCTATACCACTATGTGGTTTGGGTATAATGACTTTGTGCTGCTGTTTGTAACAACCAAAAATATTTGACCTAGACCCATCTTTAATTATACCGATCGAATCAGAATCACTTTCTGAGTTGATTTAACAATGTCCGTCCGTCCGTCCGTCCGTCCGTCCGTCCGTCTGTGTGTCCATGTAAAGCTTGTAATCAAACTGCAGGTCGCAAATATGAATATATTTTGATGAAATTTGGTATATAAGCTTTTATCGGCCATGGGATGAACGCTATTGAAATTGGTTAGAATCGGTCCATGTTCAGACCTAGCCCCCATACAAATTACCCATATGAAATCGACATAAATTGCCATAAGATCCAAATTGTCATATAGATCTTACTCAAATTGGGTTTGTATGCATTCATTACATCCACTAACGAGTAGTCCAAAAATGATCCCTTTGACCCCATATAGAGCTGCATCCCGATCTTCACTTAAATCTATTAAAAAACAAAAATATTGCACTGATTCTTCTCAAATTTTGTTTGTACATATTTTTGCAAAATACAAGAGACTTTACCAAACATGATCAGGATCGGTCCATTTTTGGACCTACTCCCTTTATAGATATAGCATCCGATATGAACTTTTTCATATCTGCAGCCAAAAAAATTAATAAAAATCCCACTCAAATTTGGTTTTTGCTTATTTTCAATGTCCAGTTAGTTGGGCCTAAGAGATAGGGTTTCTAAACGCATGGTATAGGGTATCGTATAGTCGGTCTAGACCGACTATAATTTTCTTACTTGTTTTTTAAACTATATTTTGTGATTTTTGGCAATGACGTTTCTTAATCTGAGTATACGATTCGCGCAAAAAACTGGCAGCACTGCCATTTTTTTATCGGTTTAAGTCGTCTATGATAGGTAAAAATATTTTAGAGCATGTAGAGTATAATATAAAAAATAATTTGTTTCAAATTCGTAAAATTCCATGAACCAAATAAGATGTTATTTAAATATGTTTTTTTTAACTTAATTTTATTAAATGCAGTCACAAAAACCGCAATAGTGCATGTCTTATATGATGTCTAATTTGTTTATAGTTTCTCTTGATCAAATGCTAAAAATCTGCAAAAATCAAAAATGCGAGATTGGTCGTATTGTACAACATGTTCAAGTTTCATTGCGCTCTGCGGGTGCTCCCCATTATAATTTCGTTGTGAGACCACTATCAGGCCAGCTTAAAAATTTTAAAAGTTTTTTTATTTTAGTTATTATAATTATGTACACTAGCAGATTCCAGCCTCCGAAATTCGAGTGCAAATTCTAGGAAATTTTATTTTTTCATTAAATAAAGACCCTAAAGTTATGCTAATCAATTACAGCCAATTCACAAATCAACACAAAAAAACAAACTCATTTTTATTACAAACATATTAACAAAACACACACATAGCACTGTATAATTTTGTTGCTACTTTAAATGCAATTTACTCAAAATAAAGGAAAAATTTAAAAATCTGTAAATCTGCAAAATGGCTAAAAAGAAATACCTTTCAAATAATATACGTTTGGTCCAAATCGAGATAAAACGGTAGAACAAAACATCGGTCACAAGAAATCACCTAGCCTATTAATATTATACATGCGTATATGCGTTGAAAGACAATATGTCCGTTTCAAAAATTTTATATATTTTTTTTTCAAATTTTCTTAAAACCCATCAAAACAAATCGATATCAAATTTATCACAGTTGTCTTTATAGTATTTTATTTATTTTTAACCGTTATCTTTTCTGACAAAAATGTCGCATATTATTTGCACTTTTTTCGAAAAGTGTATTTTTTTATATATTCGTAATTACGAGCTACCTTATCTTATAGATCAATCGAAAGATCTCAAAGTCAAGCCCTCGTAAATCGCAAAAATTACAGCCATTGGTTTCTTTCAGGTCATAGTGTGAGAATATTTCCCCTTTGTTCCCCATTTTTTGAATATGACTTCAAAGAGGATAATAATCTAATTTTCTTTGCATTTTATAAACACAGCACTTTGAGACCTTTCGATTGATGTATAAGATAAGGTTGCTCTTAATTCAGAATATATAAAAAAATACACTTTTCCAAAAAAATTCCAAACAAAATGCGACATTTTTTGTCAGAAAAGAAAACGGCATTAGTTAAGCCCTTTATCAATAAAGATTGAGTTAAATAAAATTAATCATTAATAAATATTTATAATCAGTTATAATAAACTGTATAATAAAAATTCTTTGGCACATAGTTGTATCTTAAAGATACTGAAACTGTTGAAACTAAACTCAGTCACAAAGAAGCAGGCGATAAATGTCTAACCAAAAGTAAATAAGACATAAGTACCTGTCATTATGACAAGTTAAAATGTCAAATCAAAAGAAAATAAAAACAAAACAGAGCGCTAATAATGCAAAAGAGAGATAGAGAGCCGCAAACAGCACAAGAAAATCCGATACAATTAGCTCAATTGATATGAAAAACTGAAATATGAAAACAGTTTGATTTGGGGCTCAATATAATCAACGAGGGTTGTTAGCGCACTTTGTAATTGGGAGAAAAAACAAAAACAACAATGTTATAACAAACAATGGTAAATGGATGGCAAGTGTATAACGGTGTTAGCACTCTAACACGGTGGTATTCGAACATTTAACTGTAAATCCCACGTAAAAGATACATATTTCTAGTCTTTTTTTTTTTTTGTTTTCTATTAAAAGGGGAGACAAACTTCGTCAGAAAGCAGGGCAGGGCGGAGACGTAAAGATGGTGATTTTATTTTGTTTGATGAGTAAAAAAGAGTAGTTTATAAAATAAAATGGAAAATTTGTGCTGCAAGTAACAACTATTATCAGAAGTAGAGAAAAAAAAAATAACGCACGAATGTTCATGTAACGGAAGAAATAATTTGTGAAAATATAAAGAAAAAAAGATTGTTAATTGTATTTAAATACAATTTTAAATGAAAATATTAATCAAAAGTGTATACCAAAAGAAAAAGAATAAAGTTTTGTTAAATTTTGTAAAGTAAATTTTTAATTTTTATTTTGCTACAGCAATAATTATGTATTGCTAAGTGATATTTTGCAATAAAAAATTAATAATATATTTAATATTAATATTACTTGACCAATATGTCAACGGAAAGCAATAACACTCCTGTGGATCCCAGAGTTCAGGTTAGTTGAATTAACAAATACTCACATTGCCTATAAAAAATTTGCCAAATTTTATTAATCGTCATTATACTCGTAGCCTACATATAGATAGAATATTTATTTAGTATAGAGATTATTTTAAACCATTTGTCAATATTTCGTATTGGCTAATAATAATGACCCTCATTCTCATTCTATTTTTTTTTTTTTTGGCTTTTAATAAGAAAATCTATTTTCTTTCAATGTCTTCCGTTAAATGTTTTTGTTTATAAACTGAAATAATATTTTGTCTTTACCATGACATAAGCATTATTTATAGTAATGGTCTCCTCAAACAAGATAAAACTTGTTTTTTTTTTTTTGTATTAAAATGTTTTTTAATTTTTTTGTATTGTTTTGTATTTGTGCCAAAAATTATTCTTCTTTACTATAACCCATATTTTTGTTAGACAAAATTTTATGATATACCTATCGAACTTTTGTCTGCATTTCCTTACATGATAATGTTTTTACTTTCATTTATTGTAATTGCAATTTAATTGATTCTATTTGCATACTAATAGCTAATTTTGTTTAACTTTAATATAAAGTACAGCTATTTGGCAAAAATTTCGAAACTAAACGGATTTCAGGGTGGTTGTAAAAACAAAATGAGTTTTGTATTTTCACATTTAGAGTGCATGTGGTGTTTTAAGTTCTTATAACAAGTGACTTGATCGATTTTCATTGTTACTTAATATCATCATACATATATTTTATTTTATATCATACAAAGATGATCTGGGGAATTTTTTCATTTTGGTTTTCTAAATTTTAAATTTGGCTGGCCTCATAAAATATTTCCGTTAACAGTAGTTAACAATAGTTTTCAGTACAGTTATTTTCAAAAGAAATTTCACTTGTATATCGAAGGAATATTTCTTTTCATTTTTTGAACAACTATTCAAAACCGATTACTGTAATTAGCGTATTTTATTCCGTGTAATTTGTTTAAATCTATCTTTTTTAAGAAAAAATACTTTGTGGAAGAAAATGTACTTTTATAAGAAAATGTACTTTCTTAAGAAAAACCATTTTTTTAACATAATGCATGAAACACATAGACGACCACGGCTTCACGACTACAGCCTGTCAAAAATAAAATACACACGTTTATATGAAAACGATTATTTTGACACCAACACAGCTATACGACTACACGACTGCTTTTGTCGCTGTACTCAACTTGGGATAATTTCTATTTTTGTTGGCTACAAATCAAAAATAGTATTGACAATATAACAAAATATGTAAAAGAAATTATTGCTATGAAATATTTTATTTTGTTAATAAAAAATCGCAAAATGATATGCTATAAAATTACATTAATAATCAAAATGGGTTAATTATAATAATATAATAAATAAGTAATTGTATATTTAAGTCAATTTATATAGAATCATGCACGTTCTTCTATTTTAGTAAAGTAAAAAATAAATAATTGGCACTACTAAAATCAAACTGCATTTGTATAAAAACAGCTGTTCATATTATTGTTATATGTTGCTGTCGTTTTCAAAAAAAAAATAAAAATTAGTGTTGTCGTGTAGCCGCAGTCGTCTTTTTACCATTTTTTAAGAAAAGGTACTTTTGGAAAAAATGTACTTTATTAAGAAAAGGTTCTTTTTTCAGAAAAGGCAGTGTTGAAGAAACTGTAGTTTGTTAACAAAGTACATTTTGTTGACAAACTACTTGTTTAAGAAAATTAATTTTTTAAGGAAAGGTACTTTTTAAGAAAAGTCCTTTTTTAAGAAAAGTACTTTTTTCAGAAAATTTACTTTTTTAAGAAAATGTACTTTTTTAAGAAAAGGTTCTTTTTTAAGAAAATGTACTTTTTTAAGAAAAGGTATTTTTTTAAGAAAAGGTACTTTTTTAAGAAAAGCAAATTTTTTAAGAAAAGGATTTTTTAACAAAAGATACTTTTTTTAAGAAAATGTACTTTTTTAAATGGTTGTTTTTAAAGTAAGTGTCCTTATTTAAGAAAAGGTACTTTTTTAAGGAAATGTACTTCTTTAAGGAATCATACTTTCTAAAGAAATTATACTTTTTAAAAAAGGATATTTTTAAGAAAATAATATATACTTATTTAAGATAAGGTTTTTTTTAAAGAAAAGTTACATTTTTAAAAAAAGTTACTGTTTGACGAAAAGGTAAATTTATAAAAAGGCACTTCTTTAAGAAAATGTAGTTTTTGAAGACAATGTTCTTCGCCACGAAAAGATACTTTTTTTATGAACAGGTACTTTTTTATGAAAAGGTACTTTTTTCAAATAATTTACTTTTAGAAGTAAATGTACCTTTTGAAGAAAATGTACTTATAAAGAATATGATTTCTTTAACAAAATGCTCTTTTTACAAATCTGTAAATTTTTAAAGAATATGCAGTCTTAAAAAAGGTACTTTTTTAAGAAGATGTAGCTTGATAACAAATGGCGCTTTGTTAAAAAAGGTGTTTTTAAAAAAAGTACCTTTTTAAGAAAATTTAAGAAAAAGTACTTTTTTTTGAGAAAATGTACTTTTTAAGAAAATGTACTTTTTTAGGAAAAGGTACCTTTTTAAGAAAATATACTTTTTTAAGAAAGAATACTTTTTTAAGAAATGGCACTTTTTTCAGAAAAGGAACTCTTTTAAGAAAAGGTGCTTTTATAAGAAAATTTAAAAGCCAATTTCTTAAAAAAGAAATTTTCTTAACAAAAGGTGCTTTCAAAAAATTTAAGTTTGATGAAAGTCTTTTTTTACGAAAATGTACTTTTTTAATAGAAGGTCTTTTTTAAGAAGAACTATTTTTTAACAAAAGGTGCTTTTTTAAGAAAATTAAGTTTTTTTTAGGAAAAGGCACTTTTTAAAAATGGATACTTTAAAAAAAAACGTTTTTTAAGAAAATATACTTCTTTAATAAAAGCCATTTTTTAATTAAATGAATTATTTTTAACAAAAGGTCCTTTTTTAAGAAAGGGTACTTTTTTAAGAAAAAGGTACTTTTTAAGATAGGGTTTAAGAAAGGTTTTAAGAAAGGATTTTTAAGAAAATATACTTCTTTAAGAAAAACCATTTTTTTAAGAAAATGATTTTATTAACAAAAGAAAAGGTACTGTTTTAATAAAAGGTACTTTTTTAAGAAAGTTACTTTTTTAAGAAAGTTATTTTCTAACCAAATGTATTTTTTAAGTAAAATGTACTTCTGAAAGAATAGGCAATATTTTAAGAGAAAGTACTTTTATAATTACAAGGTACCTTTTTAATTAAATGGATTTTTTTTAAGTAAAAGGTACATTTTTAATTAAAATATACTTTTCTTTTTAATTTAACTGCATGAAACGCTTTTTTTACTATTTTTGCGTTTTGTAGTTTTTCAATATCAAAAAATTTTGTAACAACTCCCTTAATCTTTTTTCTAAAAAAAGTTCGTTCAAATACCATTGAATTGGACTTCAAATTGTGTAAATGAATTTGAATGATGACGCATACAACATGTAGCCTCAACAGATGTTTATAAACATTGCTGTAATCTTTGCTTTTGTAATTTAAATAAAATTATTTAATTTAACTACAGCTATATTAAATAACTAGCTGTTTTTACCCGGTCTTGCCCGGGATAAAAAGGCATTTGACTTGAAAAATGGTTTACTATGCTTACCAGGCGCTAAGTACTTAGTCCCCTCCCCAATGAACAAATTCCCCAATAAAATGAACTTTCTCCCCAAAAATTTGTATGGACAGTAAATTATTTAGAAGTTTTTTATTAGATGCTGCAGCAAAAATGCTTCAAAAATAAGCTGCGAAACGGCTTTAAGTTTTTTTTTTAAGTTTATTTATAAACATCAAATATAACGGAATCGTTTGCAAATTAAAGGTATCAGAACTTTTAAAAATTGAATTACTTCATTCAATAAGTGATCATCATTGAGCAGAGAAGTCAAATTCATAGAAGTTTCAAAAATGAAAAACTAATGCGACTTTTAAAATTGTTTAAGAAAGGGTACTTTTTACCATTTTTTAAGAAAAGGTCCTTTTGGAAAAAATGTACTTTATTAAGAAAAGGTTCTTTTTTCAGAAAAGGCAGTATTGAAGAAACTGTAGTTTGTTAACAAAGTACATTTTGTTGACAAACTACTTGTTTAAGAAAATTAATTTTTTAAGGAAAGGTACTTTTTAGGAAAAGTCCTTTTTTAAGAAAAGTACTTTTTTAAGAAAATTTACTTTTTTAAGAAAATGTACTTTTTAAGAAAATGTACTTTTTTAAGAAAATGTACTTTTTTAAGAAAAGGTACTTTTTTAAGAAAAGGTACTTTTTTAAGAAAAGCTAATTTTTTAAGAAAAGGATTTTTTAGCAAAATATGCTTTTTTATAAAAGGTACTTTTAAGAAAATGTACTTTTTTAAATGGTTGTTTTTAAAGTAAATGTCCTTATTTAAGAAAAGGTACTTTTTTAAAATGTACTTCTTTAAGGAATGATACTTTCTAAAGAAATTATACTTTTTAAAAAAGGACATTTTTAAGAAAATACTATATACTTATTTAAGATAAGGTTTTTTTTAAGAAAAGTTACATTTTTAAAAAAAGGTACTGTTTGACGAAAAGGTAAATTTATAAAAAGGCACTTCTTTAAGAAAATGTAGTTTTTGAAGACAATGTTCTTCGCCACGAAAAGATACTTTTTTTATGAACAGGTACTTTTTTATGAAAAGGTACTTTTTTCAAATAATTTACTTTTAGAAGTAAATGTACCTTTTGAAGAAAATGTACTTATAAAGAATATGATTTCTTTAACAAAATGCTCTTTTTACAAATCTGTAAATTTTTAAAGAAAATGCAGTCTTAAAAAAGGTACTTTTTTAAGAAGATGTAGCTTGATAACAAATGGCGCTTTGTTAAAAAAGGTGTTTTTAAAAAAAAGTACCTTATTAAGAAAATTTAAGAAAAAGTACTTTTTTTGAAAAAATGTACTTTTTAAGAAAATGTACTTTTTTAGGAAAAGGTACCTTTTTAAGAAAATATACTTTTTTAAGAAAGAATACTTTTTTAAGAAATGGCACTTTTTTAAGAAAAGGAACTCTTTTAAGAAAAGGTGCTTTTATAAGAAAATTTAAAAGCCAATTTCTTAAAAAAGAAATTTTCTTAACAAAAGGTGCTTTCAAAAAATTTAAGTTTTATGAAAGTCTTTTTTTATGAAAATGTACTTTTTTAATAGAAGGTCTTTTTTAAGAAGAACTATTTTTTAACAAAAGGTGCTTTTTTAAGAAAATTAAGTTTTTTTTAGGAAAAGGCACTTTTTAAAAATGGATACTTTAAAAAAAACGTTTTTTAAGAAAATATACTTCTTTAATAAAAGCCATTTTTTAATTAAATGAATTATTTTTAACAAAAGGTACTTTTTAAGAAAGGGTTTAAGAAAGGTTTTAAGAAAGGATTTTTAAGAAAATATACTTCTTTAAGAAAAACCATTTTTTTAATAAAAGGTACTTTTTTAAGAAAGTTACTTTTTTAAGAAAGTTATTTTCTAACCAAATGTATTTTTTAAGTAAAATGTACTTCTGAAAGAGTAGGCAATATTTTAAGAGAAAGTACTTTTATAATTACAAGGTACCTTTTTAATTAAATGGATTTTTTTTAAGTAAAAGGTACATTTTTAATTAAAATATACTTTTCTTTTTAATTTAACTGCATGAAACGCTTTTTTTTACTATTTTTGCGTTTTGTAGTTTTTCAATATCAAAAAATTTTGTAACAACTCCCTTAATCTTTTTTCTAAAAAAAGTTCGTTCAAATACCATTGAATTGGACTTCAAATTGTGTAAATGAATTTGAATGATGACGCATACAACATGTAGCCTCAACAGATGTTTATAAACAATGCTGTAATCTTTGCTTTTGTAATTTAAATAAAATTATTTAATTTAACTACAGCTATATTAAATAACTAGCTGTTTTTACCCGGTCTTGCCCGGGATAAAAAGGCATTTGACTTGAAAAATGGTTTACTATGCTTCCCAGGCGCTAAGTACTTAGTCCCCTCCCCAATGAACAAATTCCCCAATAAAATGAACTTTCTCCCCAAAAAATTGTATGGACAGTAAATTATTTAGAAGTTTTTTATAAGATGCTGCAGCAAAAATGCTTCAAAAATAAACTGCGAAACGGCTTTAAGTTTTTTTTTTAAGTTTATTTATAAACATCAAATATAACGGAGTCGTTTGCAAATTAAAGGTATCAGAACTTTTAAAAATTGAATTACTTCATTCAATAAGTGATCATCATTGAGCAGAGAAGTCAAATTCATAGAAGTTTCAAAAATGAAAAACTAATGCGACTTTTAAAATTGTTTAAGAAAGGGTACTTTTTACCATTTTTTAAGAAAAGGTACTTTTGGAAAAAATGTACTTTATTAAGAAAATGTTCTTTTTTCAGAAAAGGCAGTGTTGAACTGTAGTTTGTTAACAAAGTTCATTTTGTTGACAAACTATTTGTTTAAGAAAATTAATTTTTTAAGGAAAGGTACTTTTTAGGAAAAGTCCTTTTTTAAGAAAAGTACTTTTTTAAGAAAATTTACTTTTTTAAGAAAATGTACTTTTTAAGAAAAGGTACTTTTTTAAGAAAATGTACTTTTTTAAGAAAAGGTACTTTTTTAAGAAAAGGTACTTTTTTAAGAAAAGCAAATTTTTTAAGAAAAGGATTTTTTAACAAAAGATACTTTTTTATAAAAGGTACTTTTAAGAAAATGTACTTTTTTAAATGGTTGTTTTTAAAGTAAATGTCCTTATTTAAGAAAAGGTACTTTTTTAAGGAAATGTACTTCTTTAAGGAATGATACTTTCTAAAGAAATTATACTTTTTAAAAAAGGATATTTTTAAGAAAATACTATATACTTATTTAAGATAAGGTTTTTTTTAAGAAAAGTTACATTTTTAAAAAAAGGTACTGTTTGACGAAAAGGTAAATTTATAAAAAGGCACTTCTTTAAGAAAAAGTAGTTTTTGAAGACAATGTTCTTCGCCACGAAAAGACACTTTTTTTATGAACAGGTACTTTTTTATGAAAAGGTACTTTTTTCAAATAATTTACTTTTAGAAGTAAATGTACCTTTTGAAGAAAATGTACTTATAAAGAATATGATTTCTTTAACAAAATGCGCTTTTTACAAATCTGTAAATTTTTAAAGAAAACGCAGTCTTAAAAAAGGTACTTTTTTAAGAAGATGTAGCTTGATAACAAATGGCGCTTTGTTAAAAAAGGTGTTTTTAAAAAAAAGTACCTTTTTAAGAAAATTTAAGAAAAAGTACTTTTTTTTTGAGAAAATGTACTTTTTAAGAAAATGTACTTTTGTAGGAAAAGGTACCTTTTTAAGAAAATAAACTTTTTTAAGAAAGACTACTTTTTTAAGAAATGGCACTTTTTTAAGAAAAGGAACTCTTTTAAGAAAAGGTGCTTTTATAAGAAAATTTAAAAGCCAATTTCTTAAAAAAGAAATTTTCTTAACAAAAGGTGCTTTCAAAAAATTTAAGTTTTATGAAAGTCTTTTTTTATGAAAATGTACTTTTTTAATAGAAGGTCTTTTTTAAGAAGAACAAAAGGTGCTTTTTTAAGAAAATTAAGTTTTTTTTAGGAAAAGGCACTTTTTAAAAATGGATACTTTAAAAAAAAACGTTTTTTAAGAAAATATACTTCTTTAATAAAAGCCATTTTTTAATTAAATGAATTATTTTTAACAAAAGGTACTTTTTTAAGAAAGGGTACTTTTTTAAGAAAAAGGTACTTTTTAAGAAAGGGTTTAAGAAAGGTTTTAAGAAAGGATTTTTAAGAAAATATAATTCTTTAAGAAAAACCATTTTTTTAAGAAAATGATTTTATTAACAAAAGAAAAGGTACTGTTTTAATAAAAGGTACTTTTTTAAGAAAGTTACTTTTTTAAGAAAGTTATTTTCTAACCAAATGTATTTTTTAAGTAAAATATACTTCTGAAAGAATAGGCAATATTTTAAATGAAAGTACTTTTATAATTACAAGGTACCTTTTTAATTAAATGGATTTTTTTTAAGTAAAAGGTACATTTTTAATTAAAATATACTTTTCTTTTTAATTTAACTGCATGAAACGCTTTTTTTACTATTTTTGCGTTTTGTAGTTTTTCAATATCAAAAAATTTTGTAACAATTCCCTTAATCTTTTTTCTAAAAAAAGTTCGTTCAAATACCATTGAATTGGACTTCAATTTGTGTAAATGAATTTGAATGATGACGCATACAACATGTAGCCTCAACAGATGTTTATAAACATTGCTGTAATCTTTGCTTTTGTAATTTAAATAAAATTATTTAATTTAACTACAGCTATATTAAATAACTAGCTGTTTTTACCCGGTCTTGCCCGGGATAAAAAGGCATTTGACCTGAAAAATGGTTTACTATGCTTACCAGGCGCTAAGTACTTAGTCCCCTCAATGAACAAATTCCCCAATAAAATGAACTTTCTCCCCAAAAATTTGTATGGACAGTAAATTATTTAGAAGTTTTTTATAAGATGCTGCAGCAAAAATGCTTCAAAAATAAGCTGCGAAACGGCTTTAAGTTTTTTTTTTTAAGTTTATTTATAAACATCAAATATAACGGAATCGTTTGCAAATTAAAGGTATCAGAACTTTTAAAAATTGAATTACTTCATTCAATAAGTGATCATCATTGAGCAGAGAAGTCAAATTCATAGAAGTTTCAAAAATGAAAAACTAATGCGACTTTTAAAATTGTGCCGCAAGACTGTTTTAAGCAACTGCTTATAGTATATGTATTGTAATTATTGCACAAAACGTAGATACAATTAGTCATAAGACTTTTCACTGAGCTGTGTTCAGCGAGCGAGTCGCTTCCGCGTCCGCGCGTTTGGCAGCTACACCCGTACTGCCGCGCAGTTGTCGTCAACTTATTTTAATCGCGAAAATATATTTTTCAGATCATTCCGATATTTTAGCTGAGCTGTGTTCCGAGAGCGCGTCGCGTTCGCGTCCGCGTGTTTGGCAGCTACACCCGTGCTGCCGCGTAGCTGTCGTCAACTTATTTTAATCGCGAAAATATATTTTTCGCATCATTGCGATATTTTAACTAAGCTGTATTCGCGAGCGCGTCGCGTCCGCGTCCGCGCACCGCACCTCGCGTTTGGCGGCTACACCCGTGCTGCCGCGCAGTTTTCGTTAACTTATTTTATCGCCAAAATATATTTTTCAGATCATTGCGATATTTTAGCTGAGCTGTGTTTCGCAAACGCGTCACGTCCGCATCCGTCGCGTCCGCGTTCGCGCGCCGCTTTTCACGTTTGGCAGCTACTACTCGTGCTGCCGCGCAGTTCTCGTTAACTTATTTTAATCGCTAAAATATATTTTTCAGATCATTGCGATATTTTAGCTGAGCTATGTTCCGCGAGCCCGTCGCGTTCCGCGCGCCTCTTCCGTGCGTTTGGCAGCCACACCTGTGCTGCCACGCAGTTGTTGCCAACTTATTTTAATTGTAAAAATATATTTTTCAGATCATTCTGATATTCTAGCTAAGCTGTGTTCCTCGAGCGCGTAGCTTCCGCACACCGAAATGATGCTATTGAAAAAAATACTCATTTTAAATGGGTTTATTGTAGGACATATATTGAGAGCAGTATGCAAGTTTTCATTAAAATAAATATTTAACAAAATTCATTAAATAAAAATATGTAAAAATTTAAGAATGAATTTGGGGAGTAAGTTAATTTATTGGGGACCTTTTCTAAATTTGGGGATTTGTTCACCGTGAAGTGTGTAAACCAAATTTCAGAGAAACCCGTTGAAAAATACAAACTTGGGAAGAAGAAATATACCACACAACAAAAAATTAATTTTATATGAAAAGTGGGCGTAAAAGTAGGCGTGGTCGGTAAAAATCATATAGCGACTTTCCCTGGAATATGTACTAAATTTCGGAGAAAGCCGTTGAAGGATAAAAATTACTATAACGAACATATATACCAAAAAAAAATTAATTTTATAAAAATGTGGGCGTAAAGGTAAGCATAGCAAGAAAGATTATAATGCGACCTTCGCTGGGGTAGAGAGATCACGTTTTCCAAATTACAGAGAAAGGCATTGAAAAATAAAAGTTTGTATAGCAATCAAACAAAGAAACAAATAATAGGAAAAAAATAAATTTTATATACATAGAAGTAGGCGCAAAGTAGGTGTGGCCTGTAAGAAGTATATGGTGAACTTCCCTGAAGTATAGAGGTCGTGTGTACCAAATTTCAAAGACATCCCTTGAAAAATAAAGATTTCTATAGTGAACAAATATATCAAAAAACAGAAAATTAATTTTGTATAAAAAGTGGGCGTAAAAGTAGGCGTGGCCGGCAAGTATCATATGACGACCACCCTGGAGTACCGAGATCGTGCGTAGCAAATTTCAGAGAAATCCGTTATAAAAAAAATTGTGTAGCGAACAAATGTACCAAAAAACAAGTAAGAAAATTACAGTCGGTCTAGACCGACTATACCATGCGTTTAGAAACCCTATCTCTTAGGCCCAACTAACTGGACATAGAAAATAAGCAAAAACCAAATTTGAGTGGGATTTTTATTAATTTTTTTGGCTGCAGATATGAAAAAGTTCACATCGGATGCTATATCTATATGGGGACTAGGTCCAAAAATGTACCGATCCTGATCATGTTTGGTAAAGTCTCTTGTATTTTGCAAAAATATATACAAACAAAATCTGAGAAAAATCAGTGCAATATTTTTGTTTTTTAATAGATTTAAGTGAAGATCGGGAAGCAGCTCTATATGGGGCCAAAGGGATCATTTTTGGACTACTCATTAATGGACGTAATGAACGTATACAAAACCCAATTTGAGTAAGATCTATATGACAATTTGGATCTTATGTCAATTTATGTCGATTTCATAGGGGTAATTTGTACGGGGGCTAGGTCTGAACATGGACCGATTCTCACCAATTTCAATAGCGTTCATCCCATGGCCGATAAAAGCTTATACACCAAATTTCATCAAAATATATTCATATTTGCGACCTGCAGTTTGATTACAAGGTTTACATGGACACACAGACGGATGGACGGACGGACGGACGGACATTGTTAAATCAACTCAGAAAGTGATTCTGATTCGATCGGTATAATTAAAGATGGGTCTAGGTCAAATATTTTTGGTTGTTACAAGCAGCAGCACAAAGTCATTATACCCAAACCACATAGTGGTATAGGGTATAACAAGAATATGAATTGTATACAAAAAGTGGGCGTAACAGTAGGCGTGACCGGTACGAAGGATATGGCGACCTTCCCTGGAGTAGAGAGATCGTGCATACCAAATTTCAGAGAAATCCGTTGAAAAATAAAAATTTGTATAGCGAACATATATAGAAAAAAAAAACAGAAAGCGAATTGTATACAAAAAGTGGGCATAAAAGTAGGCGTGGATGGTACGAAGCATATGGCGACCTTTCCTTGAGTACAGAGATCGTGTGTACCAAATTTCAGAGAAACCCGTTGAAAAATAAAAATTTGTATAGCGAACAAATATATCAAAAAACAGAAAACGAATTGTATACAAAAAGTGGGCGTAAAAGTAGGCGTGGCCGGCAAGAATCATATGGCGACCTTTCCTGGAGTACGGAGATCGTGTATACCAAAATTCAGAGAAATCCGTTGAAAAATAAAAATTTGTATAGCGGTCAAACAAACAAACAAACAAACAGAAAATTAATTTTATATATATAGATAGCTTTATTAATTACTTTTAAACATTTTCTATGTAAAGTTCCAAATTCTTACCATTTAATTTTTCTACAATTATATGGGACATTTAAAACATATTTTAAAGAGCCTAATGTAACGAGTAATTACGCTTTATTCAGTATTATTACATTATACCTAATGCATTCAGATTTTTTCAATAAAACTAAAAAATATACTCAACGAATTCCTGTGCTGAATTATTAATAAATGAAAAGTTCGTTTCAATTTGCAATTTAGACGCAAGTGAAATTTTAGTATTTTAATATTTTCATTGAAATTATTTATTTTTTGTATACGTTCCTAAACCTTTCTAATAACAAAATATTCTAAAACCAATGCATATTTATAAATTTAAGTTTAGCCTTACCTTGATATCAACAACACTTTCAATTTAATTATTCAGGAAAAAAGTACTATAGCATTTCCATTAAATCCTTTTTTATTTATTTTCTTTGATATTTTCTTTGTCTTCAATTTAGGTTGAACTAGAAAAACTCAACACGGCAACAGACAATATAAATAAATATGAAGTAGAACTTGATGTAAGTATTGATTTTTTTAGATTGATTCAAATGCAGTCCAACTTCATTAAAAAGTAATTTTACTGACGGATAATAAAAAGCTAAACTAAACTAACTTTAAATAAATTTTCATCACTAATTGAATTTACTGCCAACCTTGACGAAACACACACTCACACTATAAACAGGAAGCAAAATGTGAATTTAAACGAATTTTAGCAGAAAGCGTGGTGAGGATCAAACAATCTGCACACAAATTAGGAAATTCCATAGAAGCAGCCAAACCGTACTATGAATCACGTATTTATGCAGCACAGGTGAGTGGATTTTTTTTAAGGCAAATGTGTGTAGAGTAACGTGGGTGCTGTTTTTAACCATAATGGGAACAGAATTTTTTTTAGCCAACCACAGAGAAGTATTCCAAAATGAAATACATGACTTTGAATTGAAAACGTTTGCATTTTTTTAGAAAAGGATTCAGACATCCATATTATTGTAGATAATCTTCGAATACATATGTTCTCTTAGGTACACTGTCTCCATTCTATTATTATTACCAACATCATCCCGCCTAATTATATGTATATTCATATTCATCATTACAATAAATATTCATACACAATATGTATCTTTTTAGCTTGCCAAAGAAACCCAACAGGCAGCATCAAATTATGAAAAAGCCAAATCCATACACGCAGCAGCGAAAGAAATGGTTTATCTAGCCGAACAGGGTTTGGGTGAAAAATCTACCTTAGATACAGCCTGTCAGGAAATGTTAAGTCATGCAGCAGGTGGGTGTTAAAATTTGCTCTACTTTTATTAAATGTCATTCTGTGTATGTTTATTTTCGTTTAAAGGCAAAGTGAATCAATCACAATTAGAGGTTACTGATGCTCGTAATTCTTTGAAAATGTGTCAATTGAAGCTAGAAGTAGCTAATAATCGTGTTGGCAAACTACAGGGTCAACTACGGCAGGCTATAAAGGCATCAAGGTAATTGTTATTATGGGAATGTAACAAATTCAATTATTTTAGGATTTCTTTGGTTTTAGCTAAAGTACGATAACAAAAAACATTAAAGAGCGGTATCTTATCTTATCGGTCATCATAACAACTCGAGTGGATATAATCATGTCCGTCTGTCTGTCTGTTGAACTCATGCTCATTCACAAAATAAATCATTTAGCTGCGTAAAATTAAGATAATATTGTTTGTTATTATTTTGAACAATTTGGCATTTCAAATGGTGTTAATCGGGCAACATCGTACCTGTTTATGGTCGAAAATATGAATACATAAATTCTTCTTACAAACATATTGTTGTACAACATATACGACTACTTCTTAAAAAAGTAAGTTTCATTCATGAAGTACCTTTTCTAAAAACTTACCTTTTCTTAAAAAAGTGCTTTTCTAAAAACTAACTTTTCTAAAAGAGTACCTTCTCTAAAAAATGTGCCTTTTCTAAGAAAAGTAAATTTTCTAAAAAAGCACATTTTCTACAACGAGTACCTTTTCTAAAAAAGTACCTACCTTTCCTAACAAAATACCTTTCTAAAAATGTACCATTTCCAAAATAGTATCTTTTCTAAAAAAGCGCCTTTTCTAAAAAAGCATTTTTTCTAAAAAAAAAAAAGTACCTTTCCTATAAAAAGAGTACCCTTTACTTCAAAAAGTACCTTTTAATTAAAAACTACATTTTCTTAAAACATAACATTTACTTAAAAAAGTATATTTTACCTAAAAAAAATGCATTTGCTTTAAAACTTACCCTTTCTTAAACAGTGTACTATCTTAAAAAGTTCATTTTCTTTAAATAAGTACATTTTCTTAAAAAATTATCTTTTTAAAAAAGCATGTTTTCTTAAAAAAGTACCTTTTATAAAAAAGAAAATTTTGTAAAAAAAAGTACTTACTCAAAAAAAAAGCACTTTTTCTACAAAAACAAGTACTTTTTACATAAAAAATTACCTTTTTTAAAACATTACCTTCTCTTAAAAAGTACCTTTTCTTAAACAGTACTTTTTCTATAATAAGTAGCTTTTACTTTAAAAAGTGTCATTTACTTAATAAAGTACCTTTTACTTAAAAAAGTAACTTTTACTTAAAAAAGTACATTTTACTTAAAAAAGTACTTTTTATTTCAAAAAGTACCCTTTCTTTAAAAAAGTACTTTTCACTTAAAAAAGTACCTCTCCTTAAAAGTACCTTTTCTAAAAAAGTACCTTTTCTAAAAAAGTACCTTTTCTTAAAAAGTTCTTTTTCTTAAAAAAGTACCTTTTCTTAAAAAGTATTTTTTCTTAAAAAAGTACCTTTTCTTAAAAAAATACCTTATCTTCAAAAGTACCTTTTCTTAAAGAATTATCAGTTCTTAAAAATGTTCCTCTTCTTAAAAAGTACCTTTTCTTAAAAAGTACTCTTCCTTAAAAAAAAAATTTTTTCTTCAAAAGATACATTTTCTAAAAAAGTACCTTTTCTTACAAAAGTGCATTTTCTAAAAAAGAAATTTTTTAATTTTATAAATAATTACCTTTTCTTAGAAGGGTAACTTTCCTAAAAAAGTATGTCTTCTTAAAAAAAAATTTTTTTTCTGAGAAAGTACGCTTTATTAAAAAAGTATGTTCATAATTTTGACCGAATAAAAGCCGCGGTGGAGGGTATCAAAGATTGAATTGAACTCTCTTGTTATTGATTCCCTTGTAGCAGTGTTATGCTAATTTTTTCTAAGTGGTACCATTATAATTACGAAATTTTTCTCAAACCCAGAATCTTGTTCTATAATTAGTTCTAGGTCCCCTGAATCTTATATATTAGTTCCTGAGATTAAATTCCGAATAATTTACAGTAGAACCAATAAACACCAGCTCGAGTTCAGATGTTTTTGGGAAATGGTTTTTATTTATTAAAAGAATATAATAGTTGGACATTTCTTAGAATATTTAAGTAAATTATTTCGTTTTGTTTTATTCTTCTTGTGTTTTCTTTTTGTTTTTTTTTTAGTTTTAATATTAGACGAAATTTACTTTTAATTAATTTATTGGCATATCAACATGATTTAAATCACTTGTAAGTAATACAAAACATTCGCAACTTGAACATTTTTCATGGCTAAATCATAGAGTATAACCCTTTCATTCCTTTCATTCTCTCTTTGCAGGCCTTACTATGAAACCCGAGCCAATTATAATGGAATTTTAAAGACACAAAAAGAAAAAATTAATAGCCTTGAAAATAGAGTAGCCGAAGCCAAAATGACCTACAATGAGGCTCTGAAAAATCTGGAACAAATTTCTGAAGAAATACACCGGCAACGGCAACAAAAACAAAAGAATTTAATGAAATATGAAACAATGCTCAAACAAGTTGGGACGGATGCCAATGCCTGCTCTAAAGCCTCGCCAAAGGATAACAATAGTCGTTTTGCACATTTTCCATGCGACATTGACACAACAGATGAGTACCTGGTTATGCCCGATAAATTAAGTTTGGAGTCAAGTCCTATCCGTCAGCGACATGCGGATGAGCATGAGTGTCCACACCTATTGCAGGACTTTGATGCAGTCTTAACATTTCCACAAAAAATTGCCAGCGGTATGCATAAATCGGCCAGTACTAGTAATACAAGTGATAATCTATTTGCCCAAGCACAAATGCACGGTCCATATGAGATCAAGTCCTCCATGGACTTGATCAATGATAACAGTTCCAGTACGGGTAGGGGTGGTGGTGATAGTGGTAGTGGTGGCGCAGGCGGAGGTGGAGGCAATAGTGCAACAAATGATGATAATGATATAGAACAATGGACCGAAATACGTTTGTCACATTCGGAAAGTACTAGTTCGAGTTATTCCAATCAAAGTTTACTACACGACCATCACGAGGGGCAAGCTGAAGATACTCAATCCCACCACTCGTCATCGTCGTCATCAGCCGAACCCAAACCAAAAGTAACCTGTACGACCATATTCCAAGAGGAGCAATTAGGTAAAAAACAATCTCTTACCCAATGGCTTTCTCGTTCCAATAGCCTTAAGGTAAGTGGTCGACGACAGTCGCTTGATCTCCTTATCGATGCTAGCGATAAGGTGAAAGATGTTTTCTCATTTGGTTTTCAAAAAGTCGGTCGTTCCTTGGAACGCCGTAACAGTGAATCGGAAATGAATAGTGACGGTAGTAATGTGTCGAGCAATGTTGCCATTGGTGGTAGTGTAGTGGTCGGTGGAATTGGCAATGCCTCGACGACATCAGCATCAGCATCATCATCGACTGGTGATTTCCTATTCTTCTCAAGGTCAGTAGACCCACCTACATCAACGCATGACTATAAAAGCACTCTCACAAATTCTAGTATTAATAATAAAACTATTAACAATATCAAAAGTAGAGCTTTGCACAAAAAGACTGGATTATTTGGCGCTTTACAAAATCACTTTACCAAACTGAAATCACAATTCTGAAATTATTCTATATATACTCTAACCAACACCACCTATATTTTTAAGATAAAACTAAAAATTTACTCTCTATATCATTGTACTTCTTTTTACAAAGGCAGGTACTTCTAATTGGCTACAGTAGATACTTACTCGAACTTTATTGATAATTTCTTTACTTTTATTTTCTTCCTACATTTTTTTTATCTAAATTTTTTTGTTTTTTCAAAACTATTTCAATTAAGTCAGCCTTGTCGAATGGATTTTAAACTTAATTCTCTATTTTTTTATTGCATGCTTTTTCTGTACTTCTAAATCTACATTCATTTTCCATTTAAAGAAATTATATAAAGTGCCTCTCTACCACACTATATCTGATTTTGAAGAAGATATAACTAATTCGGATTTGAATTTTGTGTTGAATAATTTACAATTTTTACAATGGCCGTCGTTATTTTATTACAATCCAGTTTCGTAGATATAAGTATGTAAATACGGAATGACAAAAATTTAAATGCCCTCAGATAAAATTGTTTCTAAAATCTTTAAAAGTAAAATGTAAATTAATTAGATTATAAATAATGTTATAACCATTCTATACCCTACATCATGAGTATCAGGAAAAACTCTCAGGTGAAAAAAATATCAGATTCCGCTTAAATTATTACATGGGGATCTGGTCTAAATTATCCGATCATGACTATATTTAGCCACTTAATAATGTCTCCAAATGAAAAGGTGACTTTTCAGTTTAAACTTCGTAGCTTTATCGATTTTTCCAGGCTGTTAGTACCGTTGTTAAGATCTATACCAAATTGCATATCAATATCTTCATTGGTTCAATAATGTTTTTGTAAACAACTAAAAGTGATTTTTTTTGTTGGTGGAACGGAAGTTCTGCTATTGAAATTTTAAGGATGTTGGAAAAGGCCTTCGGTGACCAGGCTGTGTCGAAAAAACAGTTTCAAAAAGCAAAGAAAGCATTGAAGATATCAACTGAAGAACAACACGTCAAGGATACTAAAGTTTTTTGTTGAAAAATAGCCATTGACAATTACAAATCCTGCTGATACTGTTGGATTTCAAAAGGATCAGTCAACAGCATTTTAAAAGATATTTTGGGCCCAAAACATGTCAGGTGTCGATTGTTTCTGAAAATACTAATTTTTCTCTGCAAAATAGCAGTGTTTCATATCTCTGAAACAATACTTTCTGATTACCATAACAAAATGAAACGCACCACTATGGGTGATGACAGGAGTCACTATTTATTTTACGTGCATGCCTGTCATGTTGACTTAACACACGGTGATCTTAGGACTGGGTGAGATATTATGCGTCCACCAGCGCCCCGCTATTAGACGGTTACAAGCTTGGAGAGATGTACTTGGCATACACTTCACACTTTGTTATTGTGTCGGGCCTACCTAAACCCTGTTGCTATGAGGGTAGCAACTCCCGGTTGAACGCAACTCCTCAACGAGCTGTGCTCTGACCGCGATATATGCACCATAGCCACTACGAAACTCCCCGAGGGGCCGTTCCCTAATAAAGCCGTCTTGAAGATTCATCGAAGACTCGAACATCGACATTGCTTACTAACATACTTATTCTGACACTTCTTGTCTTCGCACTCTTGTATCTTCATACGACTCAAGTCATGGTACCATCCGACCTTCTTGCATCCTACTCATCTTACGACTCATCTTTAACTCATGCCTCCTCCCAAACCAACGCATACCAGCTCGGCTTCGCAAACAACGCATACCAGCTTGCCTTTACTCCAAAAACACTCCCTACTAAATGCTCACAGCAATCTCCTCTGCACATCAGATTCGAAAGCATCTAGAACAGCGTTCTTTGAGTGTTCCATCAAAACCATCAATTCAACAGGGTATCACAGACATATATAAAAAGTATGTGAGCAACCATTTGTCTCCGTATGGAGTCTAAGAATCCTCTTCTCAGGGCAATTCGACTTTCCCGTAGCACCAAATTTAGCGCCTTTTGATGAGGCTTCGTTACCCAATTGGCCAAATTTGATAACTGCCAGTTATCCCCCAAGTAGGATGGCACTGGCAGACCTTGGCTGACCTTAACCTTTAGCCGCTAGGAATAATCACCAGAATTAACTGGCTTTGCCTAGCGTTGCGCAGGAGCACCACCAGGAGGTAGGTTACTGGCATATATGTTGCACCAACCGCCACTGGCAAACCAGTAACTTTATGATACAACTTTCCTCCCTATGGGTGATGACACTTAGATCTATGCCAACGTGCAAAAGCTGAAGCAAGACCGGAAAGATGACGCCAAAGTGTTTTAAAAATCAAGGTCTTGTGAAAAGTTTTCTTCGATTATCGTAATGTGGTGCATTGTGAATTCTTTCTGCCGTGCTAAACTGTTATGTGTCTTTTGCATAAAAGTATTCACAAAAAGAAACCAATTTTATGGGTAGTCAATTCTTGGATTTTGCACCACAAAATACCACGCTAGGGACACCATTTTGAATCGATTGAAGAGATAAAACTTTTAAGTTTGGCGGTGGTAATAGTATGGTATAAAGCTGCCTAGAAATTGCACTTGAATTTCGAGCGCTGGAAACTGCTAGTAATAATAAATAGAGAAAATAGAGTTAAAACAATTTAAAAAAATATAGTGGGTCTGGAGAGACTATACGATACTCTATACTATGAGTTTGGAGAAAAACTCTTAGGTCCAGATAATTCGATATAGAAAATAAGCATAAGACAAATTTGAGTGGCGTTGTTATAAATACGTTGCCTGGCTATATGAAAAAGTTCATATCGGATGCTATTTTTATATGGGTATTAAGTCGAAAAATGGGCAGCTTAGGACCATATTTGGTAAAGTCACTTATTTTTCACAAAAACATAAAAAAAAAACAAATTTGAGAAAAATATATGCAAGATTTTTTTTTACAGTTTTTAGAGATGATCGGGAAGCAGCATTATATGAGGACTATGTCTTAATATGATCCTGCGGTGTATTTTAAGCACTAATTAAAAAGTGTTGCCGAAATCTATATAATAATTTGTATGGGGACGAGGTCTCAACATCTACCGGTTTTCACTAATTTCATATATATATATATTAGGGTGGGTCAATTATTTTTACTCCATGGGCCCAACGCGATTCTGGAACTATGGGCCATAATAAGTATTTTTGCCCAAGGAACCATACCTGTAAAATCATTTTCGAGACTGCCAAAATTTCGATGAAAAAATCGAATATAATTTTATGTTTTTTTATTTTGGCAGGTTCGAAAATGATTTTAAAGGTATGGTTCCTTGGGCAGAAAAACTTGTTATGGCTCATAGCACCAGAATCGCGATGAGGCCATGGAGATTTTTGCGGCCCCCTACAATTTGACCCACTCTAATACATATATATATATATATATATATATATGTATATATATATATATATATATATATATATTTGCAACTTGTAGCTTGATTACAAAGTTTACATGGAGACATAGAAAGACAGACAGATGCTCAGATGGGCGGACAAACGTCGCTAAATCGACACAGAAAATATATTAACTCGATCGATATAATAAAAGGTTGGTCTTGATCAGATATTTTTGATAGTTACAAATATCAGCACAAACTCATTATACCCTGACCACAGTGTGGTATCTATAATATTAATAGGTTAGACAATTTCTTGTGACCGATGTTTTGTTCTACCGTTCTATCCCGATTTTGACCAAACGTATATTATTTGAAAGGTATTTCTTTTTAGCCGTTTTTCAGACTTACAGATTTTTAAATTTTTTCCTTTATTTTGAATAAATTGCATTTAAAGTTGCTACTAACACATACATAAAATTATACAATGCTATGTTTGTGTTTATTAAATTTGTTAATGTGTTTGTAATAAAAATGAGTTTGTGTTTTGTGTTGATCTGTGAATTGGCTATAATTGATTAGCATACCTTTAGGGTCTTTATTTAATAAAAAAATAAAATTTCCTAGAATTTGCACTCGAATTTTGAGGGCTGGAATCTGCTAGTATGACATAAATAATTAATTTTTTACTACTGAAAGTGTTAAAATAAATATTTTGAATTTTCATTTGAAATTAGCTGTACTGACAACTATTTGTTTGAACAACAAACTGTTTACGTTAAGTGTAAAGTAAAGTGTTTACGTAAAGTGTGAATCTAAAACGTTTCCTCGTACCTAAAAGTATGTATACTGAGTCTAGGCGGACTATAATTTTCCTTCTTGAATTGTTTCCGAGCTCATTTAAGATGGCCTTTTTATGGTGTCTCTAAATTATTGAAAATAACTTCATGTATGCAAGATGCTTTAACAAAAAAACATTGAAATAATTTTTTTTAATCCAATTCTTTGGACTTGGCTGATTTAGAGCATGCATTTGTTGTTGTATAATAAAACTTTTTGTTTTTATTTAGATCTGAACCAAAGGAAATATTATCCGATGAACAAGTGGAAAATCTGTTACTCAATCATACAGTGGATGAGAATGGTACAATTATTGTGGAAGAGCTTAAATCGCCTTTACAACAGCCAATTAGTAATAAATTTGGTTTGCCCACACTCTTAGTTTAGTTATATTTAATTATCGTTTAAACTGCAAGGTGAAAATTAAGTTGATTTTTTTCTGTTTTATTTTTTTTGATTTTGTTTATTTTTGTTTTCAAAATATTATTTAATAACGTTTTAAGAAAACATATCAATACATTATGTAATACGATTCATTTTTGTTAAAATATTTTAAGGCAAATATATAAAATTTTTGGGACATATTAATATTTTCCACATTATCAACAAAATTTAGCCTTTTCCGGGGGGGAATCTTTTTTTTTTATTTGGTATTGTTATGACTCGTTTTACGATTGATGAAAAAGGCAATTAATCAGTCCTTCCCGAATGAATTATTTATGTACAATATTATTAAATTCTTAAAACCAAAATTTTTGTGATAATATTGAAGGAATTCTTTAATAAAAATAAGTTTCACCATTTGATATTTAATACATACATATATGTATGAACTGTTATGCTAATTTATTATATAAATTTAAAATAAAGTACTGAATATACAATTTTTATTATTTTATTTAAGAACATCTTTATTTCAATTCTATCTTTTTATTTCTTTTACGCAAAATTGTTGCACATTATCCATAAGAAGAAACGTTTGATCTTTATTTCTAATTTTAAATATTTTATAAAAGGCTATTTCGTAGACTCTACTTGACTAAAACAGGCTTAGCAAATACTTTTTAAAATAAACATATGTTTAATTGTGACCTAATATTATGTAATAATCAAAGTTATACTGTAAACAAACAAAAAAAAAAACATACTGATATTAAATTTTTAAAAGTTTGTTAGTGAAATTTAAAACAATTTATTGAGGACAACAAATTATAAAGTAAAATTTTTCTTAATGTATTATTATTATTATGTAGCCGAAAATCTGAAATTAAATATATTATTCGATTATTGAAAAAATTTTAATTTTCATACACATACATAAAGTATGATGCAGAACAAAAGCAGCAAAAGTAATATAAACATCATTTCGTAGAATATTAAATTTACAACAAAAATTAATTTAAAAAATTATGTACATTAACTAAAATGTAAACTTTAAAAGAATTTAAACTTTTAATGAAAATATTTTTTAAAACAGTAATATAGCACAATTCTGAAATACATAATTTACCGTATTGTCGTTCTCAACTGTTGTTAAGGCCTAGTTAGCCACACGTTGTTAAAATGTATCCGTACCGTAAATGTAACGTTGGCATTTAGTGCAATTATAGAACGTAAAAAACGAACCAGCATGTTGCTGTGTAAAATTAACCAAACTATATCAGCTGTTCGCAAATGTCACGTACAAACGTAGCAAAAATCTATTTTCAACAGATTGGGACGTTCCGGTTACGTGACAGTTGAGTTCGGTAACTGCTCTAAATGCTTTTCATGTAACAGAAAAAACAGCTGACACGTTTGGTTAAGGTTACTTGAGGCTAACTAGGCTTTTACGCAGTGGTATGCAAATGTGACACAAGTCCATAAAATAGCAGCTGACAAAAAGGAATTGTTCTTTTCAATCAATTTGTTCAACAATACATTTCAATTATGTAAAAATTTTGATGTTGCTGTTTAAAGAGTTAATAAAAATTGAGAAAGTTGGAAAATTAAGAGTTTTAAGTTGATTATCAGTCCGAAGAAGTACTTTCATATACAATTTTAACAGTCCCAAGAAGTATACGCAGATTCGTTGTGGCTACAGAATTTTGGGTTCATTACAATATCAATGCTGTTGTCTTAACAGTAAAGGTTTAATGACAATAGAAAACGCTTAACCTTTATCTATGGTGGATGTAGTAAGTGACGTGGTGGTAAATTTAATTTCTTTACAATTATTTGTTTTTTAAAAATTAAAAAAATACAAAATTTTAGTTTTTTTTTTATATTAATTTCTTTATTTTACAACCTTTTTTTTTTTTTTGTATAAAATATGTTAAGAGAGGGTAAAATTTGCCACCACATCCACAGTTACAGGATAACTGCTACTAAATTTCTATTGATACAATCGAAAATGCAGTCGTTAAACTTTAGAACAATTTTTAAAAATTTCGAAAAAATTAACGACTTGCATTGAGTTCATGAAAGACAAGTTCCGTCCTTTCACAAACCCATGATAAATTCATTGGCGATGTTCGAACTTTTAGCCATTTCAGGATCTCATGAATAACATACATATATTACACTTCTTTTGATGCTCTTTTTTTGGTGAGTAATTATTAATAGATCTTAATTTTATTGAATATTTTGTTTATTTATACATATGTATATAGTTAACATCTTTTACACAATTTTTCGAAGGAATTGAAAATCATATTTGTTTCTTAAATATCCTTATTTTATAATATAATATATGTGTTTTTTATTCCATATTTTGGCAAGGGGTAGTGTTGCCATAAGATGAAAGTACAAGGGCTAAATAAACAAAAAAAAATTGTGTCAGTCCGATCACATGGGAGATGTGTTAACATCTACAGCCGTATTCATAAAAATTAAAGTGTACTTCAAGTAAACTTTATTGTCTGTTTTTCATACAAAATTTGTTGATAAAGTCTACTTGAAGTACACTTTAATTTTTATGAATACGGCTACTAGTAATTAAAGATTTTTTTATGGCATTTTAATTGAAACAGAAAGCGCCATCTATGTATCACTTATAGCGAGCAACTTCAGGGGCTCTGCTTATATAAAAATATTTATTATTATTTATTATTTCAACTGGTTAACTTTTTAATTTTTGATTTTTCGTTTTCATTTTATATATTTCATTTTTCGTTTTTCATTTTTCAATTTTCATTTTTAATTTTTTCATTTTTCATTTTTTAATTTTCATTTTTTAATTTTTCGTTTTTTATTTTTCGTTTTTTAATTTCCTTCTTCCTTTTTTCATTTTTTATTTTTCATTTTTTATGTTTCATTATTAATTTTTAATTTTTTTTTGTTTCATTTTTCATTTTTTCATTTTTTATTTTTCATTTTCTGATTTCATTCTTCCTTTTTTTAATTTTTTATATTTCATTTTTAATTTTTCATCTTTGATTATTCATTTTCCATTTTTTATTTTTCATTTTTTATTTTCATTTTTGATTATTCATTTTCCATTTTTTATTTTGCGTATTTTAATGTTCATTTATTTTTCATTTTCCATTTTTTATTTTTCATTTTTCAAAACGTTTTTATAACTATTCGCTCCCACATATAATCGCCAAACACTCCTAATGAACTCGTGCCTTCATTTTGTCTCCAAACACTTCCCAATGAATTGTGCCTTCATTTTATCTGCAAACACTTCCTTTTTACTGTCATTCGATTATTTTTAATTTTTGTTTGATTAAGGTTCTATTACATGATGTGTTTTTTACATATGTACTGTCAAATTTTCCCACAACAAAAGTTGTACACATCGTGTGATACATATGAAACATTGTTTATGTACAATACATGAGGAAAGTCACAGTACATTTTTCAATTAGAACAGGTTCTATTTTTGCATGACAAACATATGAAAATACAACACTGCTTGTGGCGAAAGAAAAACAGAGTAAATTTTAAAGATTAATATTGAAAGAAAAATAAATTGTTTAGTATTAATTAACAATTAAAAAATATATAACCTTTTTTTAACAATAAATTTTTACAAATTCACAAATTAAATCAGCTGTTGTTTACATTTAGAGGATATGTCATACGGAAATACATATGCACGTGTGATAGCAAAAATTATGAATCGTATGTAAAATACAATTTTGACAGACATGAGGAATTTCATATTGATAAAAAAAAGTGACAGTACATATGTAAAAAACATTTCGTGTAATAGCACCTTTAATGTATTTCCGTATGACATAACCTCTAAATGTAAACAACAGCTGATATAGCTGTAGGGCCCTGTTACACGTTCAATATATATAGTGATATTTGGATGGCGATCATTATCGCAGAATGGCCTGCTATTGTGAAATCCATTAAAATGGATCGCGGTCCATCAATACTGCATGCTACACTTTCAATAAAATTGAATCGCGGTCAATAATATTGAACGTGTAACAAGGCCCTTAAGAAATATATATTGATTGTATTTATTATTAATCAGGCTACTTAAGGTGTGTTTACACTATGTGTATTTTCCATACGTAAGTTCAGTTTTACGATCCATACGTAATTCCGTGTGTGTGTCAAAATTAGCGCTTTACATACGATACATAATTTTTGCGTTCAAACGTACATATGTATTTCCGTATGACATAACCTCTAAATGACAACAACAGCTGATTTAATTTGTGAATTTAGAAAAATTTATTGTTAAAAAAAGAGTTATATGTTATATATATTTTTTAATTGTTAATTAATATTAAACAATTTATTTTTCTTTCAATATTAATCATTATAATTTACTCTTTTTTTCATTCGCCACAAGCAGTGTTGTATTTTCATATGTTTGTCTTGCCAAAATAGAACCTGCTCTAATTGAAAAATTTACATATGTCTTGCAAAATGTGTTGTACATAAACAATGTTTGAAAGGGTTCACACTATGTGTACAAATTACACGTGCTAAAAAACTAAGAAAAACACAAGCAAAACACGTAGTGTGAACGCAGCTTTAGCTTTCTTTAAAAAATGTTAGTACCAACACCACAAAAGTGCTACATTGGCAAGCCTGTACAAAGAGAATCAATTCCACTCTCTTTAAAATGTTCTCTTGAATTTGCAGCAGTGTTGCCACTTCTTGGATAATTATCCAAAAAATGGATAATTTAAAATTTTTTGGATAATCATTGGATAATTTCATTTTTGGATAATTTATGGATAATTTTATCATTTCCAATTTAAAGTTTTACATGGACAAAATATAATTTTTTTTTTAAATTTTATTTGGCGATTTTTTTAGTTACTTCTTATTTGACATCACTTTTTTTTTGTTTTTAGTTCTGGCAATGCCTTTTAAATTTTGAGCTTTTCAAATTATATGATTCTATAAGTATTTATATCTGTCCTGTTTTTTTCTAATGGTAAACGAAGCTATTTTTCAAATTTAAACGCTGTCAGTAGGCTACTGTTAAGTTTTTTCGTGTGAACATTTTTGTTTGATTTTGTGGACAATTTTAAAACAATTAGTGGTTTTTCTGTTTACATTGTTATAATAAAAATATTAAAAACATCTTAAATATATCAGGTGATTGTTAAGTAAGTATATTAATGATAATATTGAAGATTGTTTTTTATTGAAATTGTGATATAATTTTACTTTTACAGGCCATGGAGTATAAATTTGGAAGTCAATGGCTGGAGGATTCCCATTTTAAGATTTGGTTACAGCGAAGAACAGAAAATGGAAAAGAATATGGATATTGTAAAATTTGCAAAAAACAAATGGTTGCCCACAAAAGAGTTTTAAAAACACATCAAACATCATCCCAGCACATAAAAGCTGCATCGGCCATTAAAAATAATGCTACAATTGATGAATCCTTCCAAAAAAAGAAAAATGTTGCAGAAAATATAAAGCGAGCAGAGTACAAAGTAGTTGGAATGTTGGCAGTTAACAATCTATCTTTTCTTTGTATTGATAACATGTTGCCCACCCTTAAGGAATCGTTTAAAGACTCAGATACTTTAAAAAATATAAATATGCATAGAACTAAAGCTACTGGCATAATGAATAACGTGCTGGGTCCGTGTTTTTCTATGGATTTATTTGATAAATTGAAAAAAACATTTTTTTCAATCATAATCGATGAGACGACTGATGTAAGCACAAATAAACAAATTGCTTTTGTCGTAGTTTTTTATGATGACTCCCGTTTAAAAATGGAACATTCGTTTTTCGATTTTAAGGAATGTGAAGCTTCTAGTGCCAAGGAAATCTATCAACTTTTAAAGCAAACTATTATTGAAAAAGATATTCCTTTTGACAACCTTATTGGATTTGCTGCTGATACACCCAATGTCATGTTTGGTAAATACAATTCTGTTTGTACTCATTTAAAAACGGACAAACCCAATGTCGTACTAGTAAAGTGCTCTTGTCATATTGCTCATTTAATTGCCTCAAAATCAACTTTAAAAATTCCAACCAGCTTAGAAGATTTATTGCGAAATCTAGGGTCTTATTTCAACCGTAGCTATTTACGTCAGTGTAAGCTCCAAGAATTTCAACAATACTTTCAAATTGAAGTGCACAAAATTTTATCGCCCATTATAACCAGATGGCTTTCTTTAAAAGCATGCGTGGATAGAGTACTAGAGCAATATGATGCCTTGCGATCGTATTTAAGATTGGAAGTTTTCGAAGACCCTTCAAAAATAACAGAATCAATGCTTACAACTTTGGACAAAAAGTCAACTAAAGGGTATTTGGAATTTTTATCGTATGCACTTGGTATTCTGACAGATTTTAATTTGATTTTTCAATCAGAACAACCCATGCTTTATAAACTAAGAAGCGAGGTGACAAAAATGCTACAAACTTTTTTGTCAAATTTTATAGAAGTTGAAGTTATAAAACAAAATGACTTATGGTTATTTGATCATACAAATCAACAGTTCTTTGTTGAACAAACTGAAATGTATATTGGTCTTGCAGCTCAAAATACTATCACATTTTGCTCGCAAGAAGACAAAGATAAAATGTATAGCGATTTTCGAAATTTTTATATGGAAGTTGTATCGCAAATAAAAAAAAGATTTTGTTTCGAAGACGAATTTTATAACATTATTGATATTGTGGATCCAAAATTTGCACAAACATTTAAAATAAAATCTTTATTTAATTTTAAAACTAGATTTCCATTTGTTAAAATAAATTACCAAGAATTAGACAATGAATGGCGTCAACATGCCTTGTTGGACCACAAAAAATATGGTTTGTTTGATTATTTAGATGTACAAACTTATTGGGCAAAAGTTTTTAAAATTACAAATTGTGCTGGTAAAAATCTTTTTCCAAATTTAGAAGTTGTTATAAAATTTCTTATGATTCTTCCATTTTCTAATTCATCAGTAGAAAGAGTTTTTAGTAAACTAAAGATAACAAAAACTGATTTACGAAATAAATTATCTTCAAATACTGTTGCTTCAATTCTTTTTACAAAAGAAGGCATTGAAAGAAATGGTGGTACAAATTTTGAGCCCACAAAAGAAATGTTAAAAAAAAACTGGAAAAAGAACTAGTAATAAATACTATTATTATAAAATATTTTTTATTCTGAACAGTACAAAATGTATGACTTTTTTTCTAAAAAAATTTCTTGTATTCTTTAAATTGAATTAAAATAAACCACTTTTGTTTTTGTTAATAAAAAAAAATTTATTTTTTTTTTAAATTGTTTTTTAATTTTTTTAAACATTGTTTTTTACTTTTTTTTTTTTTTGGATAATTTTTGGGATTTTGGATAATTTTGGACAAACTCCTGGATAATTTTTTGGTTCACTGGTGGCAACACTGATTTGCAGCCAACTTCAGGTTTGTTTATATGGTATTGTCAACATTAGAAACAGCTGATAAAATTGTTTTTATTTTACAATAAAAAAAAAATTGTAGTACGATTGTAATTTTTTTGCTGTAAATAAAATAATAAATATACTAAACAAAAAATAAAATGGATACAAATATTGAAGGTGCTTTAATACAAAAGAGTACCATTTCGCCGGGTAAACAATACATACCTTTAAAAGCAGGTTCAAGGGTAAGTCAGCGTAATATTTTTTCATAGTCAATAATTCAAGGATTTTGTGTTTCCTTAAGGTCAAATTTCATTTTCAAACTCAGAAACTAGATGGTACCATCTTGGATGATAGTCGTACTTTGGATAGACCCATGGAGTTGGTACTGGGTAAAAAATTTAAATTGGAAGTATGGGAATCGATAATACAAAAAATGTCCTTACATGAGGTAGCCAAATTTACCGTTAACAAAAAGGTAAGACACATGGATTTAACTTTTTGTTTGATCACTATATATCATTTTTTATAAAATTCATTATTATTGCATTTAAACGCTATACATTTTTTTTTAAATGTTTTTCAGTTAGTAACTCAATATCCTTTCATAGCAAAGACCTTACGTGATGCTGGAAAAAAAACCGAAGAACGCCGTCATTGTTGTGGTATGACTTTACAAAATGAGGGATTAGGATATAAAGATTTAGATGATTTACTCTCACATCCGTGTGATTTAGAATTTATTATTGATTTATTTTCCATTGAAATGCCAGAAGATTATAAAAAAGATACCTGGCAAATGAGCGATGATGAGAAACTTACAACATCACACAAACTAAAAGATGAAGGAAATGAGTTTTATAAACAAAAACAATATTCCAAAGCAGAGGAATGTTATCGTCAGGCAGTTGGTTTATTGGAGCAATTAATGTTAAAGTAAGTATCTGACATTAAAAAGGCACATATTATATTTGATTTGTTATTAATTGTAGAGAAAAACCCCATGATGTTGAATGGTTCGAGTTAGCTAAACTTAAAGTTCCCGTCTTATTAAATTATGCGCAGTGTCGTCTTCTTTGCAACGATTATTACGCTGTTATTGAACATTGTAATGAGGTATTGCAATTAGATCCACTAAATGTTAAGGCATTTTATCGAAGGGCAAAGGCAAATTTTGGTGCTTGGAATCCTCGAGAGGCCCGTGAAGATTTCCTAAGAGCTGCGGAACTAGATCCTTCATTGCAGGTCGCGGTCGTGAAAGAATTAAAGGCTATTGCCAATGTACAACATGAACGAGATCTTGAGGATAAGCAACGTTTACAGGCACTTTTTTAGTTTAAATTGTAAGTTGCATGTGAAAATATTGCGCTTTTTCCTTTTTGAGACTATTTTAAATGTAAAAAACGTAACAGTTATATATATAATATGAGAAAGTAAATTATTAATCTAATAAAAGCCGAAATTGGTGTTAATAGTAAATTTTTTACATTTTTTGAACAATGTATACATAAATAAAGCATATTCGCAATAAAGGTAACTATTATTTAGATTTTTATTTAAAATCTTTTCGACCATTTGCGAAGTATACAAGACTTATTTTCCCATATGGGCTTTAACCGTTTTGGCTACGAGAGCTAAATGAAAATGTAAAATTTTGACTATAAGATCCCTGAATGATTAATATTTATTGATATCAGCAAATTTAGCATTTAAAAAAGTTCTGAATGCTATTGCTTTAATTTTTATTCTCTTCTGATTTTAAAATTTTTATTCATAATGATTTTGTTTTGTTTACCACTAATGGGAACCTTATAGTATAATATTTACTTTTACTATTACTTTTGCCTTGCTTTTAAATTAAATATTTTAAGGTATAATTAAAAATTTTATGATCTCGGGTTTATAACTATGTGTACTATAGATTTATTTGGCATCGATGCCTTTTTACAATAAAATAAAGTTCACAATCTTTGATTTAAATTTTTTTTGTTTTACTTAAACAAAAATCATATATGCTCATATCTTCTTCATGGAACAACAAAACGTATACAGGTCCTTTAAAATAAATAATAATTTACAAAGTAATAGTTTCATACTACAATCTCCTTAAACGCATCGACGTTGATGGATTACCACTCGTAGAAGCAGCAGCCAAAGCAGCAGCTGCCGCACTTTCAGCTTCACCGCGTAACTTGTTGTCATCTGTACGCCAAACAAATGGTTCTAAGCGATCTTCAATATCAAGAAAATTATTAATAGCTTCCAAACTAGCTATGTTAGCATTTAGTAGAGAATTACAACGGCTTAGCTGTTCGGATATCAAGCGAACTTTGTTAAACTGTTCTGCATAAGCGGCATAACTCTTTTGCATATCAACAAAGGAAGCAAATAGTGTTGTTATGGAATTGCTAACCACTTTAGTACGTTCTACTAGATGTGATTGTTCTTTTGACACTAATGTAGCACACATATTTAAATGTGTCTGCATACGAGTGCAAATATTAAGAAGATGTGGATGTATTTGTAGACGTTCTAAACAATCCGAATCTTTGCTAAACGTTGTAGAATTAACTGAATCTCTTAAAACTGGCAAAAATTGTGGAATATCTTGTAACTGTTGTAGTTCTGTTTCGATTTCTTCATTGGCATCTTTAATGCCCGGCTTAACAATAACTATACTATGACTAGCCACTGTCGACTGAGGTCTTTTTGGTTTGGCTCCAGTCTGAGGACGTCTTAAAACTAAGGAGTTACGCTGGGCCGCAGTCCCCGTCAGACTATTGGCTGATTTGCCTCTAATCTTAGGAGAATCACCAATAGGTCGGTCAGTAGTATATGAGACATATGGCAGATCGGAACATACACTTAACGGTGGTGATGAGGGTCTACTTATTTCAGATGTTGTTGGTGATGGCATTGAATCATTGATTTGTTTTAATTTATTAGTCACCATTGGACTATTATTACTACTAGTTGTTGTACCTTGGCGCAATACTGTACGTTTTCGTATAGCCCCCGTACTGGTCGAAGGTCCTGGTCTGCTGGACGATCCAGCTACCCGATTTACATTGTTTTTAATATCCTTATCAAATAGTTCACGGCCATCTGATTCAGCTCTTTGTTGTGAATGTTCTGCACCCATTTTTCTAGTCTTATCGATTTTTTATCCTTTAGCTTTAGGTAGCGAATTTTACCTTGTCTCGTTATTGAAATTTTTTTTATTTTCTATTGGTTATTTCTATTAAATTTAAAACTGAATTATACATTTTAATTGTTTTATATACATATATCAACTAATTCCTTTATGCGATTTAAAATGTTTGCAAACTTTTTAAAAATGTCCGCTAGCACTGCTAATTTTCAAGTGCAGTTTTACGAATAACGTAATCAAAACAAAATTCAATAAAATGATTAATAATTAAAAAAGGAAACAAAGTGAAATTGAAACATGAACATTTTAGTCGAACTGGTAAAAAACGGAAACATAAACTAACACTTAAGGCCCATTTACATGATACCACTCAGTCGTATGATTTTTCGAAATAAAAATCCGATGAAATTCATCGGACTGTCATAAAGTCGTACCGACATTATTTCTGCATACTTAGGCCATTTACACCATAACACTCAAGTCTTATGAAAACAGCTGTTTAGAATAATAAGCAAATTTATTTTGAAATTTATATTTTATTTTCACTTTCTTTGTTTTTGTTTACCATTTTTTTAATATTACCAAAAAGAAAAACAACTCTGGTCCGATGAAAATGGCAAGTTTTTAGAAATGTTTCAAAAACCATCGGACTTCGAAAATGAAATCCTACAGACTGTCAATTTCATAACAAAAGCTTTTTACATTATACGACTTTTTCATAATACTCGAATTTCTGACAGATCGTATTACAAAGTGTGATAGTGTAAACTGGCCTTTATTGTGGATTTTCTATTGCTATTTGATTGATTCTATTTGATTGATTAAAAGAAATTCATTTTTAAAAAATTTTATTCAATTTCTTAAGTTAAATACTTAAGATCGTATTCATAAAAACACCGATTACGAAAAGAATACTAAAACCATTATGCTAACCTGTAATTACGCCATGAAGAACATTAAGGTGCTATTACACGAAATGTTTTTTACATATGTACTGTCACTTTTTTTATCCACATGAAATTCTTCATGTCTGTCAAAATTGTCTTTTTACATACGATTCATAATTTTTGCTATCACACGTGTGTATGTATTTCCGTATGACATAACCTCTAAATGTAAACAACAGCTGATTTAATTTGTGAATTTACAAAAATTTTTTGTTAAAAAAAAGGTTATGTATTTTTTAATTGTTAATTAATACTAAACAATTTATTTTTCTTTCAATATTAATCTTTAAAATGTACTCTGTTTTTCTTTCGCCACAAGCAGTGTTGTATTTTCACTTGTTTGTCATGCAAAAATAGAACCTGTTCTAATTGAAAAATGTACATGTGACTTTTCTCATGTATTGTACATAAACAATGTTTTATATGTATCACACGATGTGTACAACTTTTGTTGTGGGAAAATTTGACAGTACATGTGTAAAAAACACATCATGTAATAGCACCTTTATGGGACAAACCGTCTACACTTCTTGTAAGAAACCGGGTGCTTCTTGCGAGGAAATAGATGAAACTACCCCATATATGTGGTCAAAAGATGAATTTCATAATTTTACAAAAGCTTTTTCTCCTCCAATTCCTTACGACGGTGATGTAACGGTGATGGTGGAAAGGATTTAAAAGTACATAAAGGGCGTTAACAAACCAAACCTAAGTTTTAATTGAACGTTTGTAATGTTAGTCCTGCTAAATTTTGGCTATCCGTTACGACAATTATGTTTTATTAGGTTAGACTTCGTTGTTTGTTTGTGCCGGTTTACACATGAAAGTTTTCATGCTGAAAGTCTAAACCGGGACTTTGTGTTCAGATTTTAACGTACGAAGTCAAGCTGGTATCAGATGACATTTTTTGTCACATGTAGTACGTTTTCAACAGTTGATTTTTAAATGTACCGACGGATGTTTTTTTAATAGAACATATTCTAAGTGAAAGAAAACTAAAATGAGTTTCTACATGTTTCTAAACAAGATGGTTTGGAAAGGTATCACGTGACATGTACAAATTTTTAAATGTTAAAAACATACAAAAACATGTCGTCTGATACCAGCTTAAGAGTGGCTCTATTTGTATGGGCAAATCAAAATGTTTGATGTACACCCCCGGAAATTAACCCGTAAGCTACGCCGCTTTAAAAAGTCTCCAATAATGGTATTTTTGTTATATATAAAAAATATTTGCGGTGAAATATTTTTTGTTTTTTAATGATATTTAAGAATTCTTTGATTTTGAATCAAAATATTAAGAAAATGTGTATTCCGACTTGGAATAACGTGATTTTAATGTATTTTTGTTTGATGTTTTTGAATGCAAGTTTCATCAAAACTTAAATAACTCGACATTTCTCATCGGTTTTTAATTTTCAATACAAGCGGGTTAAACGATAGGCAATATGGCGATAATTCAGGGAAGTCGTAATTTTAAAATATTTCTGTTCATAAATAACCAATATTTTGGAAATTTTAATGTTACAAAATTTAATTTTGTTTTAACGAACTGTAGCTGCATGTGATCACATATGCATATTGTTATATCGATAAACTATTAATTTTTTGTGTAGTGTTGGAAAGTTCTTTAAAATGCCTATCTTCGATTTTCGACAAAGTCTGACATATTCAAAAGTTAAAATATATACAAAAATTTGTGGGAAAAAATAGTTGTTTCCGCCATATAGCATCAATTAATACAAAAAAAAAATGCCAGCAGATAAATACGAAAGCAATTTACAAACGTGTGAAAATTTAAAAGCATCGAACTTAGATAATTCAATACCATCCTATGACACTGAATGTGGCCATGCAAAGCCTGATGATGAACATGAGAATAAAGATGAACAACAATATTTAGATTTGATAAAACATATTATTAAAACAGGTAGGTAAATGATCAATGATATGACTGGTAAAGAAAATTTTTAATTTAATTTTAAATTTTTTTTAAGGCGTTGATCGAGGTGATCGCACTGGTGTGGGTACCTTATCAATTTTTGGTGCCCAAATACGCTACGACATGCGAACATCATTTCCTTTGTTGACCACCAAACGTGTTTTCTGGCGTGCGGTGGCCGAGGAGCTGTTATGGTTTATTCACGGTTGTACAGATGCTAAGATATTGCAGGAGAAAAACATTCATATTTGGGATGGTAATAGTAATCGGAATTTTTTGGATAAACTTGGTTTCATTGATCGTGAAGAAGGTGATTTAGGGCCGGTGTATGGCTTTCAATGGCGTCACTTTGGCTCTGAATATCGTACCTGCCATGATGACTACTCGAATAAGGGTATAGATCAACTTAAAGAAGTCATAAGTACTATACGCACTAACCCGGACGATAGACGTATGATAATTTCAGCTTGGAATCCTATGGATATACCAAAAATGGCTTTGCCACCTTGTCATTGTTTGGCACAATTCTACGTTGCCAATGATGAACTGTCGTGTCAGCTGTATCAACGTAGTGCTGACATGGGTTTAGGAGTACCATTCAATATTGCTTCTTATGCTTTATTAACATACATGATTGCTCATATAACTGGACTAAAGCCGGGCGATTTTGTGCACACCATGGGCGATACCCATGTATATAAAAATCATGTTGAGCCCTTACAAGAACAGTTAACACGAAAACCACGACCATTTCCTAAATTGATTATTAAACGTGAAGTCAAGGATATCGAAGATTTTAAATTTGAAGATTTTGAAATTGTTGATTATAAACCATATCCTAAGATACACATGGAAATGGCTGTTTGAGAACGAATAAACCTAAATTTGCAAATCGTTCGTTTTAAAATTAACTATTTTTTAAGTATATATGTATTATATTTGGATAACTCACACACCATATTGACGCCATTAAAAGGTGATGATCATTTTAGGCATAAGGGGTAAGTGATTATTATTAGTCCAAATGTGTTATTTTAAATTAACAAATAAAATATGTCCTTCATACGTTTAAGTTTTAATTCTGTGGTTATTTATAAGTACATAATGAGACATAAGACATTCTAATCGGTATTAAAATACCTGTTTTTAAATATACTTAAATAAAACAAACAAATATGAGTCCAAAAACTTTATTGTCATAAAAAATATTAAAATACATAATACTTACAATGTAATATTGAAAACTAGAAAACATCTAAAATAAAAGTTATTTGTTGAAAATCTTGTTTTTTTAGGTTCTAACGCGATGTACCATTCGTGGTAATAAAATACTAACGGATCTAGTCTAATTTTGTTTCGTCCTAGCCAGTTTCGTAGTTTAATTTTTTTGTACAAACTAATTTATTGGATATTTTTCAGAAAATTACAATAAGTATTAAAATCTTAAGTTAGCTAACACTTCCTGGATATATTGTCATTGTAATAGAACATCCATTTTTTGTTGCATAAGGTGTTTAGTTTTCTTATAATTGTGCGGGGGCCGTTATGTCGACCCTCTTAAGGCGAACGTGTCCCTTATAAGATTCTGTGCAAAGGGATTTGGATGCGATGCCAGTTTCTACACATATTTGAATCAGTAGATTTTCATTTCGTCCTTTACCACGGGTCACCAGTTATAAGTTGCAATATTTTATTTTGTCGTCTTTGTAATTGTCTAGGTTGAGAGTAGAATGAGGATAAAGGAGCCACTGTTACTGTTTTGTTTTGAGTTTAATTTGCGTGGATTTGAATTCAATGTGTTGAATACATGTGAGACGATGATCGAGTTGTATACCAAGATATTTTATATGATTTTGTTGTGGGATATCGATATTATTTATTTTCAGTTTGGGACAGTTTCCCTTTCATTTTCTATTTGTTGAGCCATTTTCCCAGTTCACTAATAAGAAACTGCGGCCAGCTAGAAGCAATTACAGGAATTATGTGAACGCTGTATCATCTGCAAAAGTTGACGTGAGAATCATGGGATTTGTGGCAAGAAGACCTAGGATGCTGCCCTGGGGGACTCCAGCTGTGATTTTCCTTGAGCCTGAAACGTGATCTTTACACTTAACTACAAATGTTCCATCCAATAAGTTTTGCAGTAATTTGTGGGTATTTTGGGGTAACAATGAGCCTATTTTATATAATAGGCCATCATATCAGACTTTGTCAAATGCTTGAGAAATGTCTATGAATAGCTAAGAGCAATAGAGTTTGTCCTTGAAAGCCTTTCTGATGAGAATAACTGCACGATGAACTTGTTCGGTGGTTCCATGATCTTTTCGAAGCCCAGACTGATAAACGGGGATAATGTGGTGTCGTTTAGATATGGCGTTAACGCATTTATATCTGATGTGAATTGGTATTGATTGAATGGCATAGGTATTTAAAAATCGACCGGTTGTTGAATGTCCCATGTGTAACCACATTTTTGACAATTTGATTTATTTTGAAATATGACGCCATATTTAAAAAATTTTTGAATTATAATCTTTATGCGAGAATTATATTCAAAAACAATTTATTGTTTTAGGAATATTATAAAGTAATTTTTATTTAAAAAATTTAATACATTTTTATTTAGAACAGCAACCACCACTAAATTCTCGGGACAAATCTGTGTTGTACCACTATTGTACCACTATTTGTCTATCATGGCTTTCGTTAAATTTCTTTAAACGTGATTCTTCCCACTCTACTCGATGCGCAATTTTTCGATGTTTGTGCATATTTGCATTCGAAATAAATGTTCGCGGACAATGAGGACATGTATATAGTGCTTCACCGGTGTGTGTACTTAAATGTTCTTTCAATTCCAAAGGACGCTTAAATGACTTATCACACAAATGACAGGCATGTTTACGTTCCATGGTATGTGTGTACCTAATGTGAAGGCGATGTGCCTTTATGTTTGGCGAAACTCTTGAACAATAAGGACATATTTGTTCTTGCAAATATTCTTTGGTGTGTCTAATTTTGATGTGTTGCCTTAAGCCATATTTATTTGTAAGTTTTTTCCCACATATTTCACAAGTTTCCCAAGATCGTGGGCCACCAGTATGTTCCTCCAAATGACGGAGAAATGAATAGTTATCATGAAATGATTTTCCACAAACATCACATATTTTGAAGTACTTCTTATTGTGAGTAATATTTTCATGCTGGCGTCGCAGATAATTCGATGCAAACTTTTTGTCACAATTGTGACATTGAAAGTTTTTCTCATTTTCAGGCACATGCAACAATTTGTGTCGCTCGAAAATATATAGCTTGAAGTACGATTTACCACATTCCTCACACTTATATTTACGTTCGCGAGACTTGTGTGACTCGGCATGTAGTTCTAAGCCACGCCGTGTGGCAAATGCTTTGTTACAAGGTTGGCATTTAAAATATTCCGGTTCCTTGTGCACATGTACATGATCTACGAGAAGTCCACGCTTGTAGAATTTTCTACCACAACACATGGCATATCCGAGAATGTTGTGTTCATTGCGATAGTGCACTTTGAGAATACGGAAATCGGCAAGAATAACATTGCAAATGTTGCACTCAAGCTTATGCTGACTCTCTGTTAGAAAATCATCATTTTCTTTTATAACTTTTGTCAACTTTGATTGCGAGGTGTCTTTTTTTACTTTTTTGAACTTTGGTTTAGCAATTGAAGAAATTGAATCTTTTTTACTTTTAGCTTTGTGTTTTCGTTTAGCTTTAGTTTTCTCAATAGGAGGAATTAGGATCTTGTCTTCGTCCGTTTCACTAGCACTAACATGATAATCATCATCACCATCATAATCCAAGTCTTGGTTATTATCTTTTCCAAAAGGTTCACAAAGAAATTCTAGTGCATATGTGGATTCATCGTTTCTTTCAGTTTTTGTTGTGGCTTCTTTAATTTTACATAGATCTGCTGCTACATTATTATTATCAATCATGTTTGTTTCTTCTCTTTTAACCTCCACAATATTGAATTTTTCAATTTGTTTACGGCCTTTTAGACGTCTTTTTAATGGAATTAAATCTTCAGTTTCAAAAAGTCCATTATCTCCAGTCTCTAGCTTTACTGTCGTGTTTTGTTTTTCATTGTTAATTTCTTTTCCAAAATCAATCATTATAGGCTGGTATTGCTTGTGCATTTTTTCTACAGTTAAATAAAAGTTGTGAAATGATGATACTTCCTGCCAACATTGTCGGCAAATCCACTGTAAGGCCCCATTGGATGATGATTTCCTTAAATACCACCACCACAAATGCTTTTCTATAATGCGCTGAATATTACTTTCCTTCCATTCGCTTGATTGGGTGTTGATACGGGAAAATATGTCGGTATTGCACTCTAAACAAACAATACACTGGTCCATAATATTTTAGAAGCTTTCCAAAAGCACTTAGTAGACAAAATTATTTTCTTTTAAGTTTCAGCTTTTCTTCAAAATAGGTAAACAAAAAGATAAGATTGCCACAGCTTTTTTTTTCGAAATCTTCAATAAAACGTGACACACCGATTAAGTGGACCGGTATTTGGTCAAATTAGTTTTTTTGGAACCAAATATCAAGGCTGGTTGCCCAAAAGAATTATTAATTAAATTTACTGAAGTATTTAAAAATATTTTTATATTATTATGCATTAATCCGTAATTTATTCCGATTTAAAGTATTTTATCTTATATATACAATATTATCCGTATAGTAATGTTAAAAACTTGAATTAATCATTTTAAAATAAATTGAACATATTCATACATACATATGTATATAAGAAATTAAAATTATGAAACGGCAAAAAGAAAAAGAAAATTTCGAAAAATTTTAAAATCTACCGCAAGCAAATGAAAAGTTAAAGCAATAAGTTTTCAAAATAAGTTATCTACACAAAAAAAAAAAAAAGAAACAAAAATTATATTGTATAAGCGGCCTTGAATTGTAATACATTGACGTTGGCAAACAAATTATTCGGTTGATCTGTTACTCATAATTCTAGATATGGAATTTAATTATTTAATATGGCAACCGCATAGTGTATTTTTTTAACTAGCAGACTCAAAGTATTACTAACTTTGTTTAGTACAAATAATCAAACAAATGGAGCAATGTATTGTTTGTTTAAAGTGCAATGAGGACACATTTTCACGCATTAACATCAATTCGAGTGAGTGGAATGAATGCAATATTCAACGCATCATTGAAAAACATTTGTGGTGGTGGTACCTAAAAAAATCAACTACAAGTTCTGTACAATGGATATGTCGACAATGCTGGCAGGAGCTATCATCATTTCATAACTTTTATCGCACAATTATTCAAGTTCACAGGCAATACCAGCCAATGTTGACCAACTTTGCAATATCGGAAATTTATGATGATAATAAACCTGAGATAAAAGTCAAGCAAGAAAGTGGAGAAGACAAAAATGAACGAAAACTTAGGAATCGAAAATCAAGTGAGAGTAATGCCAATGTACAGATTGAAGAAATTAACATTGAAGATGTCAAGAGTGAATTTCGATTTGAAAGCAATGATAATGTAGATGAAGTTAACTATCAATGTGGCGATACAGAAAAATCTGCAAAATATGAAATAGATTCTCTAGACATAGATCCTAAAGATTTTCTAGATACCAACTTTGATGACTCTGAAGAAAGTAACGATGTTGCAGGCTGTGCCATCGAAGACAAGATCTTAGTGCCACTTACAAAGAATGCTAAAACCAAACTCATACAGAAGAACAAAATAAAAGCCTTTAGAAAAACTAAATCTGTTAAAGCAAGTCCAAAAAAAAATAAAACAAAACACAAATCTGAGGTAAAATTAAATAAGCTAGTTAATGATGACTTTTTTAAGGAGTCTCAACATAAACTTGAGTGCAGTATTTGTAATGAACCACTATCTGAATTTCGTACACTCAAAGAACATTTTCGCAATGAGCATAATATTCGTGGATATGCCATGTGTTGTGAAAAAAAGTTCTTTAAACGATGTTTACTTATTGATCATATAAATGTTCACAAAAATCCGGAGTATTTTAAATGCAACCTTTGTAACAAATTTTTTAATTTACGTCGTTGCTTAGAAACTCACATAAAAACCCATACTCAACGAGAACGTATTTTCCGATGTGAAGATTGTGGGAAATCATATTTCACAGAAAAAGTTTTCGAACGTCACAAGTTATCCCATGTACCAGAAGAAGAGAGAAAATTCCCATGCAACCACTGTGACAAAAAATTTGCAGCTAGGTATCTGCAGCGGGAGCATGAAACTACTACACACAACAAAAAATATTTTAAAATTTGTGATATATGCGGCAAATCATATCGCGATAACTTTTCATTTCTTCGTCATATGGAAGAACATGCTGGTGCTACACCTTCTTTCGAAACTTGTAACTTATGTGGTGTAAAGCTGACTAATAAATATGCCTTAACACAACACATAAAAATGAGACACAACGAAGAAAACTTACAAGAACAAATATGTCCTTTTTGTTCAAGAGTTTCACCTAATATAAATGCTCATCGCAAACATATAAAGTATACGCATACGATGGAACGTAAACATTCCTGTCATATGTGTGATAAATCATTTAGACGTCCCGTAGAATTAAAAGAACATCTAAGCACCCACACTGGCGAACCATTATACACATGTCCTCACTGCCCGAGAACATTTATTTCGAATGCCAACATGCATAAACATAGAAAACTTGCTCATCGCATTGAATGGGAAGAGGGAAGATTAAAGAAATTTAACGAACCCCGTAGAAAGCGAGTGGGTACAAATATTATGTTAGATTCCATTGTTACAGCAGAAATTTGTCAAGACAAATATGTGTTTCTATCATCTGGTTTAAATAAATAAAAAAAAAATATGTTATTAATATAAATGTCGATGTTTCCAATAAATATTAAAATTCTGTAATTTGGCAATAAATAACTATATTTCAAGCATAAAGGTTTACAGGGTAATTAAAATCAGCTAATTTTTTGGCGATCACAGTCAAGTATGCTAGCCCAAGGGTTTTGGCATTTATAATTGCCCAGGTAAGTAGTAGTAGTAGGTAAAATTTTAATTAAGTCTTCTTTTTCGATTACATTGATTGTCCTACATACGATGAGAATAATAATATTCTTAGAGCTATATGTGTCACTCTAATAACTAAGAAAGCGTAAAAGCGACATTGCTAAAATGTGATGGTATATATAAAATTGTATGATGTGAATAGTTTTGCAAGGCTTGCTTTCGGAATTTGGATTCGCTAACAGAGCAAAAGTCTGTAAATAACATTACTAAAACTAAATAACAATTAAACAATATATTACAGAGCTCTGTCAAACAAATTGACAGACATATTCGATTACAGTTCATGTAGGTTAATCAAAATATAGGTTAGACAAAACAAAACAAGTTGTTCAGGTACAAAGTTAAGATTGTTAATATCACAGTAGAGAGTTAAACTCTTATATTTGGTTCATTATATGTAAAATTATAGTATGTATTAATATTTTTGGTCTTCTATTTTCAGCCCCTATGATAGCCAGGGGATGAGCTCATATAGAATGAGGGAAGGTCAGGAGGAATTCATCAATGTGTACGTTGGTGATACCAACGGGCGACAGGTAAGTAGATTCATTCCAGTTTATGTTTTTCTCGATGTCGAATATTTGGCTGACTAAAGTGTTACTGTGGAGTGCAAGTTTTTCTACAAATCTGGATTGTAACGACATGGCGTATCTACAGAAGGGCAGAACTTTGGAATTTTCGTACACGTACGTATTTGAGAATCGTTTTATGAAATTTTCATAATTCTTCCCGATGCATTTTCTCAGGATTTTTCGCTCAAAAATCTCAAATTCTTTGGCTGCTATAGGGGATATAGTAAACCAGATCGGGAATCCATAACTGAGAATCGATCTGATGGCGACTTTGTAGAGTAAAAGCTTGGTGTTCTTAGGTAAGTTTGTGTTGTTTAGTAGTGCTGCGAACATTCCAGAGATCTTTTTCGTTTTTTCCAGGACACTTCTAGCGTGGGCGTTGAATTTTAATAGTTTATCAAAGTGTATTCCGAGATATTTTATGGAGGTTTTAAATGGTATGTTTATGCCATCCAGTGTGAGTTGTAGTGATTTACTTTCTGGCACTACATATCTAGGACACTTACCAGACGGGTTTCTAATGCAGATAGCTTCTGATTTGGCTGCGTTGATTTTAATGCCCCACTTCTTATAAGAGGCACTAATTTTTCCAAGGTGAAATGCAACATTATTCAGAGCTTGTATTGGTGATTTATTGTGTGCGTAAATTAATCATCTGCGTATAGGATAGCCTTTGAATTTCCAGCTTGGTGAGGAAAGTCATACAGGAAAACGTTGAACAGGAAGGGAGCCAAGATACTTCCCTGAGGCACCCCACTTTTCACATATCCTAGTTCTGAGGTGATGTTGATTTGGACGCCAAATTTCCTATTAGTAAGGTAGATGCAAAGTATTTTTACCAGAAACGGGTCAACGCCAAGATTAATCATTTTATATAAAATTCCTTTATGGTAGACAGAATCAAACGCCTTTTCTATGTCTAGTGATATTGCCACGCTGCATATTTTATCCCTTAAGTTGTTAGTTACATCATTGTGGAATTTCAACAATGCATGTTGTGTTGAGTGAGATCTTCTAAATCCAAATTGGAATTCTGATATTGGTTCCACAATGAACTCTTTCTAGCTTTTCTTTTATTACGTGTTCGAATAATTTATCAATGTTGGATAAAAGAGATATCGGGCGAAAATCCTCAGGGTTTTTACTGTCTTGTTTTTTTTTCATTGGTAGTATCTTCGCACTTTTCCATGACGATGAAAAATAACCGTTATTGCCAATAATTTTAGTGTTGCATCAGGAAATTTTTTAATTAAAAAATTGGAGCGCCATCAAAGCCAAAAGAATTTTTGCTGTTAATGTTGTTTATGTGCATTCTGATATTACTCACGTTTGTAAAATGGTAAATATGATTTTCATCGGCCGTAAATGTCTCATCAAATGTATAAATACGTTGTGGGAGTCTATCGACGCAAGATGAGATTTGACTATCTATATTGTTGACTAGTCCTTCAGGAGTTACCTCTTGAAACACGTCCGTATAGTGCGTTCTAAATATCTCCGAGATTTGATAACTATTGGAAGTGATGGTATCATTGTGTATGAGTTGCTGGCAAAATGGTGACTTAGTTTTACCTATGATCTGAAGTATGTCATTAAAAGCAGTAGGACCAGGTTTTATTTTTGAGAGTATTTCTAAAATTTTTAGCATCTTCAAGATTTATAAGCTCATTAATAATGGTTTTTAACAGTTGTATTTGTTTAGAAAGAATTTTATACTCACTGCTAATTTTATTGCCAGTTCTGTGGTATATTTTCTTTAGGTTCTTCTGCCATGCATACTTTACTTTAAAAAATTTCTTGATGTTATCAGGATACGGGCGTTTTCGGACGATTATTTCCATTTTGTTCGAGTGGTTGTCATGTATTGAGGTAAGTGTATCATTAAATGAATTTACAAGCTCATCTAACTCATCATTGTTTAAATTGCAGTGGACGGAAGGTAAAATGGCAATGGAGGCTGCTTCTAAATCTGTTTTGAACTCATTCCAGTTGGTGGTTTTATATGAAGTTATTACCAGGGGACTTCTTAAGAGTAAACAGCCTGCATCATTTTCAATTTCCAGAACTAATGGGAAATGATCTGAAAAAGTTGGTAGACTTTTGATCTGAAAATAAAATTAGGTTGGACAATGTTAATTAAGCTGGGACTTAATAAAAAGTGGTCCAAAAAAGATGACCCGTTTTGAACCGATGGGGATATATCGCAAATGCGTGTTACATCCAAACAGTTGTTTTGAAGCCAGTCATTTAAGACTTTTCCGTTGGTGTTATCGGCAGTATCTCCCCAGTTTGAGTTTTTCGCATTTAGATCACCACCGAATATAAAACCGTCATAATTGTTGCCCAGATGAAGAATTTGGTTTAACTCATGGGAGGCATATACACAAGGTATATACATATATAGAGCCTAATAGGTATTTTTTTACTCACGTTGTTTGTGACCAATTCTATTTCAATAAAGATGTTATTAAATTTATTTCTAGCGCAAGTAATTTTATTGTACTGTATTGTTTTTAATGGCAATTGCTACACCTAGGGCTGAGTTGTCGTAAATGAAATTATATCCATTAAGTTTTACTTTTCTATTTCCATGTAGATGACATTCTTGAATGAATCCTACATCAATTTGGTTGTGATGGAGGATATTTGACAGTTCAATTTGGCGACTGTTGCTTACAAGGGAGCGGACGTTAAATGTCATAAATGAAATAGATCTATTATTTATTATTTACATTTTTTAGAAGCCGCAAGAATTCTGCTTTTGCTTCATTTTTTGTTGCTCCAATGTTAATTCCTCGGGTGTAAGAAACAAATTGGCAAGTTTTAAAAATTCTTGTACTATAGACGGTTTTTGTGTTGGAGTTTGATTAGAATTTACCTGGAAATGACTGGCGAATGATTTGCCTGGTGATCGAATAGATTGGCTCAATATTTTGTTTAGGTTTGATTTGGCAACAATCTTGACTTCTTCGGTCTTTTTATGCGTTCCCTTCGTGATGCAAGGTAATTTCTGTATGTTGGACATCCCTTCCAGTTTGCAGGATGGCCATTTTTTCCACAATTTACGCAGTGGGGTGCTGAGGTTTCAGAATCTGAATTTGTACGCTGGCATTCTCCCTGTGGGTTTTTTTTGTCGCACTTTATGCATTGAAATTCTGAGTTGCAATTTTTGGCAATGTGACCCGAGCGTTGGCATCTGTGGCATTGTATTTCTTTTTCTTTCCGTTTGGGCTTCTCCCAACAAATGGTTTGGCTTAAAATATATTTAACGTGCGCGATGTCTTGAAGTGATTTCCCTGGGTTCAGTGTAACCAAAAACAGGCCTGTGTCGTATGCGTTTTTCACGGAGTACGGAGTTGTAAAACGTGTGATTCTGGAGACGACATTTGGTACGATCTTGTCCAGGGCAGACTTAACCCCCTCTGCATCAGTAGCATAATAAAGTCCTCTTAACACAGAAGAAGTCTGTTTTAATTCTTTAGGTGTGTATGAGTACGAGTGAATATTCTTTTCCCTCAGTAGGGCCATCATTTCAGAATGCACAGTAGCATCCGAAAGGTACAATTTACTTTTATGTTTATTAACGTTTTTTATTTTAAACGTTATCTTAGGTGTTTTGGCTTCCAATTGTTCAACCAACCGTTTAATGTTTACATCAAATAAAAATATTGGTGGGCAGAAGGATTTGCTAACATTTTTAAAGTTTTTAGCTTTGGCAGTTTTCTCCTCTCTCCTCTGATTGGGACTTTCGTCTGCGATTTCGATTTCAAGTCCAGAAAGTAATGCAACTCTATTTTCACCCAATTGGGTGACGTCTATGTTTGCTGGAGACAATAGAACCTCTGATCTTCTACGCTTTGGATGAATGTTGTGTGTGAGTTTGCCTTCAATAGATTGCTGTTGGTATGTTGTGCCTTCGATAAATTCCACATCACTCTCATCCAGCCCGTATTCGGTTGGAATTCCGCTTCGTATCATTAATTCCCCTACAGAATTGCGGCCATCTTTCCCGCCCTTGTTTGTCCGGCGGCAATTTTGCTGGCTTTGATGCTGGGTCAGGCACACCTGCTAATGAGGTGTTCATTGTCACTCCACAATTAAAATCCTCCTCTTATAAAAACAAATGTGAGGGTTCGTTTAAAATAAAATTAATATTAATAAATTATAATTTAATTTTTTTTGCGCAAAAAATGAACTTCTTCTTAGAATTTACAATCCCTACCTTGTCCAGGTAAGAAATACAGTAAATATGTTTAAAGGGGCAACATAAATGTAGTGGACATTATTTTCCTATCTGGTAGCACTTTCAATCTCGGTTGGAATTGATGGCATTCCGATTATATTCATAAAAACTGTATTTTTCGGCAGATTATAAACTATTTTCACTATATCAAAACTTGAAGAACTGCACTACTGCATCTATTTTACTCTTTATCAATCAGAAGAACCAAAGTGAAAGTAATTCGAGTGGATTGAAAACTAGTGGAAACAGGAATGATTCTGATCACCTAAGACCTATCTCATGTGCCGTCAAACCCTGTGGAACATCTTAAAAATCTCTAACTGATGCTTTCAGCGTAAATGTGAAAAACGATAAATTAAGCATTTTGTTTTCAATTGATCTTACTAAAGCCTTCAATACTATTAACCATGTAAGAATTTTTAAATATTTATGTTGAGTTAGTTCTGTTAAATAAAACAAATTTTTGTTAGCTTCAATTTTTATTACAACAAGTAAGAAAATTATAGTCGGTCTAGACCGACTATATGATACCCTATACCATGGTTTAGAGACCCTATCTTTCGGTCCAACTACTTCGATATAGAAAATAAGCATAAACCAAATTTGAGTGGGATTTTTATTAATTTTTTTGGCTGCAGATATGAAAAAGTTCATATCGGATGCTATATCTATAAAGGGACTAGGTCCAAAAATGGACCGATCCTGATCATGTTTGGTAAAGTCTCTTGTATTTTGCAAAAATATGTACAAACAAAATTTGAGAAGAATCAGTGCAATATTTTTGTTTTTTAATAGATTTAAGTGAAGATCGGGAAGCAACTCTATATGGGGTCAAAGGGATCATTTTTGGACTACTTATTAGTGGATGTAATGAACGCATACAAACCCAATTTGAGTAAGATCTATATGACAATTTGGATCTTATGGCAATTTATGTCGATTTCATATGGGTAATTTGTATGGGGGCTAGGTCTGAACATGGACCGATTCTCACCAATTTCAATAGCGTTCATCCCATGGCCGATAAAAGCTTATATACCAAATTTCATCAAAATATATTCATATTTGCGACCTGCAGTTTGATTACAAGCTTTACATGGACACACAGACGGACGGACGGACGGACGGACGGACGGACATTGTTAAATCAACTCAGAAAGTGATTCTGATTCGATCGGTATAATTAAAGATGGGTCTAGGTCAAATATTTTTGGTTGTTACAAACAGCAGCACAAAGTCATTATACCCAAACCACATAGTGGTATAGGGTATAAAAATACAATTGAGGTTACGCTTAAAAACAATTTGTTTAACCACTCAAATCAAACTGCCTAACTTTTGTCTCCCTATTTCTAGTGTAGACAAAAACTGGACACTACCGTTATTTAGCTATGTAAATTAATAGAAATATCTGTGGTCACAAGCATTAACCGCCTAAGTCGAAAATCTGCTTTTGAGAAAAATAACTTTTTATATAAATGTAATGGGGTTTTATTACGACTTAGGTCAGAATGTTTTCATTAATAACTTTTTATTAAATAGTGTTAGAGAAATGGGGATTTCACGTAAATATAAAGCGTTTTTAGTAGAATATGATAGCATTAATAACTCGAAACGTTCTGAACTCGACTTAGGCGGTTATCGCTTGTGACCACAGATATTTCAACTGTGAAATACATACGTGTATGAGAATACATGTAAATCTAAAGACAACGGTATAATAGGAAAAAAAAGATAAATATAATTTAAAGTAAATAAACAGTGGCGGCGGTAACAATTTACTTAGTTTTTGTAAAGCAGCTTTAAACGTAGAATAGCCTATTGTAGTGCTAGATCACAGTTTGTAGTAATTAGACCGTTTTTTTTTTGATGTTTGTGAAGCTCTGAGATTAGTTCATCCGAAAATAAATTTAATCTAGCGTTAGACAGTTGTGCACTTTTTGAGTGATGGTTGAAAGTACTATCATATACTTAATTAAAATTAAACGTTATTTTACTGACCGTGAAGAAGTTGATTTAGAGCCGGTGTATGGCTTTCATTTCGTAATTTTGGTTCTGAGTAACGCACTTCCCATGATTACTATTCTAACGAGCGTATAGATCGACTGAAAGACCTTATCAATACTGCACGCACTAACCCGAACGATAAACGTATTATATGTCGGCTTGGAATCCTATGGATACACCAAAAATGGCTTTGCCAACAAATTTACACGTGCTTTATATTTTTATTATAAAAATATTGTCAAATACTAAAAGATTCCACAAAATACAAAAGTTTCTTTAATATGTATAAAACATTTTTTTTCAAGCATTAAACTAAAGATTTTAGTTTCATGGCGATTTTGCGCTTTTTGGCAACTGCTTTGCACTTTTTGTTTGGTAAAAGTTGACGTCGTTACTAAAAAGTCACCGTAAAAATTGGCCAACTTAATATTATTAGAATATGAAGTAAATCGGTCAAAATGGTTATGCTGGGGTGCAGCTGCACACATACGCACCAAGGCATTTATATAAAACATTTGCTGGGTAATCTCTTTCTGTGTTTTTTAAAAACCATCGGATTCTAAAACAGATGTACATAGTTAAAATAAGAGCAGTAAAAGACGAAACTCAACGGCAAAATTTTTAAAAATTGTATTTTGAACATAATATATCACATATCGTTATTGATTGAATTGTATCGGTATTTACAAATCGGCAGGTATTAAATGTTGTCGATGTAGCCACATTATTGACATATTGATTTATTTTTATTTCGTTGTAAAATTTAACGTTGTCACATTTAACAAATTTTTGGATATTGAAAAAACAATTGTTTTAGGAAAACTATAAAATAATATCTGGATTTAGTTTTATTTCAAAAATTTAATACATTTGTATTCAGAACAGTATCTGAAGCAACCACTATTAAATTCTCGGGGCAACTCTGTGTTTTTGTAGCACTATTGTTTAACATATCCATCATGGTTTGGTTTGACACTACACCTTACGACGGCTTTCGTTAAATTTCTTTAAACGTGATTCTTCCCACTCTACGCGATGCATATTTTTTCTATGTTTATGCATATTTGCATTCGAAACAAATTTTCGCGAACAGTGAGGACATGTATATAGTGCTTCACCGGTGTGTGTACTTAAATGTTCCTTCAATTCCAAGGGAAGCCTAAATGACTTATCACACAAATTACAGGCATGCTTACGTTCCATAGTATGTGTGTACTTAATGTGAAGTCGAAGAGCATTTTTGTTTGGTGAAATTCTTGAACAATAAGGACATATTTGTTCTTGCAAACTTTCTTCTGTGTGTCGCATTTTGATGTGTCGTCTTAAGCCGTATTTATTTGCAATTTTTTTTCCACATATCTCGCAAGTTTCCCAAGATCGCGGACCACCAGTATGTTCCTCCAAATGACGGAGAAATGAATAGTTATCACGAAATGATTTTCCGCATACATCACAAATTTTGAAATATTTTTTATTGTGAGTAATATCTTCATGCTGGCGGCGCAGATAATTCGCTGCAAACTTTTTATCGCACTGGGTGCATTGAAAGTTTTTCTCATTTTCAGGCACATGCGACAATTTATGCCGTTCGAAAATATCTGGTTTGAAATACGATTTACCACATTCCTCACACTTATACTTACGTTCGCGAGACTTGTGCGACTCGACATGTATTTCTAAGCCACGCCGTGCGGCAAATGCTTTGTTACAAGGTTGGCATTTAAAATATTCCGGTTCCTTGTGCACATGTACATGATCTACGAGAAGACCACGCTTGTAGAATTTTTTACCACAACACATGGCATATCCGAGAATGTTGTGTTCATTGCGATAGTGCACTTTGAGAATACGGAAATCGGCAAGAATAACATTGCAAATGTTGCACTCAAGCTTATGTTGACTCTCTGTTAGAAAATTATCATTTTCTTTTATAACTTTTGTTAACTTTGATTGCGAGGTGTCTTTTATTACTTTTTTGAGCTTTGGTTTAGCAATTGAAGATTTTGAATCATTTTTACTTTTAGTTTTGTATTTTCGTTTAGTTTTATCAATAAGAGGAATTAGGATATTGTCTTCGTCCGTTTCACTAGCACTAACATGATAATCATCATCACCGTCATAATCCAAGTCATGGTTATCATCTGTTCCAAAAGATTCACAAAGAAATTCTTGTGCATGTGTGGATTCATCGTTTATTTCAGTTTTTGTTGTGGCTTCTTTAATTTTACTTTCATCTGCTGCTACATCTTTATCATTATTATCAATCATGTTTGTTTCTTCTCTGTTAACCTCCACAATATTGAATTTTTCAATTTGTTTCCGAACTATTAGACGTCTTTTTAATGGAATTAAATCTTCAGTTTCAAAAAGTCCATTATCTTCAGTCTCTAGCTTTACTGTAATGGTTTGTTCTTCATTGTCAATTTCTTTTCCAAGGTCAATCATTATAGGCTGGTATTGTTTGTGAGTTTTTTCTACAGTTAAATAAAAGTTGTGAAATGATGATACTTCCCGCCAACATTGTCGGCAAATCCACTGTAAGGCCCCATTTGATGATGTTTTCCTTAAGTGCCACCACCACAAATGCTTTTCGATAATACGTTGAATATTACTTTCCTTCCATTCGCTTGATTGGGTGTTGATACGGGAAAATATGTCGGTATTGGACTTTAAACAAACAATACACTGGTCCATAATATAGCTTTCCAAAAGCACTTAGTGGACAAAATTATTTTCTTTTAAGTTCCAGCTTTTCCTCAAAATTGGTATACAAAAAATATTGAAAGATTGCCACAGTCTTTTTTTCGAAATCTTCAATAAAACTTGACACACTGATTAAAGGTGCTATTACACGATGTGTTTTTTACATATGTACTGTCACTTTTTTATCCATATGAAATTCCGCATGTCTGTCAAAATTGTCTCTTACATACGATTCATAATTTTCGCTATCACACGTGCATATGTATTTTCGTATGACATAACCTCCAAATGTAAACAACAGTTGATTTAATTTGTGAATTTACAAAAATTTATTGTTAAAAAAAAGTTATATATTTTTTAATTGTTAATTAATATTAAAAAATTTATATTTCTTTCAATATTAATATTTATAATTTACTCTGGTTTTCTTTCACCACAAGCAGTGTTGTATTTTCATACGTTTGTCATGCCAAAATAGAACCTGTTATAATTGAAATATGTACATATGACTTTTCTCACGTATTGTACATAAACAATGTTTCATATGTGTCACATGATGTGTACAACTTTTGTTGTGGGAAAATTTGACAGTACATATGTAAAAAACACCTTAAGGTGCTATTACACGAAATGTTTTTTTACATATGTACCGTCACTTTTTTTATCCATATGAAATTCCTCATGTCTGTCAAAATTGTCTTTTACATACGATTCATAATTTTTGCTATCACACGTACATATGTATTTCCGTATGACATAACCTCTGAATGTAAACAACAGCTGATTTAATTTGTGAATTTAAAAAAATTTATTGTTAAAAAAAGGTTATATATTTTTTAATTGTTAATTAATACTACACAATTTATTTTTCTTTCAATATTAATCTTTAAAATGTACTCTGTTTTTCTTTCGCCACAAGCAGTGTTGTATTTTCATATGTTTGTCATGCAAAAATAGAACCTGTTCTAATTGAAAAATGAACATGTGACTTTCCTCATGTATTGTACATAAACAATGTTTCATATGTATCACACAATGTGTACAACTTTTGTTGTGGGAAAATTTGACAGTACATATGTAAAAAAAACACATCATGTAATAGCACCTTTAAGTGGCCGGTATTTGGTCAATTAGTATTTTTAATTTTTAAGAAAAGAATAGACTCGTTTTTATAAAACCAAATTATCAATGCTGGTTACCCAAAATAATTATTAATTAAACTTACTGAAGTATTTAAAAAATTTTTTTATATATATTATATTTATTTATGCATATAGCGAATTATTATTCACATTTTGTCTGTAAATGCATTAGTCTACAAATTATTCCGATTTAAAGTATTGTGCTGTGATTTATTTATATTACAGATACAATATTGTGGCTACAGTAATGATGAAAATTTGGAATAAATCTCATTTAAAAAGGAATTGAACATAAAAAGCGACACAAAATTTGAAAAAATTAATGAATTGGTTAATACACTAACGTTGGCAATAAAAAAATTCGGTTGATCTCTTACTCATAACGCCAGATACGGAATTGAATCATTTAATATGGCAACCTCATAGCGTCTTTTGTCAGCAAAACCAAATTATTACTAATTTTGTTTAGTTTAAATAAGCAAAGAAATTGAGCAATGCATTTTTTGTTTAAAGTGTAATGAGGACACATTTTCACGCATTAACATCAATTCAAGTGAGTGGAATGAATGCAATATTCAACGCATCATTGAAAAACATTTGTGGTGGGTGGTACCCAAAAAAGTCTACAAGTTCTGTACAATGGATATGTGAACAATGCTGGCAGGAGCTATCATTTCATAACTTATATCGTACAATTGTTCAAGTTCACAGGCAATACCAGTCAATGTTGACTAGCTGTGTAATATCGGTAATTTATGATGGCAACCCTGTTAATAACAAGCAAAATTATCAAAGCTCTGATTAAATAAATAAAAAAATTTAATAAAGTGCTCAAAAAATAGATAGTGACTATTTAAAAACATAAACATTATATATTCATAAAGTGGCAATAAAATATTAACAAAAAGTTGAATTTTCTTTTCGGAAGCAACAAATTTGTTAATATCACTACTTATGATATGGCTGAATGCAGTAAATGCAAGTTAGCAATAAGAGGTGAAAGTGGCATACGATGCAATGGAGTGAGTATGTGGTAAAGTGTATCACTTTACAAAAAAATGAAGACAATTTTGTACGATATATGTCATGTGTGAATGTGTTAATATAATAAGAAGAAGACCGAAAGTGGGTAGTAAATTATACAACTATGAGTTGCTATAATTGGGTTTTTTTTGGTAGGGCAAAATAAAGGATATAAATAATGAAGAAGGGAGTTTTTAGTTAGGTGGGAAAAAATAAATAAAGATGGAGACTGTTTTTACTTAGGTGCGAAAAATTAAATAAAGATGGATGCAGTTTTTAGTTTAGGAGGGAAAATATGAGAAGCTGGAAGGTATAAAGGTAGGTGACTTCCGCTGAAAAGAGGATTATGTTTCGGATTTTTGGGGCGAAGGTGTACAACAAGTGGCTCCGCGAAAGGTGTAAATAAATAAAAAAAAAATTCTTTTGAAGCAATAAACGGAAAACAATTTTGGATATAGCAGCAGTAGTGAGGCTGTAAAGTGAAAAAAAAAATTAAAAGAAACAACCAGTTGTTTAGTTTTTTGTGCTTGCCAAAGTAAATTTAAACTTAAAAAAAAACAAGAAGTCAAAAAAAATTATTAAAAAGTGAGAGTGCCGTAAAAACCAGCAAGTCATCTCAGCCACCACTGTTGTATCCGTCGAGGGAACTGCAGCAGTTGCACCACCAAGCCAGGGGTGCAAGGTAACGATAAGGGAAAAGGTTTTGGAACCCAGGACAGCCAGAACTGGTACGACCTGACGGACGGGACATATGCTCTGCAAGGAGAAATTTTCTTTTCAGCCGTATTGAATAAAATAAAATTGAAGCATATTTTTATACCTTTCGAAAAGAAAATCGAAGAAAGCATTTTTTGGTTGCTATTTTCCGGAGCAGTCCATTCTGTAGCATTTCGGGGTGTGCGCGTGAGATAGGAGTGAGCTCAGGCCTTCGATCGTCAGTAAAAAGGGGCATCTTGTTGTTCCCCAGGAAGTTTTACAACCATTAAAGTGTTTTCGGTGATAAAAAAAAACTGTTTATATCAATACGTGTGTAGAGGGGAAATTTAAGTGATTTAAAATTATTAAACGTACAGAAGTACTCACCCAGTGGACACAGTGACGGACGGACAAACCTTTATAGCTCCTGCGTTTCCTGATGCTGCGGCGATGACTTCAAACATGGAATAGAAATAAAACAGGTAAGTGGATGAAATAAAATGTAGTGGATATTAGTAGGGCCCTCGTGAACAAAAAGGGAAAGATTAAGGAGATAGGAAAGCGATGAGGTAATTGTGAGATGGTTAGCTTCTGATTTTTTTTTTTGTACAGTGGATTGTGGATGAGCCTGGTTGGTGACCCAGCCCGCGACTGTAGCTAGTCTGGCAGCACCATCTTTTCAAGCGATGCCAATCTTGTTATCCACAGGTGGCTAGACCACCGAAATTCATTGACAAAAATGGCGCCCAACAATGGGGGCCCGAATTTCGGGTACCTCTTCCAAAATATAGAACGTTTAGATTTTGTTCTAACAGTAGTCGGCTTCGCCAACGTAAGTCACAATGAATAGCGTCAATAAAGGCGGTCATTGGGTGCGACGGAGGTAGAAGGGTGACATCTGTTAGAAGAAAGTCTGAAAGGATGAATGTTATTATGGTCTCAGCGACATAAGTAAGTCATGATTATCATAGAAGTAGGTTTCGAGGATATCATTAGCTACTATGTCGAAGAGAAGATAATAACAGACATGATTTTTGTGTTTGATGTTAGTAAAAGTAGTTTAAATAGACCAAAGCTAGATACTTACTGAATGGCTATTCGTGTATTAATAAGTCGGGACCTTGGACTGTTTCAACAGTTGGTTGCAATTGTCGATTGATACTAAATAGTGGTTTGAGAAGTTTAGCTCCCAGGACAGTTCAATTTTTTCTCTCTTCGTATTTTTAGGCTATCTGTTTATCTTTTCTGAAACAAAAAAAAGAGGTTAAAAATTATTATTTTAAGTTTTGGTAGGCCTTACAGCCACTACATTTTACTGAATCCACTACCTAATTTTTATGAAATATTTAATTTGTTGAATATATTGCGAATCTGTTTAACTGATTTGGTTCTTATATATTCTTTTGAGTATATATGAATATATTAAGATATTCTTTATGCCTAGGTATATATGAACACAAGTTTTAATTTGTCCATATATTTAAGTTTTGGTGGCATATTGAAAATCTATATAAGTATAGATATCGTTATATCTATGCAATTATAAATACAAGCTTTTGCTTTTTGTATTTATTTTTATTTTTTTTTTATTTTTGGAAATACTAAATGTTTTTAAATACATAATATCCGCATATATAAGCTTAATTTTTTTTTATTTTTTTATTTTTCTAATTTTTTATACCTATAGAGATCTTTTGTCTATATATTTTAGTTTGGTGGCATATCGAATACGTAGATACAAAAGATATCTTCATAGGGATACACATATAAATACAAGTTTTTAATTCTTTTCATATTTAATTTTTAGAAATGTTGAATTTTTTAGCAATATCTGTATATATGAACTCAATTTCTGGATTTTTTGGTTCTATATACATTTAAATATATATATTTTTTTTCCAATACTTTTAGATATCTTTAGCTACATATTGGGATATTATAATTTTATAATTTTTTTTAAATATATATTTTTTTTTTTAGTTTTGGGATAATTGAATTGTTTAATCCCTTTGCAAAATTTAGCCAGATAGTTGGGTAAGGTTATTAGGACATGGTAGTAGAAACTCGGGCTAGAAAGATGCAGAATCAAGTAGCTCCTTCAGCCTTAGGAACAGCTCCTTTCGGTGATCGAAATGGCCAGCAAACAACAGCAGTAACATCAACAACAACAGTCACAACAACGACTACAACAGCCAGTGTATATACCAGGTCTAGCGGTGGTAATTCGGCTCAATTACGCCCGCGATATGGAGGCAACGAGGAAGGTGCCATCGGAGGGCAACAAAATGGTTCTACGGATCTTCAGAGTACGTTCGATTCACCGGAGTTCAGTAGTCTGACTGCGCAAAATGTACGGACGGAATTTCGAAACACTCAATCAGTGGTTAACCCGAATAATCAGCCCATATTAGTTCAACCGGAAATTGTAGATTCGGCAGTAGGGCTAAGAGAGGTTGAGATTATGCGGACAGTAGAAGACCGCCTACGTATACTAGTCCCTCAAATAGTGGCCGAAAGTTTACGTTCGTTTTCGCTCATTCCCGGAAATAATAACTTACCAGGACAGAGGGCAACGGTAACTCAGCCTCCGGTGAACGCGTATGTACCACCACCTCCAGCTGCACCATCGCCACCTTTACCACCACAGGTTTCCCAACAGGGATATAATAATCCGGGGTGGGCAACTCAACCGCAACAGCCCCAGCAACACTACGGTAGCCCGGGGGATAATCAGCTACCATATACGTTTGATCACTCATATCGTCCAGCAGCTCCCAGACAAAGGAACAACAGTGGTAGCCGTAAACCTTTTGTGGAAAGATGGGGTATCAAATTTGATGGTACAGGCAAGACGATGTCCGCTGAAGATTTCGTTTTCCGGGTCGAAACGCTACAAAACGATTATAATTGCTCTGAGAATGAAATTTTGACTGATTTTCATCACTTACTTACCGGGGAGGCTTTGGACTGGTATTGGTTAGAGAGGCAACATGAGCAAATAGGTAGTTGGTCAGATCTGCGCAATATGGTCCTTCGCCGCTATAGAAGATATGAAAGCGATTTTGAGGTGCAGCGTAAGATGATGGATCGACGGCAGTTTCCCCAAGAAGCTTTTGAAGACTACTGCAACGCCATTCTCAAGTTAAATAATCAATTGAGGACGAAGATTTCAGAAGATGGTCTGGTGGAGATGATGAAAACTAATCTCCGACCAGCTTTAGCACAACTGGTGTTCCCCATAAGGATGTTTGGGCTAAGTCACTTCAGAATAGAGTGCAGAAAGGCAGAAACGTTATTGCAAAATCAACGCCAAGTGTATAATCAGAGGCAATACGCGCCACGGGTGCATGAGCTCGAATATGCGGAGCCAAGGGCGAATAAAATAGAAGCTCCTGCTATTAGAAGCACCTCCAAATACCTATGTTGGAACTGCCGGCAGCGAGGTCACGGCTTTATGGAATGCCCATCACCAAACCGACGGCTGTTTTGTTTTAAATGTGGTTGTGAAAATACGACGAGCCCGAAATGCCCGCGGTGTTCGGGAAACAAGAAGTCGGACACGTCGAGAGCTGGGGAGACGCGCCCGAAGCCAGCAGTCCAGTAAAAAGGAGTGATGTTGAGTTGAAAGAGGTGAAGGAGAGTGCTGTTAGGATTCTGCAGAATAGTAAAGTTAGGGTAAACGAAAAGGCAGAAGGGTCTGGAGTAAGGGAAATTAAACCGTTGCATATTAGAATAAGAGAGTATAAAGAGGTAAGAGAAAAAGTTTTTGAGCATAAGACCAGAATCGAGAAAACTAGGGAAAGATATAGGAAACGAAAAGAGCAAAGGCGCGTTATTGCAAATGTGTCGCTATACGAGGGCGATGATACCCGGCTGTATACCCGAATCACTATTAACGGAGTGGAAATCGAGGGCCTTTTGGACAGTGGGGCTACGGTAACGGTTCTCGGTGAAGGATGCTTTGATATAGTTAGTAGAGCGGGCGTGATAGTGCATAGGTTTCCGGCGTCGGTGAAAACAGCGGACGGGCGATCGCATGCAATTCAAGGCCGTTTTAGGGCAAGAATAAAATTTAACAGAATCGAGCGAGAAATAACTTTTTATTTAGTTCCAACCTTGAAACGGAAGTTGTTTCTGGGCGTGGATTTTATGAAAGCGTTCCAGTTATTGGTTAATTTGGATAGCTTGACCACAAATGATATGCTTTGGAGTGAAGAGAGGGGCGAAAATCCATCAAACCCTTTGATGCATATCCTTTGTGAGCAAGAAAGAAAACAGCTAGAGGCAACAATTGCTAAGTATCCCTCATTTGTGGAAAAAGGGCTTGGGAAGACATTTATGGAAACACATTATATTGATACGCGCGATGCGGTACCTGTCAAACAGCGACATTACCCAGTTTCGCCAGCGGTACAAACTCTTATGTATGCGGAAGTGGATAGGATGCTTGCTATGGGTGTAATTGAGCCAAGTCAAAGCCCCTGGAATAATCCAGTGACGTTAGTGCGCAAAGGCGAAAAAAACAGGCTTTGTTTAGACGCACGGAAGCTAAATTCACTCACTATCAAGGATGCCTACCCACTCCCGCATATTGAGGGCTTGCTTAGCCGATTGGGTGACACGCACTTTATATCTAGTGTCGATCTAAAAGACGCGTTCTGGCAGATCCCACTAGATATCGAGAGTCGTGAAAAAACTGCTTTTACAGTACCCGGGAGACCACTTTATCATTTTACGGTTATGCCGTTTGGTCTGTGTAATGCAGCCCAGCGGTTATGCCGTTTAATGGATAAAGTGATCCCCTCTGAGCTACGAGATCGAGTATTTGTTTACCTAGATGATCTGCTCATAGTTACTCCTGATTACCACACGCACATTCAAATACTTGAGCAGGTTGCTGAACTGCTTTCAAATGCAGGGTTAACTATTAACGTGGATAAGTCGAAATTTTGCTTTAAAGAGCTTCGGTATCTAGGGTACATTGTAGGAGAGGGTAAATTAAAACCGGATCCTGAGAAAATATCCTCGATACTGAAGTTTTCTTATCCGAAAACGCCCAGACAGGTTCGCGGTTTCATGGGGACAACGGGTTGGTATCGTCGTTTTATTAGGGATTATGCGACATTAGCTTCGCCGATATTCGAGACGCTGAAAAAAGGGAAATCGTTTAAGTTTACTGATGAAGCAAAAGAGGCGTTTGATACATTAAAAAATGCTCTTACCTGTAGCCCGGTTTTACGTCATCCGGATTTCACGAAGCGGTTTTACGTGCAATGTGATGCTTCGGACATAGGCATCGGCGCAGTATTATTTCAGAAGGATGAGGTTGAGGGAGAGCATCCGATAGCGTTTATATCGCAAAAGTTGTCGGCTGCGCAGAAAAACTATTCAGTGACGGAGCGGGAATGTTTAGCCGTCGTTATGGCAATTAAAAAGTTTAGGCCATATGTGGAGCTCATGTCGTTTACTGTAATTACAGACCACTCAAGCTTGAAATGGCTGATGTCTAATAAAGAGCTCAGCGGTCGATTAGCACGATGGAGCCTTCTCCTTCAGTCATATACGTTTGACATTGAGCATCGTCAAGGGAGCCAAAATGTAGTGCCAGATACTCTGTCGAGATACGATATGGACGAAATCGTGACCATTATAAATAATCTGATCGATCTGGAGTCAGTGGAATTTAAAAGCAAGGGTTATCAGGAACTCATAGCGGTTATAAAGCAGAAAGAAGAACAATTACCAGATTTGAAAGTGCAAGATGATTTAATATATAAACGTACCTGTCATTATAGGGGAGATGAGGTGACAGAAGATTTTTCGTGGAAATTATGGGTTCCGGCCGGATTGACGGAGGACTTGATTGCTAAGGCACATAATCCACCAACGGCAAGTCATGGCGGTTTTCACAAAACGTTAAAAAGGTTAAGAGAGTACTTTTATTGGCCGCATATGACAGTTCAGGTAAGGGAATTTGTCAAAAATTGCGAAGTATGTAAGGAAAGCAAGCCAGCTAACCAAGTGCTAAGGCCACCGATGAGAGAAGAGGGGTTCCAAATAGTACGGCCATTTCAAAAAATTTATATAGATTTTTTGGGACCTTATGTGCGGTCGAAGTCGGGAAATGTGTTTATTTTTATCGTACTGGACCATTTTTCGAAGTTTGTTCTGCTGAAGGCAATGGCTAAAGCTAACGCCAAGAACGTTATAAGGTTCCTTGTCTCGGAAGTTTTTCATAAATTTGGGGTCCCGGAAATAATTCTGTCGGATAATGGTAGTCAATTTGTGGCTAAAGAATTTGGCGAAATGGCAAAATCCTTTGGGGTCTACCATATGAAAACGGCTGTATATTCACCGCAGGCTAATGCCTCAGAGAGGGTCAACCAGTCGATTTTAGCAGCGGTCAGGTCTTACCTGAAAGAAGATCAAAGAGATTGGGACAATCACCTCTCAGAAATAGAGTGTGCTCTCCGATCTTCAGTGCATACATCGACTGGTGTGACTCCCTACTTTGCGTTGTTTGGGACGAATATGATAACACACGGCAGCGTATACAAACTAGCAAGGCAACTCGAGTTACTTGAGGATACGGAGGTTAATTTATTACCGAAACCGCAGAAAAACGAAGTTGTACGGGAGAAAATTCGGGAAAACTTAAGCAAAAGTTATGCTCTCCGCGCAAAAGAATACAACAAACGCGCGCGTCAAGTCAATTTTCGAACGGGGCAAGAAGTTTTTCGTCGCAATGTTAACCTCAGCGATGCGAGCAAATTGTATAACGCGAAAATGGGGAAAAAATTTTTGAAATGCCGAATAACGCGTCCAATCGGAAATTGTTACTATGAGATCGAGGACCTACAGGGGAAGGTAATCGGGGTTTACCATGCGAAAGACCTCAAGCAATAGAAGTTACGATTTTTATACTTTAGTTTTGTCGCTTTTCTGGATATTTATGTTCTAATAAAATTCTTATACATCTCTGAAATCTCTAAGCTAGTGCGATGAGTATTTTTCCAAACTCGCTTTCATACCCACTGTAGTCGTCCCCTACGACATTTGTCCATATTTGATAAGTTTAGAGTGCGTTTAGAGCTTTGGTAGTATGAATTTTTTAATTTTTTTTAAGCTAGTATTTATAAGTGTAATCGCTATGATCGGCAACATATTAGGCAATGAAGTTAAATTAGCATTTGGTTTAGTTATGGCGTTATTGATGGGTTTAGAGGTAGAAAATCCGGATTTGGCTTGAAGCATGGGTCGGTAAAATTGGTTGGAAAATTTTTAGAGTGCACAAACTATCCTTTATTTGGTCAACTAGATGCTACCGTTTATAAGCCAGCTACATGTTGTAGCCATCAACACACTATTGCAGTGGGTACCAGTTCCAGGGTAGCTATGACATTAGGCAACATTAGAACCCATTAGTCTGCTAGTGCATGAGTATTGCTTATTCCGACTTACAGCAAGTTGAACCAAAATAGAAGGAGTGTTTAATATGCAAGTAGGTACATATAAGGCTAGTTTGGGAATAATGTGAAAGAAAATATGTTAGTGACACAAGGCTCCAAGACAAAGACAGATTTAAATCGACAGGTTGACTTGAATGGCCATTGTATTGATTTTTTTTTTTTAAAGGGAGTTCTTATTTTAGAATGGTTTGGTGCGCAAGAACTGAATTCGGAAGAATTTGAACAGTTTTCGGGTAAAGGAAATGGGTTGCTGAAACCTGGTACTTACATGTGATACGGGAGGTTGACCGGATGTTGAGTGTTGGCAGCATAAGCGATTATGTACGGGACTCGTAGAATAGTAAAAATGCAGTTAGCTGAAATGAAGAGAAATAGTTTAGTACCAGTGTAGGATTGCAGTTTAGCATAAGTGTAGTTTTAGAGTATAGCATAAATTTAAGGTTAAAATAAATTAGAGCAAATGAGTTTTAGGTCAAGTGAATTTTTAGTATTAAGTACATATTTTATTTAATTTTTTTTTTATCTATATCTCATTTGAATTAAAATTTTGGAGTTTTAAAATTCGTATTTTCAGTCATTTAGCTTGTAGTTGCACCAATTTATTTTTAAGATGGATTGGGAACGTGCCCGGTAATGAATTGGGGATATAGGTGAATAAAGGGCCAAGAACCCAAAAGTGAACGTATGGAGGTAAAATTTTTTTTTTTTGATTTTAAGTTTGGCGATACACTGAATAGATAGAGGAAAGTTAGATGAGTTGTTAGGGGAACAGGTAAGGTTTTCAAGCAAAATTATCTTCAAACTTTTTCGAAATTTTACTTGTTTTGTCTGCCGGTGGTTATAACGTAGAACCGACAAGTTATATTTTCCTAAAGAACGGGACGATAGATGGGGTAAGAGGAAAACACATTGGTATCTTTCGGATTGGATATTTTAGTTTTCAAGTGGTACAGGAGTTTAACGTTCGTTTTTACTTTTCAATTCGGAACGGAAAAAAATTTGATGTTTGGAAATTTATTTGCTTTTGTTTTCGGACGATGAAAATGAAATAGCTGTGGATTAAACTAGTTTGTCGTTTTTATTTATTTATTTTTTTTTTTTTGAAGGAACGAAACGAATGGAAACATATTTTCATAAGAGACCTGTTGTAGGAGAAGCGAAAATGTTAAAGGATAGTTTCATAGAAAACGATACCATCGCGTGTTCTTGAATTCACTATCACGAAAAAAAAACTCGTAAATGAAAGTTCTTAAATTTAAGAATTTTAGGTCGGTATTGGAGTTCAATAACATTTTTTTTTTCTTCCTTCTTTTAGTTCACATAGAAAAGGCTTTGTGAAATCAAAACAAATGCCCATTTTTTTTTCTCTCCGCTAAACAGGCCTTAAGAGATAAAAAAAAAAAAAAACAATTGGTATGTAAGCTTGAACGCGTTTTTAATCGATCCTTCTCATTATTGAAAACAAATAATTATTATACATTGGGTTTAATTAAGGAAAAAACAATAAATAAAACGGGTAAAAGGAAAAAAAAACCGTCTGCTATTTCGGTTGGTTAAAAAAAAAAAAAAAAAAAAAAAAAAAAAAAAAAAAAACTAATGTTGATTTTTCGTCATGTTCAGTTTTTGAGGTGGTATAAGATCAAATTTATTTTGCCCAATTTTTAATTAAAAGTTAATGAAAACTATTAAGTAATTTCCGAAACAAAATTTGAATAACCGTGTCAGACTTTGATAGTTTACTTAATTCCTCAGGAGGTAAAGATATGCTAGTCTTTTTAAGGATTGGAAAACAAAAGGGACAACTTGATGCTCAGATTCATGAATTCAATGAAATTTGCTGGGACAAGTGCATAGGTAAACAGGTTCCAAATCGGATAGTGGCACCGAACAAGGTCTGTCAAAGGGGGTGGATCGTTTTATTGTTACCCCTCTGCTGATAACGCAACGTTTCGCCCAATTATTACAAAAACAATCTGGGGGCATGTAATCATTTCTGATAAAGTAATGAACATAATTTCTTACCGCTGTAAAGCAACAAATAGCTGCGGGGTACCTAAAAATTGTATCGTAATTTTGGGGGTTTTTTTTCTTTGAAATTATAGTTATCAGTAACCAGTTTTGGGTTTCGATTATGATCCAAAAAGAAAAATATGAGCATCATTTTGGAGTTCAATAGTTTTTATTTTTAGATAGTGCTACAGAATAGAAATTGAGGACAATAAGAAAGAAAAAACTGATTTCTAAAAAACACCACGAAAATATAAAATTGTATTTTCAAGAAACCAAAAAATTAAATTTGCAGGTTTCACAATCGTAAAATCAATATTGGTCATGTGTGCTCTTAAGGTGTTAAAGGAAAAAAAAAGAAAAAGCATTTGGAAAACATGTACGTTTACATTTTGAAGATAATGGAACAAGCATTAAATGTCATTGATACATGCCAAAATTGGTTAAAAGATGAAGATAAGGTGAAATATCATTTTCAAAGATATCATAAAACGTATAAAGGTGTGTTTACACTATGTGTATTTTCCATATGTAAATTCAGTTTTACGATCCATACGTAATTCCGTGTGTGTGTCAAAATTATCGTTTTACATACGATTCATAATTTTTGCGTTCAAACGTACATATGTATTTCCGTATGACATATGTATGTATTTCCTCTAAATGTGAACAACAGCTGATTTGATTGGTGAATTTAGAAAAATTGATGGTAAAAAATAAAGTTTATATGTTTTATATATTTTTTTTTTTAATTGTTAATTTATATTAAACAATTTATTTTTCTTTCAATATTAATCTTTATAATTTACTCTTTTTTTTCTTTCGCCACAAGTAGTGTTGTATTTTCATATGTTTGTCTTGCCAAAATAGAACCTGCTCTAATTGAAAAATTTACATATGTCTTGCAAAATGTGTTGTACATAAACAATGTTTGAAAGGGTTCACACTATGTGTACAAATTACACGTGCTAAAAAACTAAGAAAAACACAAGCTAAACACGTAGGGTGAACGCAGCTTAAATGATGGGAAGGTCGTAAGACGTTATACATTCAAAAGCAAGATGTTGAGCAACTCATTAATGATAAGTTAAATAGAAATTTGATAGAACTGACAAATCCGTGGGAAAATGAGGAAAATGATTTTCAATTAGTTTAATACTAAAGCTCCTGAAAAGTCAAAGCAAAAGATTTTATATTAGCTAAATCACAATATTTAAATGGTAAAGCTGACAGTATAGATCTAACACAAAATAAAGATGATGATTGGTTAAGTGATATTCAAGAACAAGATGCAGAGATAAAAGGTTGAAATGCATTGTTTAGTGACGGTGCATAGGGTAATCGGTAGACCAGTTTGCTAATTTAATTATACCTTTTTGGGTTTGATATTGTTTTTACGTGACCATTTTTAAACGCCGGTAAAGAACAAATGGAATTTGAATTAAAAGTTAATTATCCAATGTGTAGACAATTGGATAAGTTCGGTAGGAAAACTTAGGTAAATTAATTTTTTTTTTTTTTTTTGAAATGTAATGGTTAAATACCCGATTTAATCTGGAACGAATGAACGATTGGGTGAATGACGAGGAGATAAGTTTGGTAAAGTACTTACGTAGTTCAACCAGTTACGTTGCTTTCCGTACGGATGGTTGGTTGGTGACTTTCAATTCCAATAGAAGAACGGGTTGCGAGGTTAGTGGCTGACCTGTAATAAGTGAGGTGACAGTAATTAGTAAAAAGTGGGGTTTAGCAGCAAAAATATTTTGGGGAACTTATCTGTTAGCAGCAAGTTTTCTCCGCATGATGAGGGTGTCAATACCTACAAGGGAAGAAACACAATAGGAGGCAGTTCGCCAAGTCACTTACCATACACGCAATGTCGGAGAAAAGGTAGAGTAGATCACGCCATTTTCTGCTTCAAAGTGACGCCGACATTATCTTTGAAGTTGGGGCCGAATTATCCGAGTACGAATGGTGTATACATACCTTGGGATCAGTATAGTTGAAGTAAACATGGAGAAGCACTTGCGTAGAACTTTATATATTTGTGGTTATATTTATCGTTTTAGTTGTTTTTGGAGTGGTATTAAGTTTTTAGAGTTCATTAATAATTTTTTTTCTTCGTTTGTTTTACAACCACGTTTGTCTGCCCATTAATAAAATCAGTCGTATGTAGGGTGGCCAGATCGACAAAATGTGGTAATGGTTTCACTGAAGGCGTGATTACACCTAATTTCCAGTTGGGATGCCAGAGGTTTTCCATAAGTGGAATTAACCTTAACGGTACCGGGGGGACGTGAACGACCCGGTAAGGGACAGTCCGTGAAAAAGTTTTCCCTCCCATCCTTGATCCGTTGAGGGATTGGAGGATGCTCGGGTTTGTCATGTGTGAATGTGTTAATATAATAAGAAGAAGACCGAAAGTGGGTAGTAAATTATACAACTATGAGTTGCTATAATTGGGTTTTTTTTGGTAGGGCAAAATAAAGGATATAAATAATGAAGAAGGGAGTTTTTAGTTAGGTGGGAAAAAATAAATAAAGATGGAGACTGTTTTTACTTAGGTGCGAAAAATTAAATAAAGATGGATGCAGTTTTTAGTTTAGGAGGGAAAATATGAGAAGCTGGAAGGTATAAAGGTAGGTGACTTCCGCTGAAAAGAGGATTATGTTTCGGATTTTTGGGGCGAAGGTGTACAACAAGTGGCTCCGCGAAAGGTGTAAATAAATAAAAAAAAAATTCTTTTGAAGCAATAAACGGAAAACAATTTTGGATATAGCAGCAGTAGTGAGGCTGTAAAGTGAAAAAAAAAATTAAAAGAAACAACCAGTTGTTTAGTTTTTTGTGCTTGCCAAAGTAAATTTAAACTTAAAAAAAAACAAGAAGTCAAAAAAAATTATTAAAAAGTGAGAGTGCCGTAAAAACCAGCAAGTCATCTCAGCCACCACTGTTGTATCCGTCGAGGGAACTGCAGCAGTTGCACCACCAAGCCAGGGGTGCAAGGTAACGATAAGGGAAAAGGTTTTGGAACCCAGGACAGCCAGAACTGGTACGACCTGACGGACGGGACATATGCTCTGCAAGGAGAAATTTTCTTTTCAGCCGTATTGAATAAAATAAAATTGAAGCATATTTTTATACCTTTCGAAAAGAAAATCGAAGAAAGCATTTTTTGGTTGCTATTTTCCGGAGCAGTCCATTCTGTAGCATTTCGGGGTGTGCGCGTGAGATAGGAGTGAGCTCAGGCCTTCGATCGTCAGTAAAAAGGGGCATCTTGTTGTTCCCCAGGAAGTTTTACAACCATTAAAGTGTTTTCGGTGATAAAAAAAAACTGTTTATATCAATACGTGTGTAGAGGGGAAATTTAAGTGATTTAAAATTATTAAACGTACAGAAGTACTCACCCAGTGGACACAGTGACGGACGGACAAACCTTTATAGCTCCTGCGTTTCCTGATGCTGCGGCGATGACTTCAAACATGGAATAGAAATAAAACAGGTAAGTGGATGAAATAAAATGTAGTGGATATTAGTAGGGCCCTCGTGAACAAAAAGGGAAAGATTAAGGAGATAGGAAAGCGATGAGGTAATTGTGAGATGGTTAGCTTCTGATTTTTTTTTTTGTACAGTGGATTGTGGATGAGCCTGGTTGGTGACCCAGCCCGCGACTGTAGCTAGTCTGGCAGCACCATCTTTTCAAGCGATGCCAATCTTGTTATCCACAGGTGGCTAGACCACCAAAATTCATTGACATATATCTGCAACGATTGTATGCTATAAATTCAAAATGTAGATCTTGTTGTAAGAGAAATTCAAAATAGTGTTGATAAAAATAAACAATCTTTGTTAGAATATAAACATGAATTTGAAAGTTCAGTAAGGAAAAATGAATGTGAAATTAAATCACTATTGGAAGCAATAGAAAGTCGCTATGACGCGAGATTCAAAAAGATGGATAATATACAGAAATTATGTGAAAAAAATGTACAAGAAGTGAAAATCCTATATGGAAACATAAACAAAGTTGAAAATAAAGATATACGCGATACCATCGAAAAAAATAATAACAAAATGTGCCACGAAATAAAGGTTATAAAAGACACAAACGTAAAAACAACAAAAATGTCATACGCGCAATCTTTGAAAACGATGCCCGATTTATCGAAAAATCTCCCCTTAATTGTTAAACCAAAGGAGAAATAAAGTATAGAAAAAACAAAAGCTGAATTAAATAAAAAAGTTGATCCAATCAATTTTAAAATTACAAATATTGAAAGCAGAAAAAACGGTACGGTTGTGATCCAGAGTGAAAATATAGAAGAACGGGAAAAAAATAAAAATGGCGATACAAGGTGAAATTAGTGAAGATTATGAAATAAAAATCCCAAAAGATGTTGATATGCAAATTGTAATCACTGACTTAAACTTTAAAATGTCTGATAAAGAATTAATAGAAAAATTAAAAAAACAGAACGAAATACTAAAAAATAGCAAGATAGACGTTATTAAAATATATGAAACAAAAAGATATAATAGAACAATATTTAATGCAAAATTGAAAATAGACAATGAATCATATCCGAAAATAATAACATTCAAGGCTTGATTAATAACTTCAACAAATTAAAAATAATAGCAGCAATTAATAAACCTGAGTTCATAATTTTAACAGAAACGCATCAAACTGATGAAATAGATGAAAGTGAAATTGAAATAGACCAATATGAGCATTATAGCACCTTATCGAATTCATCTAGAACTGGGGGAGTAATAGTTTATTTCAGAAAACATTGGCATATAAAAAATATCAAAAATAACATTAAAGACACAAAACACTGGATTAGTGCGAATATGGCGAAATATGAAAAACATCAATAATAATAATAATAATAATATATAGGTCACCAAGTGGTTCAAAATCAGAATTCTGTGATACTTTTCAAGATTTTTTAGAAGAAATATGTGAAACAAACTGCGATATCTTAATAGCTGGAGATTTTAACATTGACTGGAAAATGATTTTTATACAAGCAGATTGGAAAGTATTCTTAAAGATAATGGACTAAAACATGTAATGAAAGAATATACTAGAATAACAAAAAACTCGAAAACATTAATTGACTATATAATAACAAATGAAACTATTACGGCAAAAAATAATATAAATAATAAAATATCTGATCAGTAATCCATTGACATTTTTATCGAGAGTGAAAATTAGAAGCAAAATAATAAAGATATAAATATTTTCAAATACAATAAAAACAGCTTCAAAAATGAAATAAGTGCAATATTAAATTATGATGAAATAAATGATTTAAACGAATATGTACACACACCATTTTGATAACTGCTTTGAAAACACAATAAAAAAATTTACTTTAAGAAAAAAATAACTGAAACAAGTAAGAGTGTTAAATTCGGCTGTGCGGAATTTTTTGATACCCTCCTCCTGAGTCTTTAATTTTTGATTTTTAATTTTTATTTTTTAATATTTAATTTTTAATTTTTGCGTTTTCCATTTTCCATTATTCATTATTCATTTTTCAATTTTCCAATTTCCATTTTTAATTTTTCATTTTCCATTTTCTATTTTTCAATTTTCGATATTCAATTTTCATTTTCCACTTTTCAATTTTCATTTTCAATTTTCCATTTTGCATTTTCCATTTTTCAATTTTCATTTTCCATTTTTCATTTTCAATTTTTCATTTTCCACTTTTCAATTTTCATTTTCAATTTTCCATTTTGCATTTTCCATTTTTCAATTTTCATTTTTCAATTTTCATGTTCCATTTTTCATTTTCCAATTTCCATTTTTAATTTTTCAATTTTCAATTTTCATTTTCCATTTTTCATTTTTCAATTTTCATTTTTCAGTTTTCATTTGCCATTTTTAATTTTTTATTTTTCCTTTTCCATTTTTCATTTTCCATTTTCCGTTTTTCATTTTTCAATTTCCATTTTCCATTTTTCGTTTTTCATTTTCCATTTTCCATTTTCCATTTTTCAATTTTCCATTTTCCATTTTTCAATTCTCATATTCCATTTTCCATGTTTTAATTTTCATTTTCCATTTTTCAATTTTCATTTTCCATTTTTCATATTTCATTTTCCATTTTTCATTTTCCATTTTTAATTTTTCAATTTTCAATTTTCATTTTCCATTTTTCATTTTACATTTTACATTTTACGTTTTACATTTAACATTTCAAATTTTACATTTTACATTGTACATTTTACATTTTACGTTTTACATTTTACATTTTAAATTTTACATTTTATATTTTTCATTTTCCATTTTTCATTTTCCATTTTCCATTCTCCATTTTTTATTTTTCAATTTTCTTTTTCCATTTTTCGTTTTACATTTTACATTTTCATTTTACATTTTACATTTTACATTTAACATTTTACATTTTACATTTTACGTTTTACATTTAACATTTTAAATTATACATTTAACATTTTACATTGTACATTTTACATTTTACATTTTACGTTTTACATTTTACATTTTAAATTTTACATTTTATATTTTTCATTTTCCATTTTTATTTTCCATTTTCCATTCTCCATTTTTTATTTTTCAATTTTCTTTTTCCATTTTCCATTTTTCGTTTTACATTTTACATTTTCATTTTACATTTTACATTTTACATTCTACATTTTAAATTTTACATTTTACATTTTCCATTTTCTGTTTTTCATTTTCCATTCTCCATTTTCCATTTTTCATTTTTCGTTTTTATTTTCTGTTTTCATATTTTCTTTCATATTGGCGATTTTTTTTTATTATAACGTGATAACGATAAAAAAATATGTGGCAATACTGCTAACATGAGCTATGTTATTGTGATCTTGGTATTGTTAATATATGTATATGCATAATTTTTTTGTGGCATTTTTTTATGTTGTTGTACAATTAATTAATTCAACCAAACACACTGGGTTTTATGTTTTTTTTAGAGGTATCTACATATTTTTGCTCGTATCTAATCACGATGATGCCCGATTTAGCCAATTTTCAATACCAACCTGGTGGGAATTATGGCAAATGATATTATTGTAGCCTTATCCAGTAAGATTGCTTTTTTTGTGAATGAGTGTGATTTCAACAGACAGACGGACAGACGGACATCGCTATATCGACTCGAGCTGTGATAAGGATCAAGAATATATATACTTTATGGGGTCGGAAATTAGTTTTTCGATGCGTTACAAACGGAATGACAAACCTATATATACCCCCTGCCACTGACGTGTGGAGGGTATAAAAAGTAAAAACAAGTGGTTTAACAACGAACTCAAATCATTAAAAAGAGAAAAAGTCTTTAAGTATCAAAATGCAATTACAGTAAATACAATTGACGCTTGGAATAGTTATAAAATAATTAGAAATATCTATAAAGCAAAAACTGAACATGAAAAAAATAAATATATTAATAATAAAATAAATAGTGCAAATAACCAAAAAGAAATGTGGAGTAAAATTAAAGAACTAGTCCTAAAAAAACCCAAATCTGTGATAAAAACTGTGATATATAAACAAATAGAATATGAAGACAATTTTCAAATAGCCAAAAATTTTAATGATTATTTTGTAAATAGTATTAAAGAAATCAGATATTCCATTGAAAATGTGCAGTATGAAAATCAAATACCTGTGATAAACTTTAAATTTAAATTCCATGCAATACATTTACAAGAACTAAAGATTATTTTTAAAAGCATTAACAAAAAACCTGATTATAACAAACTATCAAGTGACATAATCCTAGATAATTGGGACAGAACAGGCAATATTGTATTAAATATTATAAATAAATCACTAGAGACTGGCGTATTCCCAAATAATTGGAAAGAATCGATGATTTTTCCTATTGAAAAAGTAAAAAATACATTAAAATGTGAAGAATATCGACCAATTAACACCTTAAAAACATGTGAAAAAGTCATTGAAAAAATAGTAAAAAATCAATTGGAAGAATACATGGAACAACACAGGTTATTATCAAAATATCAATCAGGCTTTAGAAGAAATTATTCATGTGAAACTGCAGTAAATTATGTCATAAACAGATGGAAATGTAAATAGAAAAAAAATAAAATATTAGCGATGATCCTTGATTTTAAAAGAGCTTTTGAAACGATAGATAGGGACAGATACAGATAGATACAGAGCTAAAATGGTTTCAGTCATATTTAACAAATCGTAGACAATTAACAAATGTTAATAATGAAATATCCAATGCAATAGAAAATGATTTTGGAGTACCACAAGGCTCAATTTTAGGAGCTCTACTATTTGTTATATATATAAACGATATTGAAAATACATTAGAGAAATGCGAAGCTGGACTATATGCGGACGATACTTTGATTTTCACAGAAGCAGCAACGGAGCAAATATGTCATGAAAATTTAAAGAATGATATAGATAATATTAATAAATGGCTAAAAATGAATAAATTAAAACTTAACGAAAACAAAACTAAATTAATGGAAATCAATATGAACACAAACATAACATTCAAAATAAATAATGTAAGAATAGAAAAAGTGAATAATATAAAATATTTGGGTTTCTTGATTGACAAAGATTTAAACTTTAAAGATCATGTCGAATACATATGTATGTAAGAAAATTGGCAAGAAAATCGGGTTTTTTAAACGCTTAAGAAACAGGGTGACAATATTAACCGCAATTAATATCTATAACACTACCATAAAACCTCATTTTGAGTATGGGTCAACCATATTATTTACAAGCTGTTCAGACCAACAAATAACGAGGATGCAAAAACTACAAAATAAGGCTATGCGCTCAATTTTAAAATGCAATCGGTTTACTTCAATAAGATATATGTTAGACGCACTGAAATGGCTAAACATCCAACAAAGGCTGCAACTTAATACAATATTCTTTATACAAAAAATGAAGATGGGAAGAGCACCAGATTACTTCATCGAACAAATTAGATATGTTGGAGATGTTCAACCCTATAACCTTACCCCCCAATCTCACATCACACTGAAATTGTAAAATCGTTGTGTACGTATTATCAACGAAAAATTGTTCGAATTTGTCGAATCTATTGCCATTAACTTTTGTGTTCATACATGTGACTGCAATCTCATTTTTAAAATGTTGTCGAAGCGTAAACTTGAAAAAATTTGTTTACTCCTCAAATTGAAAAAAATTGTTGGAGAAAAGAATGCAGAAAAGAAAAAAGTAAAAAAGAAAGTTGTTAAGAGATGTTGGGTAAAACCTTTATTGATAAAAAGGTTTGATTTAGACATGGAAGCACACTTGCTAAAGGATTTGCTATGGGATGACGATATCAAAGATTTTAATAATTTCTGCCGATTGGACATAACCCAATTCGAAGAAATTCTTTGTTTGGTAAGTAAAGGCTATGAGCTTATTTTTCATTAAAAGAATTTAATTAAATTAAATTTTTTATATACGTTTAGGTTGAAGCGCAAATTAGAAAAAAAGACACACACATGCGGGCGGCGATTCCTGCCAGAACAAAGTTAGCAATAACTTTAAGGTTTCTGGCTACTGGTGATTCCTATCCCTCTTTGGAGTTCCTGACAAGAGTGGCAAGAAATACAATTTCAAATTTTGTCCCCGAAGTGCTTCGCGCCATCTACAACGCCTTGAAAAATGAATACTTAAAGGTAACTCAGCATTAAATTTAGAATTATAATCCAGTTACCATGATCCCATCAATAAAAGCTAAATTACCCATACCTGACGATTTCTATGTAGTTTATGAAATTATTTCACTTGTCGTTTAAGTAAATATAAAACGTTTTCGGTCACAGAAAAGTCCCTATGGATACAATATCGTTTTCTGGATGATAAAAATGTATTGTTTAATAATATTTAATATTGTTTAAAAATATTTTTCCATTGCCGTAAATAAAACACCAATCGAAATAACTATTATTTTTTTTCCATTCTTTATTTCAATCAACAGATGTTACATTTGACATTAAGAATATAAATATTAAAACAGTGGAACATATTAAACACTTGTTTTGAAGTTTTCTAAAAATTAGTTTTACTTTTGCGCTTGATGTAATTTGAGGATGTTTGCATGTTCGTAATGTTTCCTGCAGAGTTTGTTGTGTCTTTATAAATACTTTACTAGAATAATTATTTAAGGGATGTCTATTTATTATACTATATTTAGTAAAAGAAGGCACATTTGGAGCATAACTATCTGCTGATCTTTTAGGGGTGGTACTATTAGTAATATTATCTTAAGGAATCAAAGGTTAATGAATCAAGATTTCTTTTCCAATATCCACATTATCTACAACTGTAACATTTTTTTCCAATTTCATAAGACGTATGTGTTGCTGTAATTTTTCTTTGTCTCTCGACAGTTGAGAACATTTTGCAACTTCCCTGTCTAATTGTATTGATTGCACTCTCATTCAACTTTTGTTCTAACGCATTGGTTTGTTCATTCAAAGCTATTGCAAGATTTCTTTCTCCAATTTCATTGGATTGTTATTTTGACATTCCGGACATGTTGATCTGAGAACAGAAAAAAAGAAAAATACATAACAGAGATAAGACTGGATAACCTCATCCTTTTAAATATTGTGCACAATATATTGTGTTATGACATTTAAATATGGTATCTAACAAAATGTAAATACGTCTACTTTGAATGAAAATTCAATGTTTACTGTGGCTTATCTACATGTTATTGTAAAGCTAAACTTAGTTTGCATTAATCCCAAATAAAAATAAATTTTCATCTTTATTTGAATCCATAACGTCCATAATGCCTTAGACTTTAGACCACAGAGAGCAGATACAACAGCAATACAAAAATCTTTATTTTACAAAGGATTAAATCTTTACAACATGATGCCGAATGATGTCAAGAACGAAATTAATATAAATCTTTTTAGAAAGAAAACTGTAAATTTTATTAAAAATGTTAACTTTTAATCAGAATATATAATAATATTTGTTAATTAATATGAAATGTCATTTAAAAGTATTTAAATACTACTAATAATAATAAATTATTCCAAAACCATAGTTCATAGAGCTTATGCTGCAACAGAGCTATCCCGTGGTTCGTACCAGGGATGAGTAATCTCTAGCATATGCGGACCTATGCAGGGATGGATTTATTTCTAATAATAGTAATAATAATAAACCTGAGATAAATGGTAAGCAAGGAAGTGGAGAAAACATAAATGATCGAAAACTTAGGAATCGAAAATCAAGTGAGAGTAATGCCAATGTACAGATTGAAGAAATTAATATTGTAGATGTCAAGACTGAATTTCGATTTGAAAGCAATGATAATGGAGACCAAAATGAACAAAAAATTAGGAATCGAAAATCAAGTGAGTGTAATGCCAATATACAGATTGAAGAAATTAATATTGTAGATGTCAAGAGTGAATTTCAATTTGAAATTAATATTGTAGATGTCAAGAGTGAATTTCAATTTGTTAGGCTGTGGGCACGGCCTTCACTGGTATAGATCGACTGAAAGAACTTATCAATACTGCACGAACTAAAAAGTCACCGTAAAATTTGGCCAACTGAATATTATTAGAATATGAAGTAAATCGGTCAGAGTGGTTATGCTGGGGTGCAGCTGCACACCTACGCACCAAGGAATTTATATAAAATATTTGCTGTGTAATCTTTGTCTGTTTTTTAAAAACCATCGGATTCTAAAACAGATGTACATAGTTAAAACAAGAGCAGTAAAAGACGAAACTCAACGGCAAAATTTTTAAAAATTGTAGTTTGATAGAACATAACAGCTCTGTTCGTTTACTTTCCCAGTAAAAACCGAAATTTCAGAGAGTAAGAAAAATTAGTTCTCAAAAACATATATATCCAAAATAGTTAACGAACAGCAATTTCTAAAAATTTGCAAGTTCATAGAAACAGCTGATTGTAAACACATTTGAAAGTGAAGAAGTGAAACTTACCCTCCTATCTCACATCACACTGCAACTGTAAAATTGTTGTGTACGTATTATCAACGAAAGATTGTTCGAATTAGTCTAATCCATCGCCATTAAATTTTATGCTCACACATCTGACTGCAATCTCATTTTTAAAATGTTGTCGAAGCGTAAACTTGAAAAAATTTGTATACTTCTCTCTCTTATTTTATTTTAAGTAGAGTTACCGAGTTTATTATACAGGCACATGTTTGAGGGAAAATGTTTACATTTATTATTATTAGTATTATTTTAATAATAGTTAATAATATTTATGCTCTATAATTAACAAACTTGCGTTTTTGTATGCGCATTTCAAAAAATAAATCATTATAATAGATTTAACAAGTTAAAACTTTAATTACAATTTTACAGAATCCAGTAAATTTGCATTAAATTTATAACAGGGTAACATTAATCATCGTTAGTGTCTGCCACTACTCGCACGAAAAATTTGGTGCCATTAGTGTGACCACTGCGGAAAATGTGTGTGTATTAGTAAAAAAATGTGAGTGTATTGAGTTTTTCGAACTTGCAGTGTGATGTGAGATTGGTGGGTTACCCAGCAGTGTGATGTGAGATTGGTGGTAACCCTTTGTACATTTTTTTTATTAACTCTGGTAGAAAAATTTAAAAGTTTCCATTGTTTTGGCATCACTAAAAAAATTTATTAGATCATTTCTGTCATTACCACGAGCCTGCCTGCAAAATTTCGGAAATTATAATTTTAAATTTAGAAGACATCAATTGCATCTTTAATATATAAATTTTATCGTTAAACACAGATTGAAATTCCAAAAAAAAAAACACCAAATACCTGTGTTTACATTTAAAAAATTTTTACATTTAAAAAAAATATTGACATTCAGGGGAAATTAATAGCTTTTCAGTACCACGATTCAGTAACTTCTTTTAACGATAGTCGGATCGTTAAAAAAAGAAAATTGCAAAATTATCAGTAAAATTTTTAAACGATATCCGCTATTGTTAAAGTCAACTGTTGTTGTTATCTAAACGACAACCATTTTTGTGTTGTTTATTCAATCGATAAAAACTTAAATTTTTAGGTTGAAATGTCGTCATACATAAAAAAAAATCATAAAATAGTGAAAATATTTTGCTTCTATTAAAAAACTTTTTTATATAAATAAAAAAATTAAATTCATTATTTAATTTTCAAATAAATAAACAGAAATATTAGTAAAAAAATAGAGATATTAAACATAAACATAAAATCATTCTGTCAAACACGAAGTAATTTGTTTTTTTCTATTCTTTGTGTTTTTCGCTTATTTTGACAATTTAAATAAATAGAAAAATAGATTAGTCGACTGTCGTTAAGATGTATGTACTTAGTGAATCACTTAATCCTTAGTGCAAACAACAATAGCTGTCTATATATTTTGCGATTGTTGGATCGTTGAAATTTACAGAATCGGACTACAGAAAACATTGATTTAAATGTTTTCTAATTCAACTTCATAACTAATAGGATAAATAGATATCTATTAATATATAAATATTTAATTAATTAATATATATCTATTAATCTAGATTAAAAAAAAAATTCAATTCAATTAAGAATATCGCTATAATAAATTTTTAATAAATTTAATTTTATATAATTATTTTGTAGATTTTTTCTCATAAATATATATATTATTTATATTCCTTTGTAATATCTATGTATATATTAATATATAAATAATTTATTTACTTTTTTTTTTTGCAGGAACCGGTTTTAAAAGATTAAAATTAATTTCCTCAGAATTATTATTTAAAATTTTTGAACAAAAATAGAATTGTAGTATTTTTGCTTTATTTACCACAAAACTCAATCATATGTTTTTTCTTGCTTGCAAATTCTTACTGGCAAAAATATATCCAGTAAAATCTAGCAAGTTTTCAAAAAATTAACTGTCACTTTACGCTCTCATTTGTTCTCTTTTACTGTGTTCTTGAACTAACTCGAACAGGATCCAGTAAATTTTGTGATAATTTCTACAAATTATCACGTAAAAACAGCGCTAATATATCATATCGTTATTGATTGAATTGTATCGGTATTTTCAAATCGGCAGGTATTAAATGTTGTCGATGTAGCCACATTTTTGACATTTTGATGTCTTATTTCGTCGTAAAATTTAACATTGTCACATTTAACAAATTTTTGGATATTGAAAAAACAATTGTTTTAGGAAAACTATAAAATAATTTTTGGATTTAGTTTTATTTCAAAAATTTAATACATTTGTATTCAGAACAGTATCTGAAGCAACCACTATTAAATTCTCGGGGCAACTCTGTGTTTTTGTAGCACTATTGTTTAACGTATCCATCATGGTTTGGTTTGACGCTACCACCTTACGACGGCTTTCGTTAAATTTCTTTAAACGTGATTCTTCCCACTCTACGCGATGCGCAATTTTTCTATGTTTATGCATATTTGCATTCGAAATAAATGTACGCGGACAGTGAGGACATGTATATAGTGCTTCACCGGTGTGTGTACTTAAATGTTCTTTCAATTCCAAGGGACGCCTAAATGACTTATCACACAAATTACAGGCATGCTTACGTTCCATAGTATGTGTGTACTTAATGTGAAGTCGATGAGCATTTATGTTTGGTGAAACTCTTGAACAATAAGGACATATTTGTTCTTGCAAATTTTCTTCTGTGTGTCGCATTTTGATGTGTTGTCTTAAGCCGTATTTATTTGTAAGTTTTTTTCCACATATCTCGCAAGTTTCCCAAGATCGCGGACCACCAGTATGTTCCTCCAAATGACGGAGAAATGAATAGTTATCACGAAATGATTTTCCGCATACATCACAAATTTTGAAATATTTTTTATTGTGAGTAATATCTTCATGCTGGCGGCGCAGATAATTCGATGCAAACTTTTTATCGCACTGGGTGCATTGAAAGTTTTTCTCATTTTCAGGCACATGCAACAATTTATGCCGTTCGAAAATATCTGGTTTGAAATACGATTTACCACATTCCTCACACTTATACTTACGTTCGCGAGACTTGTGCGACTCGACATGTATTTCTAAGCCACGCCGTGTAGCAAATGCTTTGTTACAAGGTTGGCATTTAAAATATTCCGGTTCCTTGTGCACATGTACATGATCTACGAGAAGACCACGCTTGTAGAATTTTCTACCACAACACATGGCATATCCGAGAATGTTGTGTTCATTGCGATAGTGCACTTTGAGAATACGGAAATCGGCAAGAATAACATTGCAAATGTTGCACTCAAGCTTATGTTGACTCTCTGTTAGAAAATTATCATTTTCTTTTATAACTTTTGTTAACTTTGATTGTGAGGTGTCTTTTATTACTTTTTTGAGCTTTGGTTTAGCAATTGAAGATTTTGAATCTTTTTTACTTTTAGTTTTGTATTTTCGTTTAGTTTTATCAATAAGAGGAATTAGGATCTTGTCTTCGTCCGTTTCACTAGCACTAACATGATAATCATCATCACCGTCATAATCCAAGTCATGGTTATCATCTTTTCCAAAAGATTCACAAAGAAATTCTAGTGCATGTGTGGATTCATCGTTTATTTCAGTTTTTGTTGTGGCTTCTTTAATTTTACTTTCATCTGCTGCTGCATCTTTATTATCATTATTATCAATCATGTTTGTTTCTTCTCTTTTAACCTCCACAATATTGAATTTTTTAATTTGTTTCCGGCCTTTTAGACGTCTTTTTAATGGAATTAAATCTTCAGTTTCAAAAAGTCCATTATCTCCAGTCTCTAGCTTTACAGCAATGGTTTGTTTTTCATTGTCAATTTCTTTTCCAAGGTCAATCATTATAGGCTGGTATTGTTTGTGAATTTTTTCTACAGTTAAATAAAAGTTGTGAAATGATGATACTTCCCGCCAACATTGTCGGCAAATCCACTGTAAGGCCCCATTTGATGATGTTTTCCTTAAGTACCACCACCACAAATGCTTTTCGATAATACGTTGAATATTACTTTCCTTCCATTCGCTTGATTGGGTGTTGATACGGGAAAATATGTCGGTATTGGACTTTAAACAAACAATACACTGGTCCATAATATTTTAGAAGCTTTCCAAAAGCACTTGGTGGACAAAATTATTTTCTTTTAAGTTCCAGCTTTTCCTCAAAATTGGTAAACAAAAAATTTTGAAAGATTGCCACAGTTTTTTTTTTTTTTTTTTGCGAAATCTTTAATAAAACGTGAACACCGATTAAGTGGCCGGTATTTGGTCAATTAGTATTTTTAATTTTTAAGAAAATAATAGACTCGTTTTTACGAAACCAAATTATCAATGCTGGTTACCCAAAATAATTATTAATTAAATTTACTGAAGTATTTAAAAATGTTTTTTATAATTATTATATTTATTTATGCATATAGCGAATTATTATTCACATTTTGTCTGTAAATGCATTAGTCTACAAATTATTCCGATTTAAAGTATTGTGCTGTGATTTATTTATATTACAGATACAATATTGTGGCTACAGTAATGATGAAAATTTGGAATAAATCTCATTTAAAAAGGAATTGAACATAAGAAGCGACACAAAATTTGAAAAAATTGATGAATTGGTTAATACATACGTTGGCAATAAAAAAATTCGGTTGATCTCTTACTCATAACGCCAGATACGGAATTGAATCATTTAATATGGCAACCTCATAGCGTCTTTTGTCAGCAAAACCAAAGTATTACTAATTTTGTTTAGTTTAAATAAGCAAAGAAATGGAGCAATGTATTGTTTGTTTAAAGTGTAATGAGGACACATTTTCACGCATTAACATCAATTCAAGTAAGTGGAATGAATGCAATATTCAACGCATCATTGAAAAACATTTGTGGTGGTGGTACCCAAAAAAGTCCACTACATGTTCTGTACAATGGATATGTGGACAATGCTGGCAGGAGCTATCATCATTTCATAACTTTTATTGCACAATTGTACAAGTTCACAGGCAATACCAGTCAATGTTGACTAGCTGTGTAATATCGGAAATTTATGATAATAAACTTAGGAATCGAAAATCAACTGAGAGTTATGACAATGTACAAGAAATTAATATTGCAGATGTCAAGAGTGAATTTAGATTTGAAAGCAGTGATAATGAAGACAAAAATGAACGAAAAATTAGGAATCGAAAATCAAGTGAGTGTAATGCCAATATAGAGATTGAAGAAATTAATATTGTAGATGTCAAGAGTGAATTTCAATTTGAAAGCAATGATAATGGAGATAAAGTTAACTATCAATGTGGCGATACAGAAAAATCTGCAAAATATGAAATAGATTCTCTAGACATAGATCCTAAAGATTTTCTAGATACTATCTTCAATGACTCTGAAGAAAGTAACGATGTTGCAGGCTGTGGCACTGAAGGCAAGATTTTAGTGCCACTTACAAAGAATGCTAAAACCAAACTCATACAGAAGAACAAAAGAAAAGCCCTTAGAAAAACTAAATCTGTTAAAGAAAGTCCAAAAAGAAATAAAACAAAACACGAATCCGAGGTAAAATTAAATAAGTTAGTTAATGGTGACTTTTTTAAAGAGTCTCAACATAAACTTGAGTGCAGTATTTGTAATAAATCACTGTCTGAGTTTCGTACACTTAAAGAACATTTTCGTAATGAGCATAATATTTGTGGATATGCTTTGTGTTGTGGAAAAAAGTTCTTTAAACGACATTTACTTATTGACCATATAAATGTTCACAAAAATCCGGAGTATTTTAAATGCAACCTTTGTAACAAATTATTTAATTTACGTCGTTGCTTAGAAACTCACATAAAAAATCATGCTCAACGAGAACGTATTTTCCGATGTGAAGATTGTGGGAAATCATATTTCACAGAAAAAGTTTTCGAAAGTCACAAGTTATCCCATGTACCAGAAGATGAGAGAAATTTCCCATGCAACCACTGTGACAAAAAATTTGCAGCTAGGTATCTGCAACTGCAGCATGAAACTACTACACACAACAAAAAATATTTTAAAAGTTGTCATATATGCGACAATTCATATCGAGATAACTTTTCACTTTTTTGTCATATTAACACAGCACATAAAAATGAGACACAACGAAGAAAACTTGCAAGAACCTATATGTCCTTGAACAAAAAGTTCACCTAATATAAATGCTCATCGCAAACATATACAATACGCGCATACTATGGAACGCAATCATTCCTGTCATATGTGTGATAAATCATTTAAACGTCCCATAGAATTAAGAGAACATCTAAGCACTCACACTGGCGTACCATTATATACATGTCCTCACTGCCCGAAAACCTTTTTTTCGAATTCTAACAAGTATACACATAGGAAACTTGCTCATCGCAAAGAGTGGCAAGAGGAAAGATTGAAGAAATTTAACAAACCCCGTAGAAAGCTGCTATCATCTGGTTTAAATGAATAAAAAAGTTTTGTTTAGAATTTCTAAAGTTTCGAATCAATCTATGATGTTTTCAATAAATATTACAATTCTGTAATTTAACAACAAATATATCTTTTTTCAGACATTATAAATTTCATGTTTAATGTTAGGGGTAATTAAAATCAGTTAAATTCTTAGTGCTAACCCTTTGAGGACCACAGGCATGTATGCTAGCCCAAAGGGTTTTTTGCACTTATTATTCTCCAGGTAAGAGATAGAACAAATATGCAAGAAAGTGATTTGTAGAGTATTGGAGCATTAATTCCCTATTGGAGCATTAATTCCCTATCGGTTCGAGTTGAGATTTCGACTAAATTTATAATTATGCATCGACCCTGATTATAGACTTTAGGCACTATTTTCAGACGAAATAAAACGTGTCATCCAATTTTCGTGTTACAGCTTCACTACTTCATCTTTGTTACTTGTTATATTCAATCAGGAGAACAAAAGTAAATGTAATTCGAGTGGACTGAAAACGAGTCGAAAGTCAGAAAATTCACGAATGATCTTGAATATATTAGGCCTATCTCATGCGTTGTCGAAGGCTCTGGAACATCTCCTTAAAAATCAGAACATCACATTCTCAAGATGCTGAAACAGAAGATCTATTATATTACCTATTTGATCCGTATTACAGTATTACAGTACTCATTAACTTGATAGACCATTTTCATATTAGTACATAAAAACTTAAATCTAAAAAATTTATAAAAGAAATCACAGTTGTAAACCTTATGCATTCAATTTTTTTAAAATTACCAAAATAAATATTAAACAAATATTTTTTAAACGGAACAAGGGTCCTCATTTTATAATTTTTCATTAAACGTTTATACATCATAGAAACATTCATATTTTAGAAAACCACCTCAAATTTCTTGGCAATAAAATAATTCGGTTGATCTCTTACTCATAACGCCAGATACGGAATTGAATCATTTAATATGGCAACCTCATAGCTTCTTTTGTCAGCAAAACCAAAGTATTACTAATTTTGTTTAGTTTAAATAAGCAAAGAAATGGAGCAATGTATTGTTTGTTTAAAGTGTAATGAGGACACATTTTCACGCATTAACATCAATTCAAGTGAGTGGAATGAATGCAATATTCAACGCATCATTGAAAAACATTTGTGGTGGTGGTACCCAAAAAAGTCTACAAGTTCTGTACAATGGATATGTGGACAATGCTGGCAGGAGCTATCATCATTTCATAACTTTTATCGTACAATTGTTAAAGTTCACAGGCAATACCAGTCAATGTTGACTAGCTGTGTAATATCGGAAATTTATGATGATAATAAACCTGAGATAAATGGTAAGCAAGGAAGTGGAGAAAACATAAATGATCGAAAACTTAGGAATCGAAAATCAAGTGAGAGTAATGCCAATCTACAGATTGAAGAAAATAATATTGTAGATGTCAAGAGTGAATTTCGATTTGAAGGCAATGATAATGGAGACCAAAATGAACAAAAAATTAGGAATCGAAAATCAAGTGAGTGTAATGCCAATATACAGATTGAAGAAATTAATATTGTAGATGTCAAGAGTGAATTTCAATTTGAAAGCAATGATAATGGAGATAAAGTTAACTATCAATGTGGCAATACAGAAAAATCTGCAAAATATGAAATAGATTCTCTAGACATAGATCCTAAAGATTTTCTAGATACTATCTTCAATGACTCTGAAGAAAGTAACGATGTTGCAGGCTGTGGCATTGAAGGCAAGATTTTAGTGCCACTTACAAAGAATGCTAAAACCAAACTCATACAGAAGAACAAAAGAAAAGCCCTTAGAAAAACTAAATATGTTAAAGAAAGTCCAAAAAGAAATAAAACAAAACACGAATCCGAGGTAAAAGTAAATAAGTTAGTTCAGTTCGAATCTAATTCTCTTTACGAACGGTCGTGTAAATAATAAAAGCGCATAGAGTACAACTATTTAAAATTAATAACAAGTGTATATTTTTGTTTTTGCAATTGCCTATTCTTGATCTCATTTGAACTCACGTGGTAGTCAATTCAGCTTAAAACAAGAATAAAAAATCTAGCGATGGCCCGAGGGGCCAAATCTTCATCAAAAAGAAAGCTCCTTGCCAACAAGAAGATGACAAAACTTCCTCCGGGTTTTAACCCGAACATCGCGTCAACTTCAAGCAACAGATTTAGCCTGCTTGCTGGCCTTAATGATATGGACGTCACTCCTGTATCAAATATTAACGAGGTTAAACAACACAAACCTCCACCTATTGTTGTTGAAGCTAACGCCTCATTTACAGAAATACAAAAACTACTTGGTAAAGATTGTATTTTCAAACGTACTTCAATTGGTACTAAAATTTTTGCTCCAAGTAAAGAAATGTTCGAATGCTACAAGCAAATTCTTAAAGAGAGTAAGTTGGAGTTTCACTCTTATGGCTCCAAAGATAATAGGTTATACACCACTTTTTTACACGGTTTACCCCGCATAAAAACTGAGGACATCACCGCAGAGCTAAAAAACTACAACCTGTCCCCTTCTTCCGTAGCTGAAATAGTCACCAAATTCAGTTCGAACAACAATGCAGTATACAAAGTTCAATTTGTACGTAAAAATTTTAACCCAACTGCCTTAAGAAACGTAAGAACAATTTCAAATATAATAATTTCCTGGAAAAAATACAAATCTAAATCCAGAAATAAACCAACTCAATGCTGGAACTGCTTAATGTATGGCCATGGCGGTGAACATTGTCATCGTAGTGCTGCCTGTATGATATGTGCAGAACAACATCATACAAGTGTGTGTCCGTTTAACACAAACGAAAAAAGACCAGCTGTTTTTACATGCTTTAATTGCAAAAAACAAGGAAAAGAGAGAACTGATCACTCTGCAAACGATATCAACTGTCCGTTACGTTCTCTCTATTTGGAAACTAGAACAAGAGTTACTTCTAAAAGTCCGAATAAAAGCAGACAACAACAAAATAACTCATTTCAATTTAATGTGGGAGATTTCCCTAATTTAAGAAACAACAACACAAATTGTAACAATAACATCAATAATAACAGCAAAGCTACATATGCTAACCAGCTGAAAACAAACAACGATTTATTTAGCATTGATGAGCTTTTTGATATTTTCACTACAGCTATGGATGATTTGCATAGGTGCACTTCAAAAGTACAACAAATCAAAGTTGTAATGTCAATGGTAAAATACGCCCATGGATTATACTAATAATTTAAACGAATTCAAAATGCTTCACTTGAATGCTAATGGCATTTCAAACTTTTCTAAATTAAAACAATTTGAGATACTAATTGAACGAGAAAATATTAAAATAGCGTCTTTGAATGAAACATTTTTTTCAGAAAATCATAGACCCTATTTTAAAAATTATTATTTATATAGAAGTGACAGAACAGATGCAAGAGGAGGAGGAGTAGCTCTGTTAATTCATAAATCTGTCGCTCATAAAAACCTCTTTATATCAAACACATCATCAATCGAAAACATCTCAATTGAAGTTATTATAAATAATAGACCTATTGTTGTATCTTCGTTATATTCACCAAGATATACTCATAACTTCTGTGCTGATATCTTGAACCTAACACCTTCCACCAAAGAATATATAGTTTTTGGTGACCTAAATGCCAAACATTGTTCTTGGAATTGCCGTTCAAATAATACTGCAGGAATTGCACTCAACAACCTACAGCAATCGAGCAATTTTTTCATTCACTACCCTAATAGACCAACCCTATTCCCCCATCAACACAATCGCGAAGCATCCACAGTCGATATTATTTTAAGCAATTCAGCTTTAGATATAGACGTAAAAACAATGGATTACGAAATACCATCAGACCATCGCCCTATTATATGTACACTTAAAAGATCAACGGCCTTGCAGGTTGACCTCAATTATTATGATTACAGTGCAACCAACTGGAACATTTTTATGAATTTTTTAGACAATAAAATCACGTTATATTCGGATATATACAATACCAAGGTAGTTATTGATCAGGAAATCCAAAAATTTATAAATGTAGTTTTCGAAGCAAGGGATGTGTCCACACCTAAAATAACTCAACAAAATAATTACACATTACCAGAAAGTACTGTAAAATATATTAAACTAAGAAGAAGCTTTAAAAGAAAAAGCCAACGATCTTCAAATATAGCCGAGCAAACTTTTTATAATCAATGTACTAAGTTTCTAAGTAACATGATTGATAAAAGTATTAATTCGGAGCGCAATAAGAAATGGTCTCAATTATTATCCAATTTAAGACCAGGTGATAAATCATTTTGGAAAATAAGCAGGAACTTGCGAGGAAAAGGAAAAAATCAAATCGCTCACTTTAAAGTTGGAAATAAAAAAATAACATCTGATAAGGACAAGGCTGAAGTCCTGGCAAATACATTTGTCCAAGCAAATAACCTCACTTCGAACTATAACCACTCGGCAGATACACTAATAAATACAACAGTAAATAATTTTAAGAAGGAAAATCCCAGTTCTGAATCTGCAATTTATACATCTCTTGAAGAAGTAATGAATATTGTCTCATCAATAAAACCCTCAAAATCTCCTGGTTTTGACAATGTTCCCAACCTGCTCTTAAAGAAACTACCACTCAAAGCTCTAAAATTACTGGTTATAATATTTAACAGCTGCATCAAACTCAACTATTTCCCAAACCATTTCAAAAATGCTAAGGTTATAGCCATAAACAAACCTAGTAAGCCAAAAAATAACCCAAACAGCTACAGACCTATTAGTCTATTAAGTAACTTAGGTAAAATATTTGAAAAAATACTACATTCTCGTCTTAGTGAATTTGTAACGACCAATTCTATTGTTGCCAAAGAACAATTTGGATTTAAAAAAGGGCATAGCACTACGCACCAAATAAACAGAATTAAAAATCAAATAACCACAAATAAAAACAATAAACGTTCAACGGGTCTAATATTGTTAGATATTGAAAAAGCGTTTGACACCGTTTGGCATAATGGCCTCTTATTTAAACTTCTTGATGCAAATATACCAAAATATTTATGCAAACTTATTTCAGATTTCATTCACGGCAGAAACTTTAAAGTTGCAATTAATAATGAAACATCATCTCCAAAAACCATTACCACAGGGTTACCTCAAGGATCTGTCTTGTCGCCATTGCTTTACTCGATATATACATCCGATTTTAAAGTCCCGAAATATATGAAAATTGCTTATTACGCAGATGATACTGCGTTAATTTCTTCAAACAAACTTACAAGCGCACTCCTAAAGAAAATGGAAAAGGGACTTGTAAATTGCAGTAAATATTTTCACAAATGGAAAATCAAAATTAATCCAAACAAGACCCAAGCAATAATTTTTCCATTCAACAAATCTCCCAAAAGACTGCCAAGACGTCATCTTTTTATTGGAAATAATACCATAAATGTACTTAACGAGGTCAAATATCTCGGAGTTGTCTTGGACAAAAAGCTTACATTTAAACAACATATTATGGCTACGTGCCAAAAAGCTATAAAATCATTTAAAGCATTATGGCCACTACTAAATAGAAGGTCATTTCTAAACCCCAAAAACAAAAATCTACTCTTCAAAAGTGTTATAAGGCCGATATTAACATACGCGTGTCCTATTTGGAGTGACGCTGCCAACTGCCACCTAAAACGCTTACAAATTATACAAAACAAATGTCTTAAAATGATAAATAAAAAGCCCTGGAGGTATCCTACAAATCTTCTTCATGAAGAAACAGGTTATGAAAAAATTATCGATTTCATAACAAGGATTAACAACAATTATTTTGCCAAAATTGAAAATTCCTCTTACCCACTGATAAGAGAATGTAGAGAAGTAACGTAATATTAAAAAGAAATCACCAAATTGAAAATTATATGCTTATAGAGGTCTATTATTTCTAATAAACCTTCTATAAGCATATAAATATTTTCAGATAGTATTTGAATTTATTAAATCATATAAAGGTTTTTTCCCTCCCATTTTCCTTTAAAAATTATTAAAAAATAAAATAAAAACTATTTAATGTCTTTAGATCCTATATATTATTTGTTGCAATATCTATGTTAAGATAAGATCTCATATGTAAATATCAAAATTTGTTAAAATATGTAAATAAAGGAAGAATATTTAATTGAATTGAAAAAATAAGTTAGTTAATGATGACTTTTATAAAGAGTCTCAACAAAAACTTGAGTGCAGTATTTGTAATAAATCACTGTCTGAGTTTCGTACACTCAAAGAACATTTTCGTAATGAGCATAATATTTCTTTAAACGACATTTACTTAATGACATATAAATGTTCACAAAAATCCGGAGTATTTTAAATGCAAACTTTATAACAAATTATTTAATTTACGTCGTTACTTAGCAACTCACATAAAAACTCATACTCAACGAGAACGTATTTTCCGATGTGAAGATTGTGGGAAATCATATTTCACAAAAAAAGTTTTCGAACGTCACAATTTATCCCATGTACCAGAAGATGACAGAAATTTCCAATGCAACCACTGTGACAAAAAGTTTAAAGCTAGGTATCTGTAGCGGGAGCATGAAACTACTGCACACAACAAAAAATCTTTTAAAATTTGTGATATATGCGGCAAATCATATTGCGATAATTTTTCATTTCTTCGTCATATGGAAGAACATGCTGGCATAATAAATATGCCTTAACACTGCACATAAAAATGAGACACAACGAAGAAAACTTGCAAGAACCAATATGTTCTTTTTGTTCAAGAGTTTCACCTAATATAAATGCTCATCGCAAACATATACAATACGCACATACTATGGAACGTAAGCATTCCTGTCATATGTGTGATAAATCATTTCAACGTCCCGTAGAATTAAGAGAACATCGAAGCACCCAGCCCAAAACCTTTTTTCGAATTCGAACAAGAATACACATAGGAAACTTGCTCATCGCAAAGAGTGGAAAGAGGAAAGTTTGAGAAATTTAACAAAGCCCGTGGTTTAAATGTTTAAAAAAATTTTGTTTAGAATTTCTATAAGTTTCGAATCAATCTATAATGTTTTCAATAAATATTACAATTCTGTAATTTAACAACAAGTAAATATATCTTTTTTTATTATTTTATTATTATTTTATTTATTAGTATTATTATACTTTAAAAATGCGCATAGTTTACATATTTTTGCACTTTTTGTTTTGCTCTAAAATTCTGAGTTATTTCTATTACATATAAAAATTACACAATCTCTTTTAAAAATATATTCATTTGTCTGTTCTTTGATATTATTTGGTAACGAGTTATATAATTGTAGTCCTTTATAGGGAAGTGATCGCTGTTGTGTTTACTCGTTGTAGTCTAAAATCTCCATCATTTCTCAGCCCATACGGTTGCACGTCTCTCACATAATTAAGTTGTTCGCATAGATATTCTGGCGCCATTACCATCGTTAGTGTAAAAAGTATAGTATTTAATTTCAATCTGTTGATTTATTTTCAACCACTTAAGGGTATTGAACATTAACTCAATTGGTGTATAAATGTTGCATTTCAAAATTGTTCTCATTGCTTTATTTTGTAATTTTTGTAGTCTGTCTATTTGTGTTTTTGTACAACATGTATAAAAAATTGTTAACCAAATTCAAATTGTGTTTATAATCGTATTGTATATATTAATTGCCGTTATTGTTGATATTTTATTTCTAATTCTTTTAAAAACCCCTATTTTTTTTACCAATTTTTCTACAAATATAGTCCATGTGTTCTTTAAATTTAAGTTCTTTATCAATTATAAAACCAAGGTATTTTATTTGTTCCACTTTTTCAATTATTTTATTATTAATTATAAAGTTTCTGTTACTAGTCATATTTATTTCTATAATTTTCATTTTTGTTTCATTTAATTTTAACTTGTTCATATTTAACCAAATAATTATATTGTTTATGTCCTGCCTCATATTATTTTGACACTGTTCTTCATTATCTCCTTCCATAAATATAGAGTATCATCCGCATATAAAATTCTTTCAGTTTTTGTCAAAATGTTTGGCATATCATGCTAAATATCAGAGCACCTAATATTGATCCTTGTGGAACACCGAATTCATTTTCAATTGAATTAAATTGTACACCATTAACTGTTATTTGTTTTCTATTTGTTAAGTAAGATTTAAACCATTTCAGTTCTGTATTCCGTACATATGAAGTTTTTTTAACATTATTTTTCAATTGTTTCAAACGCTCTTTTAAAGTCTTAAGAAAATTGCCATAATTTTTCTGTTTTTTTTCTATTTTTTTTCCAGCGATTAATAACATAATTTACTGCAGTTACACATGAAAACTTTTTTCTGTAACCAGTTTGATATTTTGATAATTTAGATTTTTTCTCAATGTAATTTTCAGACATAAATTTCATGTTTAATGTTAAGGTGCTATTACATGATGTGTTTTTTTACATATGTACTGTCAAATTTTCCCACAACAAAAGTTGTACACATCGTGTGATACATATGAAACATTGTTTATGTACAATACAGAGGAAAGTCACAAGTACATTTTTCAATTAGAACAGGTTCTATTTTTGCATGACAAACGTATGAAAATACAACACTGCTTGTGGCGAAAGAAAAACAGAGTAAATTATAAAGATTAATATTGAAAGAAAAATAAATTGTTTAATATTAATTAACAATTCAAAAATATATAACTTTTTTTTTGCAATAAATTTTTGTAAATTCACAAATTAAATCAGCTGTTGTTTACATTTAGAGGTTATGTCATACGGAAATACATATGCACGTGTGATAGCAAAAATTATGAATCGTATGTAAAGGAAAATTTTGACAGACATGAGGAATTTCATATGGATAAAAAAAGTGACAGTACATATGTAAAAAACACTTCGTGTAATAGCACCTTTAGAGGGCAAATAAAATCAGTAAACTTTTTGTTAACCCTTTGATTACCGCAGGCATGTATGCTAGCCCAAAGGTTTTTTGCACTTAATTTTCTCCAGGTAAGGGATACAACAAATATGAAAGAAAGTGATTTGTAGAGTATTGGAGCATTAATTCCCTATCTGACATGCTCGGTTCGAATTGACGAGATTTCGATTAAATTCATAACAGTATTTATGCATCGACCATAATTATAGACTTAAACACTATTTTCAAACGAAATAAAACGTGTCGTCCAGTTTTCGTGTTATAGCTTCACTACTTCATCTTTGGTACTTGTTATATTCAATCAGGAGAACAAAATTAAATGTAATTCGAGTGGACTGAAAACGAGTCGAAAGTCAGAAAATTCAGAATAATCTTGATTATATTAGGCCTATCTCATGAGTTGTCGAAGGCTCTGGAACATCTCCTTAAAAATCAGAACTAACTGATGCTTTTAACGAGAATGTGAATAAAGATAAAGTAACTATTTTGTTTTCATTCGATCTTCAATATTATTAATCATGTTCGAATTTTTAATGAGCTGAAATATTATTTGTTTTTATACCCTATACCACTATGTGGTTTGGGTATAATGACTTTGTGCTGCTGTTTGTAACAACCAAAAATATTTGACCTAGACCCATCTTTAATTATACCGATCGAATCAGAATCACTTTCTGAGTTGATTTAACAATGTCCGTCCGTCCGTCCGTCCGTCCGTCCGTCCGTCCGTCCGTCTGTGTGTCCATGTAAAGCTTGTAATCAAACTGCAGTTCGCAAATATGAATATATTTTGACGAAATTTGGTATATAAGCTTATATCGGCCATGGGATGAACGCTATTGAAATTGGTGAGAATCGGTCCATGTTCAGACCTAGCCCCCATACAAATTACCCATATGAAATCGACATAAATTGCCATAAGATCCAAATTGTCATATAGATCTTACTCAAATTGGGTTTGTATGCGCTCATTACATCCACTAATGAGTAGTCCAAAAATGATCCCTTTGACCCCATATAGAGCTGCTTCCCGATCTTCACTTAAATCTATCAAAAAACAAAAATATTGCACAGATTTTTCTCAAATTTGGTTTGTATATATTTTTTCAAAATAAAAGTGACTTTACCAAATATTGTCAAGATCGGTCCATTTTTGGACCTAGTCCCTTTATAGATATAGCATCCGATATGAACTTTTTCATATCTGCAGCCAAAAAAATTAATAAAAATCCCACTCAAATTTGGTTTACGCTTATTTTCAATGTCCAGTTAGTTGGGCCTAAGAGATAGGGTTTCTAAACGCATGGTATAGGGTATCGTATAGTCGGTCTAGACCGACTATAATTTTCTTACTTGTTTCTAATTCAGTTTTGACTTCATCACATTCTCAAGATGCTGAAACAGAAGATCTATTATATTACCTATTTGATCCGTATTAAAGTACTCATTAACTTGCTAGACCATTTTCATATTAGTACATAAAAACTTAAATCTAAAAAATTTATAAAAGAAATTAGAGTTGTAAACATTTTACGCGTTCAATTTTTTTAAACACTAAAACACTCATATTTTAGAAAACCACCTCAAATTTCTTGGCAATAAAATAATTCGGTTGATCTCCTACTCATAACGCCAGATATGGAATTGAATCATTTAATATGGCAACATCAAAGCGTCTTTTTTGCCAGCAAAACCAAAATATTACTAATTTTGTTTAGTTTAAATAAGCAAACAAATGGAGCAATGTATTGTTTGTTTAAAGTGCAATGAGGACACATTTTCACGCATTAACATCAATTCGAGTGAGTGGAATGAATGCAATATTCAACGCATCATTGAAAAACATTTGTGGTGGTGGTACCCAAAAAAGTCTACTACAAGTTCTGTACAATGGATATGTGGACAATGCTGGCAGGAGCTATCATCATTTCATAACTTTTATCGTACAATTGTTCAACTTCACAGGCAATACCAGTCAATGTTGACTAGCTGTGTAATATCGGAAATTTATGATAATAAACTTAGGAATCGAAAATCAACTGAGAGTAATGACGATGTACAAGAAATTAGTATTGCAGATGTCAAGAGTGAATTTCGATTTCAAAGCAGTGATAATGAAGACAAAAATGAACGAAAAATTAGGAATCGAAAATCAAGTGAGTGTAATGCCAATATACAGATTGAAGAAATTAATATTGTAGATGTCAAGAGTGAATTTCGATTTGAAAGCAATGATAATGGAGACAAAAATGAACGAAAAATAAGGAATCGAAAATCAAGTGAAAGGAATGCCAATGTAGAAAGTGAAGAAATTAATATTGTAGATGTCAAGAGTGAATTTCGATTTGAAAGCAATGATAAAGGAGACAAAAATGAACGAAAAATTAGGAATCGAAAATCAAGTGAGTGTAATGCCAATATAGAGATTGAAGAAATTAATATTGTAGATGTCAAGAGTGAATTTCGATTTGAAAGCAATGATAATGGAGACAAAAATGTACGAAAAATAAGGAATCGAAAATCAAGTGAAAGGAATGCCAATGTAGAAAGTGAAGAAATTAATATTGTAGATGTCAAGAGTGAATTTCGATTTGAAAGCAATGATAATGGAGATAAAGTTTACTATCAATGTGGCGATACAGAAAAATCTGCAAAATATGAAGTAGATTCTCCAGACATAGATACTAAAGATTTTGTAGATACTAACTGTAATGACTCTGAAGAAAGTAACCATGTTGCAGGCTGTGGCATTGAAGACAAGATTTTAGTTCCATTTACAAAGAATGCTAAAACCAAACTCATACAGAAGAACAAAAGAAAAGCCCTTACAAAAACTAAATCTGTTAAAGCAAGTTCAAAAAAAAATAAAACAAAACATAAATCCGAGGTAAAATTAAATAAGTTAGTTAATGATGACTTTTTTAAGGAGTCTCAACATAAACTTGAGTGCAGTATTTGTAATAAATCACTGTCAGAGTTTCGTACACTTAAAGAACATTTTCGTAATGAGCATAATATTTGTGGATATGCTTTGTGTTGTGGAAAAAAGTTCTTTAAACGACATTTACTTATTGACCATATAAATGTTCACAAAAATCCGGAGTATTTTAAATGCAACCTTTGTAACAAATTATTTAATTTACGTCGTTGCTTAGAAACTCACATAAAAACTCATGCTCAACGAGAACGTATTTTCCGATGTGAAGATTGTGGGAAATCATATTTCACAGAAAAAGTTTTCGAACGTCACAAGTTATCCCATGTACCAGAAGATGAGAGAAATTTCCCATGCAACCACTGTGACAAAAAATTTGCAGCTAGGTATCTGCAACTGCAGCACGAAACTACTACACACAACAAAAAATATTTTAAAAGTTGTGATATATGCGGCAAATCATATCGAGATAACTTTTCACTTCTTCGTCATATGGAAGAACATGCTGGTGCTACACCTTCTTTCGAAACTTGTAACTTATGTGGTGTAAAGCTGACTAATAAATATGCCTTAACACAGCACATAAAAATGAGACACAACGAAGAAAACTTGCAAGAACCAATATGTCCTTTTTGTTCAAGAGTTTCACCTAATATAAATGCTCATCGCAAACATATACAATACGCGCATACTATGGAACGCAAGCATTCCTGTCATATGTGTGATAAATCATTTAAACGTCCCGTAGAATTAAGAGAACATCTAAGCACTCACACTGGGGTACCATTATATACATGTCCTCACTGCCCGAAAACCTTTTTTTCGAATTCTAACAAGTATACACATAGGAAACTTGCTCATCGCAAAGAGTGGCAAGAGGAAAGATTGAAGAAATTTAACAAACCTCGTAGAAAGCTGCTATCATCTGGTTTAAATGAATAAATAAGTTTTGTTTAGAATTTCTATAAGTTTCGAATCAATCTATGATGTTTTCAATAAATATTACAATTCTGTAATTTAACAAATATATCTTTTTTTCAGACATTATTTCAGGTTTAATGTTAGGGGTAATTAAAATCAGTTAAATTCTTGGTGCTAACCCTTTGAGGACCACAGGCATGTATGCCTGTTTTTTGTACTTATTATTCTCCAGGTAAGAGATAGAACAAATATGCAAGAAAGTGATTTGTAGAGTATTGGAGCATTAATTCCCTATTGGAGCATTAATTCCCTATCGGTTCGAGTTGAGATTTCGACTAAATTTATAATTATGCATCGACCCTGATTATAGACTTTAGGCACTATTTTCAGACGAAATAAAACGTGTCATCCAATTTTCGTGTTACAGCTTCACTACTTCATCTTTGTTACTTGTTATATTCAATCAGGAGAACAAAATTAAATGTAATTCGGGCGGACTGAAAACGAGTCGAAAGTCAGAAAATTCACGAATGATCTTGAATATATTAGGCCTATCTCATGCGTTGTCGAAGGCTCTGGAACATCTCCTTAAAAATCAGAACATCACATTCTCAAGATGCTGAAACAGAAGATCTATTATATTACCTATTTGATCCGTATTACAGTACTCATTAACTTGCTAGACCATTTTCATATTAGTACATAAAAACTTAAAATCTAAAAAATGTATAAAAGAAATCAGAGTTGTAAACATTTTATGCGTTTTTTTTTTTAAATTGCCAACGAAAATAAATATTAAACAAATAATTTTTAAACGGAACAAGGGTCCTCATTTTATAATTTTTCATTAAACGTTTATACATCGTAGAAACATTCATATTTTAGAAAACCACCTCAAATTTCTTGGCAATAAAATAATTCGGTTGATCTCTTACTCATAATGCCAGATATGAAATTGAATCATTTAATATGGTAACCTCAAAGCGTCTTTTTTGTCAGCAAAACCAAAATATTACTAATTTTGTTTAGTTTAAATAAGCAAACAAATGGAGCAATGTATTGTTTGTTTAAAGTGCAATGAGGACGCATTTTCACGCATTAACATCAATTCGAGTGAGTGGAATGAATGCAATATTCAACGCATCATTGAAAAACATTTGTGGTGGTGGTACCCAAAAAAGTCCACTACAAGTTCCGTACAATGGATATGTGGACAATGCTGGCAGGAGCTATCATCATTTCATAACTTTTATTGCACAATTGTTCAAGTTCACAGGCAATACCAGTCAATGTTGACTAGCTGTGTAATATCGGAAATTTATGATGATAAACCTGAAATAAAAGTTAAGCAAGAAAGTGGAGAAAACAAAAATGATCGAAAACCTAGGAATCGAAAATCAGGTGAGAGTAAGGCCAATGTACAGATTGACGAATTTAATATTGGAGATATCAAGAGTGAAATTTATTTTGAAAAGAATGATAATGAAGATGGAATTAACTATCAAGTTTATGATAAAGAAACATCAGCAAAATATGAAATAGTTTCTTTAGACATAGATCCTAAAGATTTTCTAGATACTAGCTTTAACAAATTTGATGAAAATAACCATGTTGCAGGCTGTGACATTGAAGCCAAGACGTTGCTGCCATTTATGAAGAATGCTAAAACCAAACTCATGCAGAAAAACAGAAAAGGCCTAAAAAAAACCAAAGCAAGTCAAAAAAAAGATAACACAAAAAACAAATCTGAGATTAAATTAAATAAGTTAGTCAATGATGATTTTTTTAAGAAGTCTCAACATAATCTTGAGTGCAGTATTTGTAATAAATCACTGTCAGAGTTTCGTACGCTCAAAGAACATTTTCGTAATGAGCATCATATATGTGGATATGCCATGTGTTGTGGAAAAAAGTTCTTTAAACGACATTTACTTATTGACCATATAAATGTTCACGCAAATCCAGAGTATTTTAAATGCGACCGTTGTAACAAATTATTTAACTTACGTCGTTGCTTAGAAAATCACAAAAAAACTCACACCCAACGAGAACGCATATTCCGATGTGAAGATTGTGGGAAATCGTTTTTCGCACAACATGTTTATGAACGGCACAAGTTAACACACGTACCAGAAAATGAGAGAAACTTTTCATGCAACCACTGTTACAAAAAATTCGCATCTAGGTGTCGGCAACTGCAGCATGAAACTACTGCACACAACAAAAAATATTTCAAAGTTTGTGATATATGCGGCAAATCATATCGAGATAACATTTCATATGTTCGTCACATGGAAGAACATGCAGTTCCTACGCCTTCTTGCGACACTTGTAACTTATGCGGTTTAAAACTGACTAATAAATATGCCTTAACAGAGCACATAAAAATGGAACACAACGAAGAAATGTTGTTGGAACAAAAATGTCCTTATTGTTCAAGAGTTTCAGCTTCTATAAACGCTCTTCGCAAACATATACAATACGCGCATACCTTGGAACGTAAGCATTCCTGTCATATGTGTGATAAATCATTTAAACGTCCCGTAGAATTAAGAGAACACCTAAGTACCCATACTGGCGTTCCATTATATACATGTCCTCACTGCCCGAAAACCTTTTTTTCGAATTCCAACAAACATACACATAGGAAACTTGCTCATCGCAAAGAGTGGGAAGAGGAAAGATTGAAGAATTTTAACAAACCCCGTAAAAAGCTGCAATCATCTGGTTTAAATGAATAAAAAAAATTTGTTTAGAATATCTATAACTTTCGAATCAATCTATGATGTTTTATCAATATTTTTTTTCAGGCATAATAAATTTCATGTTTAATCTTAGAGGGTAGTTAAAATCAGTTAACCCTTTGACGACCTTAGGCATGTATGCTAGCTCAAGGGATTTTTTTCACTTATAATCGCCCAGGTAAGAGATACAACAAATATGCCAGAAAGTGATTTGTAGAGGAGTTTTGGAGCATTAATTCCCTATCTGACCCGCTCGGTTCGAATTGACGAGACTCTGATTAAATTTATAACAACAGTATTTATTGATAGATCCTGATTATAGACTTAAATACTATTTTCAAACGAAATAAAACGTGTCATCATATTTTCGTGTTATAGCTTTCACTACTTAATCTTTGTTACTTGTTATATTCAATCAGGAGAATAAAAGTAAATATAATTCGGGCGGACTGAAAACGAGTCGAAAGTCAGAAAATTCACGAATGATCTTGAATATATTAGGCCTATCTCATGCGTTGTCGAAGGCTCTGGAACATCTCCTTAAAAATCAGAACATCACATTCTCAAGATGCTGAAACAGAAGATCTATTATATTACCTATTTGATCCGTATTACAGTACTCATTAACTTGCTAGACCATTTTCATATTAGTACATAAAAACTTAAAATCTAAAAAATGTATAAAAGAAATCAGAGTTGTAAACATTTTATGCGTTTTTTTTTTTAAATTGCCAACGAAAATAAATATTAAACAAATAATTTTTAAACGGAACAAGGGTCCTCATTTTATAATTTTTCATTAAACGTTTATACATCGTAGAAACATTCATATTTTAGAAAACCACCTCAAATTTCTTGGCAATAAAATAATTCGGTTGATCTCTTACTCATAATGCCAGATATGAAATTGAATCATTTAATATGGTAACCTCAAAGCGTCTTTTTTGTCAGCAAAACCAAAATATTACTAATTTTGTTTAGTTTAAATAAGCAAACAAATGGAGCAATGTATTGTTTGTTTAAAGTGCAATGAGGACGCATTTTCACGCATTAACATCAATTCGAGTGAGTGGAATGAATGCAATATTCAACGCATCATTGAAAAACATTTGTGGTGGTGGTACCCAAAAAAGTCCACTACAAGTTCCGTACAATGGATATGTGGACAATGCTGGCAGGAGCTATCATCATTTCATAACTTTTATTGCACAATTGTTCAAGTTCACAGGCAATACCAGTCAATGTTGACTAGCTGTGTAATATCGGAAATTTATGATGATAAACCTGAAATAAAAGTTAAGCAAGAAAGTGGAGAAAACAAAAATGATCGAAAACCTAGGAATCGAAAATCAGGTGAGAGTAAGGCCAATGTACAGATTGACGAATTTAATATTGGAGATATCAAGAGTGAAATTTATTTTGAAAAGAATGATAATGAAGATGGAATTAACTATCAAGTTTATGATAAAGAAACATCAGCAAAATATGAAATAGTTTCTTTAGACATAGATCCTAAAGATTTTCTAGATACTAGCTTTAACAAATTTGATGAAAATAACCATGTTGCAGGCTGTGACATTGAAGCCAAGACGTTGCTGCCATTTATGAAGAATGCTAAAACCAAACTCATGCAGAAAAACAGAAAAGGCCTAAAAAAAACCAAAGCAAGTCAAAAAAAAGATAACACAAAAAACAAATCTGAGATTAAATTAAATAAGTTAGTCAATGATGATTTTTTTAAGAAGTCTCAACATAATCTTGAGTGCAGTATTTGTAATAAATCACTGTCAGAGTTTCGTACGCTCAAAGAACATTTTCGTAATGAGCATCATATATGTGGATATGCCATGTGTTGTGGAAAAAAGTTCTTTAAACGACATTTACTTATTGACCATATAAATGTTCACGCAAATCCAGAGTATTTTAAATGCGACCGTTGTAACAAATTATTTAACTTACGTCGTTGCTTAGAAAATCACAAAAAAACTCACACCCAACGAGAACGCATATTCCGATGTGAAGATTGTGGGAAATCGTTTTTCGCACAACATGTTTATGAACGGCACAAGTTAACACACGTACCAGAAAATGAGAGAAACTTTTCATGCAACCACTGTTACAAAAAATTCGCATCTAGGTGTCGGCAACTGCAGCATGAAACTACTGCACACAACAAAAAATATTTCAAAGTTTGTGATATATGCGGCAAATCATATCGAGATAACATTTCATATGTTCGTCACATGGAAGAACATGCAGTTCCTACGCCTTCTTGCGACACTTGTAACTTATGCGGTTTAAAACTGACTAATAAATATGCCTTAACAGAGCACATAAAAATGGAACACAACGAAGAAATGTTGTTGGAACAAAAATGTCCTTATTGTTCAAGAGTTTCAGCTTCTATAAACGCTCTTCGCAAACATATACAATACGCGCATACCTTGGAACGTAAGCATTCCTGTCATATGTGTGATAAATCATTTAAACGTCCCGTAGAATTAAGAGAACACCTAAGTACCCATACTGGCGTTCCATTATATACATGTCCTCACTGCCCGAAAACCTTTTTTTCGAATTCCAACAAACATACACATAGGAAACTTGCTCATCGCAAAGAGTGGGAAGAGGAAAGATTGAAGAATTTTAACAAACCCCGTAAAAAGCTGCAATCATCTGGTTTAAATGAATAAAAAAAATTTGTTTAGAATATCTATAACTTTCGAATCAATCTATGATGTTTTATCAATATTTTTTTTCAGGCATAATAAATTTCATGTTTAATCTTAGAGGGTAGTTAAAATCAGTTAACCCTTTGACGACCTTAGGCATGTATGCTAGCTCAAGGGATTTTTTTCACTTATAATCGCCCAGGTAAGAGATACAACAAATATGCCAGAAAGTGATTTGTAGAGGAGTTTTGGAGCATTAATTCCCTATCTGACCCGCTCGGTTCGAATTGACGAGACTCTGATTAAATTTATAACAACAGTATTTATTGATAGATCCTGATTATAGACTTAAATACTATTTTCAAACGAAATAAAACGTGTCATCATATTTTCGTGTTATAGCTTTCACTACTTAATCTTTGTTACTTGTTATATTCAATCAGGAGAATAAAAGTAAATATAATTCGAGTGGATTGAAAACAAGTCGAAAGTCAGAAAATTCACGAATGATCTTTTATATTAGGCCTATCTCATGCGTTGTCGAAGGCTCTGGAACTTTTCATTAAAAATCAGAACTAACTGATGCTTTTAACGAGAATGTGAATAAAGATAAATTAACTATTTTGTTTTCATTCGATCTTCAATACTATTAACCATGTTAGAGTTTGTAATTAGCTGAAATATTTATTTGATTTTTCTAAATTAGTTTTAACTTCACATTCTCAAGATCCTGAAACAAAAGATCTATTAGATTACCTATTTGATTCGAATTAGATTACTCATTAACTTGCTAGATCATTTTCATTATTAGATATTAAAAACTTAAATCTATAAAATTTATAAAAAAATCAGATTTGTAAACATTTTATGTGTTAAATTTTTTTTAAATTGCCAACGAAAATAAATATTAAATAAATATTTTTTTTAAACGGAACTAGGGTTCTCATTTTATAGTTTTTCATTTGTCATTTATATAGAAACATTCATATTTTAGAAAACCACCTCAAATTTCTTCATGCAGTTTCATAAGATGGGCCAATAAATTAAATTGTTCTTTTCAATGGTGCGTGGTAGAGAAGAAAGCATATATCTTCTCGAACGAAGAAATGTTTTAAGTTGATATGCTTTACTCTTTTATGATATTTTGGATTTTGTGCTAAACGGAGCGCAGCATATAAACGCTTGAGCCATATATTTTTTTGCCGCTTCTGAAGCCGCTACGACTTCTGCTTCTGTCGTTGATGTTGCTTCCATAGTCTGGCTTTGACCTAACCAGGAAATTGTACCTTCAGCAAATTTAACTACAACTTCAGATGTAGATCTTCCAGTTTTTGAACAACCACCAAAGTCTGCATCACTATAGCAATATAAATTTCTTGACTTATTGTTATACCATTGCAACTTCTTTTTACTTCAAGCCCGAAAAAGTAATTAGCATCTTTTGTCACAATCTTACATTCTCTATTTAAAGCATTTAAAAACATATATAAGTCATTAACATTCGTTACTGCTACTACAACATCATTATCATCATTTTCTTCAAGTTGCTCGTAAAGAAAATCTACTGATACGTCAAATTGAGAAATATTCATATTTTGACTAGCTGCTATACTTAACATTGCTCTTATTGTTCCCAATTTTGCAACTGGACTGAAGGTTGCATTATAATCAATAGCTTCTCTTTTCCAAATCCCTTAATAGCTAATCTTGCTTTGAACTTGTCTATGATTCCATCAGGATTAGTTTTCAGTTTGTATACCCACTTTGATGGAATGCCCTTTGATCCTTTTGGTAGATCTGATATGACCCATGTCTGATTCTCCTTTAAGGAATTCATCTCTCAATTCATCGCTATTTTCCTGCTCTTAACTGCTTCTAAATAGGTAAGTGGAGTTTCAATTTCACTCACAAAATCGTGAGCCGCCATTACATAATCATAAAACTTTGAATTTTGTAATAATGTACGATCTCTCTCATCGTCATCACTTGACGATCTTACACGCTTCTTAGATTCAAAACCGTGAAAATCGCTTAAAATTGAATTATCATCTTGAATACATTCTTCAAAAATATCTTCATCTAAAGCATCTTGAGAATAATTTTCTGAACTAAGTTGATTTTCTTCTTCTGGGACATCTTCTGTAAAAAAACTTGTAGTCTTTAAATTCCAATTTAACTTGTTTTCTTTAATTTTCGATAGAATCGTCTTTTTCATCATCCACAATATCACAATTTATAATTTCTTCATTAAATTTAACATCTCTTGATAAAATTAAACTATGACTTTCTTTAATGTATATCCGGTAACGTTCTTCAGAATCGTATCCAATCAAGTAACCTTTAACTGCTTTAGAATCCATTTTTCTTTAATATATTTAATATATATATAAAGGGTCCGCCAAATAACTTTTTTTTTTGAAAATGCTATAAAAAAACTACTGAATATTATCTCAAATTTCTTTTTTTATTTGAAAGTACAATCCTTCCGATTAATAATGGAAAATAATTTCATTCAAATGGCTGCCTCGGCTGGCCTCCACGATCGGTCCAATTTTTAAGCACATTATCGATTGTGTGCAGCTGTATTTCACCAATGGCTTCACGAATATTGTCCTTTAAAGCGTCAATTGTCTCTGGCTTGTTGGCGTAACACTTATCTTTGATGGCACCCCACAAATAATAGTCCAACGGTGTCAAATCGCAGCTCCGAGCTGGCCAAACGACATCAGATCTGCGGCTGATAATGCGATCTTCAAAAACGGCGCTTCACGTACACTTTCTGCCACAGCAGCAATATTCTCGGGTGTACGCACTGTTCTTGGCTTTTCACGCTTTGGTTTATCGATGAGGATGCCAGTTTCTTTCACTTTTTTCACAAGATAACGAACATACGGAGCTGACGGTGCTTCTCTTCTTCCAAAATCCGTACGCAATTTTGGCACACATTCTGCAACATTACATTTTCAAAGTAATGTCGCTATATTTCCCAGCGTTCTTCAAGCGTATACACAACCATATTCGTTCAGCGGAAGGATAAAACTAATTATCTGTCAAATCAGACATGAGGTAAGTGTTACCATTCACGAAATAAGCACTAGTTGAAAAAAAACGTTAGATGGCGGACCCTTTATATATAGCAGTACGAACTAATTCCACCCAAATAGCTTCTGGAAATTGAATATTTATATTCGAATACATAAAGTTCCTTTTCATTTATATAACTGTTTTCACGTTCACTACCTCTGTTTTGTTGCGGTGTATATGGAGCAGTAAGTCTGAGTAATGCCATTTTCTTTTTTAATTTTCCGTACTTTAAAATTATCAAACTCACCTCCATTATCACTTAAGAATTCTTTAATTTGGTGTCCTTGTGTCTTTGCTAATGCCAAAACTTCTTTTAAGGCATCATTAACTTCTCATTTTTCTTTCATTATATATCCAAAACAATATTTAGTATACATAGCTAAATATTTCTTCATATTAAAGATTTGTGAAAAGGACCACAAACATCTGCTGACATTAGTTCACCTGGCTTGCTAGCTTTATCTCATGTTCCGAGTGGTAAACGATGAGATTTTCCATATATGAAGAATTCACATATCTTCCTATCTAATTTAACATTAATACCAAGTTCAGACTTAAGTTTTTGTTGAACGTGTCGTTTATCTTGATGTCCCCATCGTTCATGATATAGTTGTAGGGTATTATTAATTTCTATTGCATAAACTTCATCAGCATTAGGAATCACTGTCCTTATTGCTGCTTTATATAAACTACCACCAATCTCACGGTGACCAACTAGTACACCTTCATTGTTGATAGAAAGTTTGCAACTTATTGCAGTTGATTTCAACTCAATGTTTCTTCATCTTGTGCAGCTAATACAGAAAAAAGATTTATTGAATTATTTGGAACATAAATAAACAGCCGTTAGGTCTAAAGTGAGTGTTTACTCTTGATTGAATTTCAATAGTACATTTACCAATAACATCTAAAATTTCTCTTCCAGCAGCTTTAATCGCACACGTATTTTTAAATACCTTAAAATCTTTAAATAATTTTCTATTATTTGAATAATCTTCCTTGATTGCATTTATCTCTTCACAAATAAAATGTAAAATTTGGTGAGATGTAACCTTAACTTCTCCACTCTTGTCTTTGTTGGGTTTACCTCCATTAATCCATTTTCTACATGCACGAACCCAATGTCCTTTTTATTACAATAATTACAAATATCTGACCTCTTATTATTTGTATTACTTTTAGTGAAAGTGATATCAAACTTTCTTGATATTGGAATTTCTTGCTACTAATAATGCCACATCTTAACCTTCACTATCGTTAAAGCTTTTGAAATTTGTTTGATACACACATGATTGACCTGACTATTCTTCAAAATTCTTTTCTTCATTTTTGGTTGATAACATTCAGCTTGACTTAAAAGTTTCAAATTCTTTTGGTAAAATTTGAAGTATCTTCAACACCAACAAAACATCATCTATCATATAACTATCTACATAACTTCAACAATTATATCAACTTATTTAATTATATGCATGTAATTTAATGAAAAATCAAATTTTTTAAACAAAACTAAACAAGTAAGAAAATTATAGTCGGTCTAGACCGACTATACGATACCCTATACCATGCGTTTAGAAACCCTATCTCTTAGGCCCAACTAACTGGACATTGAAAATAAGCAAAAACCAAATTTGAGTGGAATTTTTATTAATTTTTTTGGCTGCAGATATGAAAAAGTTCATATCGGATGCTATATCTATAAATGGACCGATCCTGATCATGTTTGGTAAAGTCTCTTGTATTTTGCAAAAATATGTACAAACAAAATTTGAGAAGAATCAGTGCAATATTTTTGTTTTTTAATAGATTTAAGTGAAGATCGGGAAGCAGCTCTATATGGGGTCAAAGGGATCATTTTTGGACTACTCATTAGTGGATGTAATGAACGTATACAAACCCAATTTGAGTAAGATCTATATGACAATTTGGATCTTATGGCAATTTATGTCGATTTCATATGGGTAATTTGTATGGGGGCTAGGTCTGAACATGGACCGATTCTCACCAATTTCAATAGCGTTCATCCCATGGCCGATAAAAGCTTATATACCAAATTTCATCAAAATATATTCATATTTGCGACCTGCAGTTTGCAGCTTTACATGGACACACAGACGGACGGACGGACAAACAGCAGCACAAAGTCATTATACCCAAACCACATAGTGGTATAGGGTATAAAAACTTAATTTTATTGTTCAATTAAGGTGCTATTACATGATGTGTTTTTTACATATGTACTGTCAAATTTTCCCACAACAAAAGTTGTTCACATCGTGTGATACATATGAAACATTGTTTATGTACAATACATGAGGAAAGTCACAAGTACATTTTTCAATTAGAACAGGTTATATTTTTGCATGACAAACATATGAAAATACAACACTGCTTGTGGCGAAAGAAAAACAGAGTAAATTTTAAAGATTAATATTGAAAGAAAAATAAATTGTTTAATATTAATTAACAATTCAAAAATATATAACTTTTGTTTTAACAATAAATTTTTGTAAATTCACAAATTAAATCAGCTGTTGTTTACATTTAGAGGTTATGTCATACGGAAATACATATGCACGTGTGATAGCAAAAATTATGAATCGTATGTAAAAGACAATTTTGACAGACATGAGGAATTTCATATGGATAAAAAAAAGTGACAGTACATATGTAAAAAACACTTCGTGTAATAGCACCTTAAAAGACAATTTTGACAGACATGAGGAATTTCATATGGATAAAAAAAGTGACAGTACATATTTAAAAAACACTTCGTGTAATAGCACCTTTATAGGACCACTCACACACGTTAAGGTGCTATTACACGAAGTGTTTTTTTACATATGTACTGTCACTTTTTTTTATCCATATGAAATTCCTCATGTCTGTCAAAATTGTCTTTTACATACGATTCGTAATTTAAGATTTTTTAACCAGTCTTATTTATATGGAAAAAATTGTACGTTTGAATTTCAATTTGATTTCGAAAATCTAGGTTGAAGGGAATATCAATCTCGCCTATTAGTGTCTTCGGAATCATCTCGATTGGTCATTGTGAGAGCTCCACATTGAGTGCCCACAAATTGGAGATGGGCTAAAAAGAAAGGAAAATATTTTTTAAACAATTTTAATTTTATATTTTCTTCGCACTTTTTAAAATTTATTTTAGTCTTTACAATTTGTGTTTTCATAATACAAACAATCATCAGATTTTTAAATAATATTGGTTCTTCGATCCGTAAAAAAAATCCAGTGACTTACAAGACTAATAATAAAATGTTCAAATTTCAAGTTGAACATGCTAATTTTTTCAACTTATTACGATATAATTGACCACAAGTACTATCGGTCACATGCCAACCTAGAACTCCGGCCTGATCATTTGGAGGTCTAGCTGGACTCACTGGCTGTGTAGGTCCCACTGAAGGATCGTCATTATGTTGGTGTACTGACACATCCGGATAGGGAGCTGGCCGTTTAAATGTCATTCGGTTTTTAGAAATTCATCTATATCGTACTCACCATATATAATTCCAATGAGAGAAAAAAACTTCTTTGACTTACATATAATTTGTTAAAGAAATTTTCAACATACAAACAGAGAAATTGCAATTTGTGACAATAATAAACACAAATAAATAAAAACAATGTGTTGTATACATTATAAGGGCGTACAAGGGCAATAGCATATTATTTTTAATATAGCTGTTGCTTCAGATTTCTTAACCAAAAAATACAACACTGATTTTCTGACTGTCTTAACTGGTTAACCTGTGTGTATCACTAAACTCAATTTTTTCTATTATTTTTTTTATTCTGTATACCTATAGGTGGTAGGAAACATGTTGTATAGCTGTTCGCTTGCACACATTTTATTTTGTATATTTTATTTTTTTTAATTTCTAACGCTCTTCTTTACAAAAGTAAATAGAGACAAAGGTAAACAAAACCACATGGTTCGAGATTACTGTCACATCTGTATGGAATTTTTGTGAGAAAATAAAATAGACTGGTAGAAGCTAATTTTAAATGTTTGTTATATTTGGAAAAAAGAATGGAAAGTTGTGTTGTTTGTTTGAAATCCAATGCCGATATATTTTCACGCATTGGCATAGACACCACTGAATGGAAAGAATTGAATATACAACGCATCATAGAGAAACATTTGTGGTGGTGGTATCTGAAAAAGCCCACTAACTATTCGGTGCAGTGGATTTGTCGTCAATGCTGGCAGGAGGTATCATCGTTTCATAACTTTTATATAAAAGTTGAAAATGAGCATAATCAATTTAAGATGAAAATGTTGCCTGCTTTAAATAATGATACTGATAACGAACTTTTGATAGTAAAGCGGGAGTGCCCAGTTTTTGACAGCGAATATACGCTAAGAAAAGACATGATGCCATTGGAGAAACGTAAAAGAGGTAGAAAAAAGAAAGCGGCGAAAAACATAGAGGAAATAAACATTGAAGAACATCCTGTTGCCGAAGTCGTAAAAAATGAAAATGAGTTGTTTGTTGCTCAGAATGTGGATAAGACCAATATAGAATATGAAATTAATGATGTTGTGAAGACTTCAGAATCTCTGGATGATATTTGGGAACCTGACATTCACAGTAAAAATAATACTGATAGTGAAGAGTCTCTGGATGATATTTGGGAACCTGACATTCATAGTACTAATAATACTGATAGTGAAGACGAAGCACCACGCCAACGTAAACCAAGAACTAAAAAGGATGTTACTAAAAAGAAAAACAAAGCTGCAAAGAAGCAAAAGCCGAATACGAAAAATGAAATTTACAAAAAAACTGAAGTCTCAAAGAAAAATGACGAGTTTCTAGCTGAAAACCAATTTGAGCTTACTTGTAGTCTTTGCAAGGTTCCACTTACTAATTTTTCAGAACTAAAATCACACTACCGCGATGAACACGATATTCTCGGCCATGTCATGTGTTGTGATAGGAAGTTTTTTAAACGTGATCTGCTTGTTGACCACTTACGAGTCCACAAAGATCCGAACTATTTCAAGTGTCCCCAATGTGATAGAACTCTAGCTAATCGTGAGAATTATGAAAACCATCTTGAATATCACAAAGAATCCAAAGAGCCGCGAGAGCTTACGTTTAATTGTGACAAATGCGAAAAGTCATTCTTCAATAAAGCTAGTTTGGAAAGCCACCAATTGTTACACATGGAAGAACATGCAGGTGCTACACCTTGCGAGACTTGTAACTTATGTGGTGAAAAACTGACTAATAAATATGCCTTAACAGAACACATAAAAATGGAACACAAAGAAGAAATCTTGCTGGAACAAAAATGTCCTTATTGTTCAAGAATTTCAGCTTCTATACGCGCTCTTCGCCAACATATAAAGTACGCGCATACTATGGAACGTAAGTATTCCTGTCATATGTGTGATAAATCATTTAAACGTCCCGTGGAATTAAGAGAACATTTAAGCACTCACACTGGCGAACCATTATATACATGTCCTTACTGCCCGAGAACATTTTTTTCGAATTCGAACAAGCATACACACAGGAAACTTGCTCATCGCAAAGAGTGGGAGGAGGATAGATTAAAGAAAATTAAAAAAACCCAGTAGAAAGTTGCTATCATCTGGTTTAAATGAATACAACTATTTTTTTTTAGAATTTCTATAACTTTCGAAAAGAATCAATCTATGATGTTTTCAATAAATATTAAAATTCTGTAAACTTTAAATTTATTGAGTCTTTTTTTTTCTACAATAAAATGATACAGCAACAATTATAAAAGATAACTAAAATGTAATATCTTAAATACAGTATTCGTGGAATTACAGCCTTGCTTTCAATATAGAGTGAAAATTGTATAATAAACTATTTTAATTTCAACACCCTTGCTTACATAGCAAGAGAGCATATCTCGTAAAAAAAAAAACTTAAAACTAACTTAAAGGCCTAGTTAGCCACACGTTGTTAAAATGTATCCGTACCGTAAATATAACGTTGGCATTTAGTGCAGTTATAGAACGTAACAACGAACCAGCATATTGCTGTGTAAAATTAACCAATATGCTGGTTCGTTTTTTACATTCTATAATTGCACTAAATGCCAACGTTACATTTACGGTACGGATACATTTTAACAGCGTGTGGCTAACTAGGCCTAACATTACATACAAGTTAAAAATAAAAAAACAAACGCGAAAGTAAAAATAAATTAAGAAAATATAAATTCAACCCTTATGAGTACCAGGAGTACTTTTCCTATAAATCGGAGTGAATACATTCTTCATTCATGTAACCAATAGGAGACAAATAATTAATATTTGTTCAGTTAAAGTCTCGTTGAGAATTAAAAATATCTTTAACATATTTGCTTTCATGATAAGATTTCTTAGTATAAACCTCTTTAAAATATCACTGTCATAATGGCCAATGAGTGTAATATTTAATTCATTTTAAATAAAAAAATCGAAAAACGTTTGGAGAAAGATTCAAAATATTTCCCAATACAGCATCTTAAAACTTTACATTCTAAAATTTCCAATTCCTTAACAATTATCGGTAAAAGCCTATTTTCAGCCCATTTTCGTGTTATAGCTTTCACTACTTCATCTTTACGTCGTTGAAGGCTATGGAACATCAGATGCTGATGCTTTTAGCGAGAACGTGAATAAAGATAAATTAAGTATTTTGTTTTCAGTTGATCTTCAATATTAACCATTTTAGCATTTTTAATAAGCTGAAATATTTATTTTATTTTTCTTAATCAGCTTCTAAACTCAGAATGTCCCATTTGAGTGCTAGATCACAGTTGTAGTAAGCTCCAAGATTAGTTAGTCCTAAAATAAATTTAATCTCGCGTAAAGCCGTTATGCTAATTTTGGATGGCGTTATAAAGTTCAATCATTTAGGTGCAATTGTCATACTTGAATCAAAACTAATTAACGTTAACGCTGTCCTTACACATGCAATTAGTGGCATGTAGTTGCTGTAGTGGCATGTGCAATCGCTGGGTAAAGTTGGTTACCACTAAAATTATGTATGGAAATTTAACAATGTTTGCAAATTTCGTAAAGAAAAAACAACTTTTAATTAAAAATGCATATTGAGAGTTCTTACTAATAGTAAACCACAACACAAAAACACCATAACAAGTTTAAGCTATTGTTAACTCATAATTGAAGTTAATCCACAAATCCAATTCCTACAAATGTAACTATTAAAGTGTTGCCAATGTAAAAGTAAAAATGTTCATTAAATTTCATCGATCTGTTAGCTCAAATTGCTGTTGATTTGACACATCAATAGGTCTTTTCATGTACTGTTGCACAGGAATTATGAAATTTCAGTGAAATTGTGATTGTTAAATACGCTCGTGTCGATTAATTCATAAATCATCGACTTGATCCGACATTTCCATTTATATTTTGTTTCTCTTTAATTAAAAAAAAAGCGTAATTGCCTTATCAATAATTTATGGCAAAGTTTGTGGCTTCCTTTCGTTACTAGAACAATTTTACTTTTTACGCGCTTTGATGCCGTTTTTTCCACCTTTCGCTCAACACAGAATTTTTCTTTGTTAAGTGACTGCCTATATAGAGAAAAAATCATGTGAGTCCGATCACAGGGAAAATGTGTAAACATCTAGTAATTAAAGATTTTTTATGTCATTTTTTAAAATCAAACAGAAAGCGTCATCTATGTATCACTTAAAGCAAAAACTGTTTCAGCTAATGCAAAAATCCCTATATTTTAAAGGACTTCAAATATATAATAGCCTACCAATTTATATTAAAAATGAGAGAAATTTTAATGTTTTTAAAAGAAATATTGTTAGATATGTAAGAAATAATATGCAATAGATCCTTAGGATATTTTATATTTATTTGTAAAACATCTTCAGAGAAATGAAAAGTATTTTAAATACTACTAATAAATTAAATAATAATAATAATAATAACAATTCAACAACCCTTTGCTGTAAAACGTTGAAAATATCCCAATATAAACGTATATAAGTGATACATAGATGACGATTTTAAAAAATTGGCATAAAAAAACAATGTTATATCATAATTTTTTCACCAATACAATCATAAGTCACACAGCGTTATGTGTCAGCTCTCACCTATTACGTGTTACACTGTTTTTGTGATTGTATTGTGATATAGAAATTTACCCCCCTGCGCGTATAGATGTTTACACATCAAAAAAGAGAAATTCACAATCACCATCAGCACTAAATTTTACTTTAATTATCATGTTTTTTCTTACTCGAAAAGTCTAACAACTTAAATTTCAGGTTCTTGTACACCGAATTTTAACTTTACTCTTTTATATTATTTATGTTGTAGCAAGATTTTTTTAGTGTCGGGAAACGACCTTTTGTATGTCTAAAAAGAAAATAAATAATAATAACATATATAGAGAGAAGCTAATTTTTAATGTTTGTTGCATTCGGAAAAAAATATGAATAATTGCGTTGTTTGTTTGGATTCCAATGCCGATATATTTTCACGCATTGGCATTGACACGAGTGAATGGAAAGAATTCAATATACAACGCATCATAGAGAAACATTTGTGGTGGTGGTATATGAAAAAACCCAGCAACTATTCGGTGCAGTGGATTTGTCGTCAATGCTGGCAGGAGGTATCATCGTTTCATAACTTTTATATAAAAGTTGAAAATGAGCATAATCAATTTAAGATGAAAATGTTGCCTGCTTTAAATAATGATACTGATAACGAACTTTTGATAGTAAAGCAGGAATGCAAAGTTTTTGACAGCGGATATACACTAACAGAAGACACGCTGATGCCCTTGGAGAAACGTCGAAGAGGTAGAAAAAAGAAAACACCGGAAAACATAAAAGAAATACACATTGAAGAACTTCCTGCTGCCGTAGTCGTAAAAAATGAAAATTTTACTCAAAATTTGGATGAGACCAATATAGAATATGGGGATGTAGAACCAAGTGCCGATTATGAAACTAACGATGTTATGAAGACTTCAGAGTCTGTGGATGATATTTGGGAACCTGATATTCATATTAATAATACTGATGGTGAAGATGAAAATGCTTTTGAAGGATTACAAGATGATGTTAACTCCAATAATGTTTCCTTCAAAGAAACTGCAGCACGCCAACGTAAGCCAAAAACTAAAAGGGTTGTTACTAAAAGGAAAAATAAAGTTGAGAAGAAGAAAAAGCCGGATTCGAAAAATGAAATTTGTAAAAAAACTGAAGTCTCAAAGAAAAATGATGAGTTTTTAGCTGAAAATCAATTTGAGCTTACGTGCAGTCTTTGTAAGGTTCCACTTATAAATTTTTCGCAACTAAAATCACACTACCGTCATGAACACGATATTCTCGGCCATGTCATGTGTTGTAATAGAAAGTTCTTTAAACGAGGTCTACTTGTTGACCACTTACGAGTCCACAAAGATCCGAACTATTTCAAGTGTCCCCATTGTGATAGGATTCTAGCTAATCGAGTGAATTACGAAAACCATATTGAATATCACAAAGAATCCAAAGAGCCACGAGAGCTAACGTTTAGTTGTGACAAATGCGAAAAGTCATTCTTTAAAAAAGCCAGTTTGGAACGCCATCAATTGTTACACGTACCTGAAGATAAAAAACAGTTTCAATGCAATGAATGTGACAAAAAATTTGCCACAGGGTATCTACGCAAACAACACATAGCACTTACTCACTCTTACAAATATGCGAAAATCTGTGACATTTGTGGCAAATTGTTACGGGATAAATTTTCATTTATACGTCATATGGATGAACATAATGGAGCTACACCAGCCAAGGTACCCTGCGATATATGTGGCGTAGAATTGACGAACAAATATTTATTAAATCGTCACAAGAAAAAATTGCATACCGAAGCCAATTTACAAGAACAGATCTGTCCATATTGTTCAAAAGTATCGCCTAATTTAAGTGCACACCGCCATCATGTAAATTACTCTCATACTTTGGAACGTAAACATGCGTGTCATATGTGTGATAAAAAATTTAAACGTCCCAAAGAACTGAGGGAACACTTAAGTACTCACACCGGTGAGGCATTATACACTTGTCCTCATTGCCCGCGAACATTTATTTCCAATGGAAATATGCACAAGCATCGAAAACTATCACATCGCAAGGAATGGGAAGAAGGCAGATTGAAGAAATTAACTGCACAACAGCTGAAACCATTGAAAAATCAAGACAGCTTGAGTTCCACTTATACGCATCGCGCAGCAACGTTACAACAGAGTTATCCAGAGAATTTAACAATGGCAAATGTATTGAACTTTTAAAACATTTAAAAACGAAAATAAACAGAGCTGTGATGAATTCACGACCATCATTTGGTACTTCCATCAACTTGATACTGTTGAATATGAAAAAGCATAGTAAAATGTTGATCCTGTAATAGAAAAATTACAACCCCTTCTATTTTTTTATTATTGTCTGCGGCAAGACTGGGACCAAACCGAAGCACCGAAAAGTTATTTTGCGATAAATTACAACAATTAAGTGTGATTCTAAAGATTTGTTATATAAGTTGAAATCCTTGTAATAATAATAAAAAACAAACAAGTATACGATACCCTATACCATAGCTTAGAGACCCTATCTCTTCGGTCCAACTAATTGGATAGCGAAAATAAGCATAAACCAAATTTGAGTGGCATTATTATTATACCTTTTTTGGCTGAAAAAGTTCATATTGGGTGCTAATTTATATGGGGACTAGGTCGAAAAATGGACCGATCCTGACCATATTTGGTAAAGTCACTTATATTTGACTGAGATCTACTATATATGATAATTTGGATCTTATGGCAATTTATGTCGATTTCATGGGGGTCGTTTGTATGGGAGTTGATCGGTATAATAAAAGATGGGTCTAGGTCAAATGTTTTTGTTAGTTGCAAACAGCAACACAAAGTCATTGTACCCAAACCACATAGTGGTATAGGGTATAAAAACATCAACAAAAAATGCTATTTATAAACCCAAGTTGTTTTTTATTTTAATATTTTTTAAATTGATAACTGATTCCTTATATTCTGTAATAATAAAGTGAAGAAACCAATTTTCATGCAATTCGAGAAAAACCATAATATTTAGGATTAACTTTCGGTAAAAAAATGTATAAATAAACATTTCTGTATTTGGCCTAGGTCATATTTGGCTCAAACTTTTAGTATTGAAGTATTCCGATCGGTGCGCTGCTACTCAAAATAACAAAAAATATTTATCGATACAGGTGAGAAACTGCTTCCGAATATCGGCGTTATATAAAGGATGGTGCAAAATATTTTATTATAATTATTAATTAAAATTGTTTCTGTCGTAATACAATAACCAGTCGCAATCTATTCTTAAGAAATGTTGCATGGAATGGACTAACCCCCATATGAAAAATCTCCAAAGGTACATAAGAATTAAAAAGTGTTCTTAAAAATTATCACATATTATCATTAACTAATATAATGATCAAAGACTACTTTACTTGATCATTTGAAAAGAACATCAAAGAATTTTGTAAACATTTTTTAGAAGTTTAAAAAAACTGTCATTAATTTATCTATTTTTTTATTAAACATTTTCAAAAACAATAAATTATTTACCACCGACATATTTTGATTGTTTAACCATTTTTTTAATCTAAATTCCTTACAATTTCTCCAGTTCGTCTATCCTAAATACATATTTTCTGACCCGTTTATAGTCAAACCAACAACACCATAAAAAAAGCTGAATAAAAGAGTGTGGATAAGGAAACTATGGCATTTTATACCTCAAGAGTAGATGATAATGGTAATGAGATCGACAGACGTCATTCGGCGCGTAGTCTGTTGTCGTCGATGAACGGTAGTATGAGTCGTTTAAACTTAAGTTCGCGTAGCTGTGATACTAAGTCCAGCGTAAGGTAAATGAGAGTAATATTTTGAAAAATATTTGAATAGAATTAACATGAGAAATTATTTTAGATATGTAAATTCTGCTGCTTTTATAGAGAAAATTATCCCATTAGGCGATGTATCGAGTAGTGAGGAGAATCATAAGTGTTTAGACAAGTCTGAATGTCAAAGTGATATTGTACCACCGTTGGATTTACAATCGGAGGATAATTATCCTACACCTCGTGATTATACCTTTTCTTATCGTAAACATTGTGAAGCAGCTAAAATTGTTCTGAAACCTGATAAAGCTTATGAAACTTGGCTCTCAGCTAAGAGGTAAACATATATTGTGTTTTCTTTTTTGTTTTTTTTTTTAATAGAAAATATCTCTTATTTGTTCGATACCTCTTTCCAAAGAAAACTCATTTCTGATGAAGCTGCTCGACGCAAAAAAGCCGAAGAACAAAAACGTAAAGAAATTGAAGAACGTAAACGTTTAGCTAAAGAAAAATATGAAAAATGGTTAGCAAATAAAACACGCGTACAACAGTCTTTGAGTCAACAATCAACAACTAATAGCTCAAAACAAACTATAAAAACTGTAAGCTCTGAAGTTTCCGAAAAACCAACACGCCCTCAAATCTCAGAAGAGGAAGCTCAGGCACGTTTAGAAGAATGGGAGCGAGCGAAACGCTTGAAAGAGGAACGTCGTCGTATGCTTAAACGTCAGGAGGAAGAACATCAACGTGCGCTCGAAGAACAGCGCCGTGAAATGGCAGCAGAAGCTTGGGAGAAATGGTTGGCAGAAGCGGCCAAAAAACCGAAACCGGTACCTTTAAATCGTGGTATATTTACTTTACGTGGCACTATATCAGATATATTTGTTAATCCTAATGAATGGCAACCTATTATACCAATAGTTGAAAATGGCGATCATTAGAGTTCTATTTTTCTAGAAAAAATAATTATCAAAAAATGTTGGTTTTTCCGATGGTTCTTGCAAAAGTAAACAGTGAACAAATTTTATTGAGTTTTGAAAACTATTCATTGTTTACTACGCTTGCAGTTACCTTTTGTAAATACCATTGATGTTTTATTGTAAGGGTTGTAAGAAAACATGTAAGCACAAATCTGTGGTTTTCTGGAATAACCGCGTATGTCCATTTTTGTCAGTTTTGAGTTAACGATGCCAAATATATTAATTTTTAACGCTCTTTAGATGTGTTCAATTTTTTTTTTTTTAAATTTTGACCATTTCCGAGTTTTTTCTTTAAATAACGACGTAACTTAAATGTTTATTAAATTAATTTGCAGCATTATCGACGTATGTCAACATACGTTTGATCGCTGACAAATTATTTTCTCAGAAAACGACACATAGCGACATACGTTGTTATTAATGAAAAAAATGCAAAATAATTTTGGATTATTTTTCAGTTTATAACCACTTATAAAAACTTGTGTGTTTATTTCTGTTATTTTTTGTCACTATTATTCTTGATACGTTGTTATATTCTCATACTAAGTCCCGTTAACTTTTTATTGAACAAAAAAAATCCATTTTTCAAGCAACAACTTATCTAGGATCTATTCCTGTGAAGATTTTTGTCTCAAAATTTTATATAAAGTATTTATTGCCCGTATTTACAGGACTGTTGAACAAAAAGCTCTAAAAACTTTATATCGAGCCCATAATTTCAAATATAACGTTTTTTGGCTCCCTTGAACATTTAGATTTTTTCACATACGCGGTTATTCTAGAAAACCACAGAAATGTAAGTTCACATCCGTAAAACTTTTTTGGGAGTTAAAAAAGTTCTAAAAAACATTTCAAAAGCTTGAAAACTCGAAATTAATTTTTTAGTTGGGAAAAATTTTGTGTTTAAACATTTTGAGATAGAATTAATGCGGAAAATGAGCCGCTTTCAGTAGTAATTGAATTAAAAATAATTTTTGAAAGAAATTTTCGAGTTTTATTTTAATTTTTGTTATTTCAAAATGTGTTTATTATATCTTAAAATTAAGTTAAAAACTAACAAATACACCAATCATATGCCTTTTATCTTTGAAATGGATGGACCTGCATGGCTGATTTTATATTAGTTTTAATAGCAGATGGAGCTTTACCCAATTGATTAACTCCCCCGGGGCTGACAGAACTCATAGGCGCTGGTGGACGTATGGCAGGTGGTACCATCATACTACCGGGACCACCACCTGGCACTGACATGGGCATACCAAGTTTCAAACCCTTGCCCATACCAACAGCAGCCACCAGTGCATGAGTGTCGGCCATACTACTTGTCTGTTGTATACCAGCTCTGGATGATGAATCAATTTCCCAATCTTCTCGCTGTTTACTAACAATTTCCAAAACATGTGTTACTACCTTATTGTACTGGGCAACTTGTTTGGCGGCCGTTTCAACCGATAGATTGGCCGCCTTTTGTTCATTTTGCAGCATTTTCTGCTCAGCCAACGGATCTGGTTTGGTGCGTAAGTAATCTGGTACTATATCGTGTGAAAAGACTGGAACTCTACCTTGAGTTAAGTTCATTAGTTGTTCATCTCTGTCCAGGGATACCATTAAAGGCAACACAGTACGATTACGCAGCGGTGGGCACATCTCTTTTGATAAGATTTTAGAGAGGCCGGTAAGCTGTTGATAGTTAAGAGAAGAACTTAAAGATTTTGCTTTAATTTAAATTTTTGCTTAAAAAAACTTACATGACTTGATATTAATGCAAAATTATCTAAAAACTGTGGCCAACTGATGGTTTCGTATTCCGTTTCCAATTTATGTATCATGGCTCCTATGGACATTTTTAAATCATTTAAACGATTCAATACAGCATCCAGAGTCATTTCTAATTGTTTTTCTTCACGAGACATTTTATTAAATTGTTTTCTTTTTTGCAATTGGTATAAACAAATTTTGTAAAAATGTCAAATTGTGTTTTAATGAACAGCTGTTTTCATGAAAACAGAGATGCCAATATTTTAAAACTAAAACTTTATATGTAGTGGTTTTTGTCTCTGCTTAACCCAATAAATGCTACATCATATTCTCCACTAAACATTTGTATTTTAAATCATTTAAACGATCAATACAGCATCCAGAGTCATTTCGAATTGGTTTTCTTCACAAGACATTTTATTAAATTGTTAATTTTCTTTATTGCAAATGGTATAAACAAATTTAATAAAAATGCCAAATTTCATGAAAACAGAGATATTACCTTTGAGATGCCAATTTTTTAAAACTAAAACTTTATATGTAGTAGTTTTTGTCTCTGCTTAACCCAATAAATGCTACATCAAATTCTCCACTAAACATTTGTATTCTAAATAGAACTTAAAAGTCCTTTCAATATGGTCCTAGGCCTTTTTTTATAATTCTTTTAGATGGATATACTCCTATTAAACACAATTTAAATTTAAAAAGGTGAACAAAAGATTTGCGTAAAAAATTTAAAATTTGTTTAAAATAGCTGTACAATTAAAAAATCATGCAGTTGCAATTGGATTTTCATTGTGGACACAGCTTTTGTTTAACGAAAATTGTTTGTTTTATAAGAATATTAAATTAAAATATAAAAAAATATAAAAAAAAATAGTAATAATTAGAAACGTGCATTTGAGTGAATGTTTTGCCTACAAATGAGCAATTTATAAAATAATAAATTTCAAAGCCAACAACAACAACAGCAGCAGCAGCAACAACATCAACAACAACACCATGAATACTTTATTACTTTATTTTGTTTGTGTGTTATTATTTGTATTCAGCATTTATAAACAACGTAAATGTTGGTACTTTATATGGCAACTAAATGGCTGGCAAGGCCTAGTCCATCAGCCCATCTTATGGTTGTTATTAATTATTTATTTGGAACCGAAGAGTAATTTGCAACTTAAAGTTCACTAAAACAAAACACAATTCCATTATGTTTAATGTGACCAACATTTTTATTTTATTTTAAAACGTTAAAACATTTATAATCCATAAGTATATTTCCCTCACCTCATTGGTAGTCGTACAAATATTGCAACTCACTAAACTCTGACTTTAATAGTTCCCCAAATACGGCGTATTAAAATGTAAAAACATAAGAAAAACTCACGGTGATCCTGTTTAAAAAGGAGTTTCATTGATCGGCTCAAAATATTTTTTTTATCAATGGTAAAAATTTAATTTAATATTACGTCCGTCCTACACAGGCCACCGCCACTGCCACTAAGTCGTAAACGTGTTATAAACGAAAAATTGTTCGAATTTGTCGAATACTTCGCTATTAGCATTTGTGCTTACACATGCGACTGCAATTTCATTTTGTAAATGTTGTCGGAGCGTAAACTTCCACCATCATACCAATCTCTTTTGCTATATTTTCGTAGGCTTTGTTCTTTAAATCGCTTAAATTTATTGTTCATATCCCCAAAAAAAGGTTGGCAATGTTATATATTAATTATTTTTAAAATATTTCCCTTTTCCAATTTAGCATCCATATTTTGTTTACAAAATGGAGCTACCAAGTTCTTAATATAGCCACATTTTGAGGGAAAAGGTTAACATTTATTATTACTAGCAGACTCCAACCCTCGAGATACGAGTGCAAATTCTAGAAAATTTTATTTTTTCATTAAATAAAGACGCTAAAGGTATGCTAATCAATTATAGCCAATTCACAAATCAACACAAAAAAAACATACTCATTTTTATTACAAACACACACATAGCATTATATAATTTTATGTATGTATTAGTAGAAACTTTAAATGCAGTTTACTCAAAAAAACATTAAAATGTAAAAATCTGTAAATCTGGTGGACAGCTTAAAAGAAATACCTTTCAAATGAGGCATTTGTGGGAAAAATAGGATTATAACTGACACAGTAGCATCGGTAACAAGAAGAATCGCCTTGCCTATTAATATTATAGATTAGTACTATTTTAATAATATGTATGCTCTATAATTAACAAAATTGCGATTTTATATGCGCACTTTAAGAAATTAATCCTATTAATACTTTTAATAAGTTAAAACTTTAATTACAATTTTGCAGCAATCCAGTAAATTTGTATTACATTTTTAACAGGGTAGCATTAATCATCGTTAGTGGCAGCAATTACTCGCACGCAAAATTAGGTGCCATTAGTGTGACCACTACGAAAAATGTGTGTATATTAGCAAAATAAATGTGAGTGCATTGAGTTTTTCGAGCTGGCCTGTGTAACGGGCGGGTTAGCTCTGTTCCTTTACTTTCTCAGTAAAAAACAGTAAAACCGAAATTTCAGAGAGTAAGAAAAATTAGTTCTCAAAAACATAAATATCGAAAATAGTAAACGAACAGCAATTTGTAAGAATTTGCAAGTTCATAGAAATAGCTGATTGCAAACACATTTGAAAGTGAAGATGAAGTGAAACTCTAAATTAAAAAAAAATCATGTGAGTCCGATCACATCTAGTAATTAAAGATTTTTTGTCATTTTTTAAAATCAAACAGAAAGCGTCATCTATGTATCAATTATAGCAAAAACTGTTTCAGCTAATTCAACAACCATTTGCTGAAAACGTTAAAAATATCCCAATATAAACGTATATAAGTGATACATAGATGGCGCTTTTAAAAAGTGGCATAAAAAAACAATTTTATATCATAATTTTTTCACCAATACAATCATAAGTCACACAGCGTTATGTGTCAGCCCCCCTGCGCGTGTAGATGTTTGCACATCAAAAAAAAAAAAGCAATATACCTTAATTAGAAGAATTTATTTTAACATATAAAAATATTCATTGAAATTAACATCATTACCTATTGCTTTTGAAAATAAACATTTATTATGAAAGAAATCGGCAGATACACATATTTTTTGACAGGAACCGGTTTTAAAATTAAAATTAATGACACCTGGTTATGTGAATATTTACTTCTATCGTTAATTTCTTCAAAATTATTGATGTGTAAACATCTATACGCCAGTGTTGCCATTTTAGCATTTAAGTTGCTAGATTTAGCACCTTTTTTTTGGCGTTTAGCATCCAAAATTTATGAAAATATGCTATAACTTAGCATCTCTTATTAATAAAAAGTTGCATTTAGCATCTTTCTTTTTAATTTTTTTTCATTATTTTTAATATACAATTTTAATTTTAATGGCATTTATATGTTTTAATTTCTCAAAGTGTAATACGAGAATTTTGTGTACTACTCTTTTTACCACTCTGCTCGTTTCTTTCAACAAATATAACCAAACATTTTGAAATAGAAGAATGTAAACACCAACAACAGTTTTAAGTGAATTAAAAATCGATTGCAGAAATATATTATTGTATTAAAAAAATGCCAAAATTTTCAATACAAAACACATTAAACCGGTTAAAAGAACCGATAACCAATATATTAGAAGAGTTTAAATTTAGATCATCTGAAACAGAAAAAATTCAAATCCAATGGAGTTATATCACAGAACAATATTGGGATACAACACTGAATACAACCTCTTTATGTATTGAAGTTAACAAAAATTCTATTGGCGAAAATCCATTTGTTTGTCTTTATTAGTTTTGTCTTTCTCAAAAGCCGAATTTGAACGTTTGTTTAGTTTAATGGCTTTAGTTAAAAGCAAACTTTGAACAGAATAAAATCCGAGTTGTTATGTTCTGTTATACATACAAAAGAAGGTTTAAAATTGAAAAATGGGTGCTGTTACACTATCAATATACCGAGCGATGTCGTTGATGGAAATCGATCGTCAGAAAAATATCAGAGCCAAGAAGAACTTGAAGATGAAGACATCATAGAAATATTAGATTCCATAAACCAATTATTGTAATATAATCGTATCTTTTGATAATGTAAATTCTGTTACATTTGAAATTAAAAAAAAAATGCCTCTAAAATTAAAAATATTTAGTTTAAAATTAAAAAAAACTCAATTTGATGTTAAAATAAATTACAGATGAAATCCAAAATAATTTTAATTAAAATTTAAAAAATATAAATCGAATCTTATGTTTTACATTAATTTTTCGATTTAAAAACCAAAGAATTTATTAATAATTATTTAATTTTTCAATATAAAGGTAATGAAATTTGAAAAAAAAAATTAGCATCTTTTTTTTGACTCCAGTGCGTTTTAGCATCTTTTTTTTGCAATTTAGCATCTTTACAATTTCAAATTATGGCAACAGTGCTATACGCGCAGGAGGGTAAATTTCTATTTCACAATACAATCACAAAAACAGCGTAACATGTGAGATTACATGTTACGCTGTGAGCCGTAAGACAAATCGGTGTGACTTATGATTGTATTGGTAGAAAAATTATGATATAAAATTGTTTCAGCTAATTCAACAACCCTTTACTGTAAAATGTTCAAAATTTCACAATATAAACGTATAACATATACATAATTCAATAACCCCGCAAATTTTCTATAAGTGGTGCATAGATGGCGCTTTCTGTTTGATTTTAAAAAAGTGACATAAAAAAATCTTTAATTACTAGATGTTTACACATCTCCCCTGTGATTGGATTCACATGATTTTTTTTTATTTAAAATTTTTGCACAACAATAGAATTGTAGTATTTTTGCTTTAGTTACCACAAAACTCAATCATATGTATTTCTTGCTTGCTAATTCTAGCTCTGTTCGTTTAAGTGATAATTTGTAATAATTTGTACAAATTATCACAAAATTTACTGGATCCTGTTCGTTTACTTTAAAAGCCCAGCAAAAGAGAACAAATGAGAGCGTAAAGTGAGAGTTAATTTTTTGAAAACTTGCTAGTTTTTAGTGTTTATTATTTTGCCAGTAAGAAGCTCTGTTTGTTTACTTTCCCAGTAAAAACCAGCCACAACTTCAGGTGATGTCAAGTAAACTTCTATATGATTTCTAAATTTAAATAGCTTTCCGGTATTACAAAATGCGTTTCGATAATTGTGTTCTACAGAATATGTTTTCGAACATGTGCTCACCGTTTTACACAAAACAAAACCTTGGGTCTACAAATTTGTATTCAAATTTTGACAATGAAAATTTGGCACGACCCGAGCAAATCCTATATGTACATATATCACAAAAGATTTTTTCAGATTTTATTAAAAATATTTTGTTATGATACAGAACTATGTATACCCTATACCAATATATGGTGAGCTAATGATGAGTTTGTGCTGATATTTGTAAATACCAAAAATATTTTTCCTGGACCCACCATTTATTATACCGATTATAAATCGACTCATAAAGTGGTTCTGAGTCGATTTAGCGATGTCCGTCCGTCCGTCATTTTGTCTGTCTGTCCATGACCACTTTGTAAACAAACTACAGATCGAAAATTGGAATATATTTTGATGAAATTTAGTACAGTAATTCACGGATAAATGCGTTACTGACGCATTTAAAACAAGAGAACTATAGTCGGTCTAGACCGAATATGCGGTACCCTATACCATCCGTTTAGAGTATTGGTCTTGGGTATAGAAAATAAGCATAAACCAAATCTGAGTGGAATTTTTATACCCTATACCACTAAGTGGTTTGGGTATAATGACTTTGTGCTGCTGTTTGTAACTACCAAAAATATTTGCCCTAGACCCATCTTTTATTATACCGATCGAATCAGAATCACTATCTGATTAGATTTAACGATGTCCGTCCGTCCGTCCGGCTGTGTGTCCATGTGAACCTTGTAATCAAACTGCAGGTCGCAAATATGAATATATTTCGATGAAATTTGTTTGGTACATAAGTTTTGTCGGCCATAGTATGAACGCTATTGAAATTGGTGAGAATCGGTCCATGTTCAGACCTAGCCCCCATACAAATAACCCCTATGAGATCAACATAAATTGATATAAGATCCAAATTATCATATAAATCTTAGTCAAATTGGGTTTGTATGTATTTATTGCATCCATTAATCAGTAGTCCAAAAATGATCCCTATTGGACAACTCTTAGTCATAGGCCCCATATAGAGCTGCTTCGCGATCTTCACTTAAATCTATCAAAAAACAAGTAAGAAAATTATAGTCGGTCTAGACCGACTATACGATACCCTATACCATGCGTTTAGAGGCTCTATCTCTCAGGCCCAACTAACTGGATACAGAAAATAAGCATAAACCAAATTTGAGTGGGATTTTTATTAATTTTTTTGGCTGCAGATATGAAGAAGTTCATATCGGATGCTATATCTATATGGGGACTAGGCCCAAAAATGGACCGATCCTGACCATGTTTGGTACAGTCTCTTGTATTTTGCAAAAATATATACAAACAAAATTTGAGCAGAATCAGTGCAATATTTTTGTTTTTTGATAGATTTAAGTGAAGATCGGGAAGCAGCTCTATATGGGGCCTATGATTAAGAGTTGTCCTATAGGGATCATTTTTGGACTACTGATTAATGGATGCAATAAATACATACAAACCCAATTTGACTAAGATTTATATGATAATTTGGATCTTATATCAATTTATGTTGATCTCATAGGGGTCATTTGTATGGGGGCTAGGTCTGAACATGGACTGATTCTCACCAATTTCAATAGAATTTATCCAATGGCCAATAAAAGCTTATATACCAAATGTCATCGAAATATATTCATATTTGCGACCTGTAGTTTGATTACCAGCTTTACATGGACACACAGACGGACGGACGGACGGACATCGTTAAATCGAATCAGATAGTGATTCTGATTCGATCGGTATAATGAAAGATGGGTCTAGGTTAAATATTTTTGGTAGTTACGAACAGCAGCACAAAGTCATTATACCCAAACCACATAGTGGTATAGGCTATAACAAAAATATTGCACTGATTCCCATTAAGGGGTCATAGGGGTCATTTGTATGGGGACCAGGTCTGAACATGCACCGATTTCACCAATTTCAACAGCGTTCATGCTATGGCCAATATAAGCTTATAGACCAAATTTCATCAAAATATATTTATTTTTGCGACCTGTAGTTTGATTTCAAGTTTTACAAGAACACACAGACGGACACACAGACATCGCTAAATCGACTCAGGAAGTGATTCTGAGCTGATCGGTATAATAAAAGATGAGTCTAGGTTAACTATTTTTAGTAGTTACAAACATCAGCGCAAACTAATTATACCCTGACCACATAGTGGTATCTTATATATCGAGGGCTTATATTCAAAAAGTGCTATTTACATTTGACAGCAATATTAATTTTTGATTTCACACTGTTCTCTGATATAACCGTCAAATATAATATTAATTTTGATATCATATATGATTAGTACGACTATTTCTTAATATATATTGCAGCAAATCAATCGACAAATACTTTCAGATCTTATTAATAAATTAGTTTTACACGCCCTCTTTAAAATCTATAATATTAATAGGCTAGGCAATTTCTTGTGACTGATGTTTTGTTCTACCGTTTTATCCCGATTTTGACCAAACGTATATTATTTGAAAGGTATTTCTATTTAGCCGTTTTGCAGATTTACAGATTTTTAAATTTTTTCCATTATTTTGAGTAAAATGCATTTAAAGTTGTTACTAACACATTTATAAAATTATACTTGTGTGTGTTTATTAAATTTGTTAATGTGTTTGTAATAAAAATGAGTTTGTTTTTTGTGTTGATTTGTGAATCAACCAATCCTGAAGGAAAAAGGGCTGTATATTTTTTGGACTTCACAAGTGGGCGTGGCACCTTCCATATAAAGTGAATTTTTAACATATAATATCTGGAGTACTACGACAGCAAGAGTTCTGAAACTATGTACATGTACCTATTAAACTAATTTGAAGAGTTGCGAAAAAATGGGCGAGGTCATATCAATGGGCGTGGCATCCACCATACAAAGAAAATATTTAATATCATATATCTAGAGTACTGTAGTAGATAAAGTCTTGGGACATAGTGTGAGTTCATAACTTATCAACATTAGTGCTCGGAAAAAAATATATAATGTCATATATCTGGAGAACTGTAGTAGTGATAGCCTTGAAACTTTGTCTGAGTTCATTAATTAATGTGAGAAGTCCGATAAAAAATAGTCGGGATCGGACCAGTGGGCGTAGCACCTCCATAAAAAGTAAGTATATAATATTATATAACTGGAGTACTAAAGTAGTGAAAGCCTTGTGAGTTTGTGTGAGTTTATACGTTATCAACGTTACTATTCGAAAAAAAAATGGGCGGGATCGGACCAATGGACATGGCGCCTCCTATACAAAAAATAACAAGGACTATGAAAATTATAGTCTTGAAGTTTTTGACAAGTACTTTAATTACTAATGTCAGTATTCGTGGACACTATGAGTGAAATCGCCAAAATCAAAAATCACAAAATAAAAAAATCACTAAAGCTAAAAATCGCCAAAATCAAACAGAGCATTAAAAATTGCCAAAATAAAAAAACACAAAAACAAAAATGAAAAAAAAAAAAACAAAAAACGTCAAAGTCAAAAATCACCAAAAAGCGAAAATCGAGAATAACAAAAATCGACAAAATAAAAGAACGCCAAAATCGAAAGTCGCAAAAAACAAAAATTGCCAAAATTAAAAATCGCAAAAAAGAATAAGCGCCGAAGTCAAAAATCGCAAAACCGAACATCACAAAAACAAAAATCAACAAAATCAAAAATTGCCAAATATAATTAAAACTGAAAATAGTGGAAATTAGAAGATTAAATATTCAAAAAATTCAAAAAATAACGTTGTTTGTTTGGACAGAGTTGTATCTTCTGAAATTAGTACAAAGTAAAGCTGTATGGTAGAAAACTGAATCTAACCACACTGCTAGGCCTGACTTTAGGTAAGTGTGTTAAAGCGCTGACCAAAAAGTGCAAGTTCGAGTGTATGTTAAGGTTCGTGGTTCAAACCTCACGGCCGCCCTAAGTAGAAAAATTTTCATATAGAAACAATCTATTCAATTAAAAAAAAACATAACAATTATCACAATGTTCAATAAATCGCTGATGAAGGCTGAAATGCCAGAAACCGGTCCGATTAAGAATACAGTGCAGTTATGAATTTTTGAAATATATGCTTTCTTCTTCTTTACCACGCACCATTTAAACAAAAATTAATATTATTTACAATAGTAATTACAATATGTCTGAAAAATGACTATAAATCTAACAAACAAAAAATTAAAACAGTTTTTTACAAAATGTGTTCCCGGTTTTTTATTTCATTTCGATGTATGTGGCGAAGCGTATCAGAGTACAGTAGGGAATAAAAATCTTAGTAAAATGCGTTACTGACTCACTTAACAGAATTCTCTCTTAACTGCGTCCACAATGCAGTTATGGAAAATGTGGTGTAAATGATTATACTAGTTATTTATTGATAATTCTTAAAGGTTACAAACAAAACAAAAAATCATTCAAGAAAAAATGTTAAAAAACATAAAACAATTTAACAAATATAAAATTAAAATTCAAGAAAACAAATTGCAATGAATATGTATTTAAAAAAATTCATATTAGATACTTTTTTTTTTTAAAGTCAATTATTTTTGTTAGCATGAAGTTTCCTGATTTCTTTTTTAAAAATTATTCTTCCATTCCATCCAATTCATGCACCGACTTCCTAACACCAGTACAGTATTAGCCTATTTGGGATCATCACTTTCATTTTCTTCGCTACATGAAAGTGTTTATATCTTCATCGGTTAGCGGTACAAAGCAGGGTAAATCGTCATCAAAGCTTACAAAACTTTCATATTTTTGTGAAGATTCATAACTCTCAATTAATTCCTCTTGTGACTAGCTTCGATTTTCAGAGCCATTATCGAACTTGCACTAAAAATGATGATGGCGTAAAGAACTACCTTTTTGAAACAATTTTGAATACAACTTCGTTTTATCAGCCACCAAGTTTTTCCAGCTTTGACTGCTGTAAATTTGAATTATATTTTCACGATAATATGCTTTAAGTGAACTTATTATTCCTTGGTCAAGAGGCAGAACTTTATCTGCTGCCCCTTACTGGTGAGAGTTGATGAAGGCAAAGCTTTAAAACGCAAACCACACTCGTCAGCATTAAACACATTCTCAGGATCATAATTTGCACCAATGGCGTCTGCAGAGGAGCATTTCGCGTATATATTTTTTTTAATGTTATGCCCTTTCGTTTATGCCAGCGCCATAACTTGCCTGTATTTGTCGTAAAATTTTTTTTTTCATTTGAACTGTGAACTGTTTTGCCTTTTCCATTACTTGAAACAATTGCACTCAACTGCCGCATTTGGTTAAACCATAGTGTCGCTCACTGCCTTGTCTATTTCTGGGTAATTGCTATTGCGATCACGTTTGGAGCACATGCTTTTTGTTTTATGGCGATTCTAATTTTGTTTAACACGTATAATTTTAATAAAACTTTAGTATGGTAATTCTTCAAAAATTCGTCGGTGCATTTAACCTTGGAATTTTGTTGATTTTTTTTCAAATGTATGTATGACCCATTTATGAGTGTAAAACAGTTAAGCGAAATGCATTTAAAAGAAAAATATGTACACAAAGTAATCGATCAAGGAAAATGTTTAATTTTCGAAATACTTAAGCGTGAAACCTTCTTAAGTTCTAAAGCGGGAACCATTTATCTTTGAAGTACTGTATAAACTTTTATCGATCGTAGAACGAACTCTATTAAAGTTGGTTAAAATCGATAGATGTTTAAATTAGCCCCCATACAAATAATCCCTATCAGACCGACTAAAATCCAGATTATCATATACATATGGCGGTTCCATTTCAAGTGACCCAATCTTTTGCACCAAGGTTAGTCCTATTGGATAGTAGATAAGACACAATTTTTCAACAAGATCGGTCAAGCACTCTTTGACATTTTGGCCAAACATGTGTTTTTTCTCAACCATATAACTTATTACCTATTGTTCTTAGTAAAATTTGTCCCAGATAGTTTAGATAGCTATTTCTTCAATCTTTCGAAAAAAAAACTTAAAAAAAAAACAAAATTTTTTTGACTTTTTTTGCTGTATCAAAATTTTTTTTGACTTTTGTTCAAGAAAGGCCCATTTTTTACTCAAACAATTTAAATTTGAAAAAGTCTAACATGAAGAGACAAAAATGGTCTCGAACCGTGCCTATAGGTATGTTATCTGATATACCGTCAACTTCGAGAAATCGGTTTAGTGCCCTAGCCGATCTCAATGATATGGATCAGGACCCAGTATCCAATATAACAGAGGTAAAAATAGTTAAACCGCCACCATTTGTTGTCGATAATAAAACTTCCCTAAAAGAGCTTCAAGTACTATTAGGAAAAGATTCATTTTTTAAACGTACATCCATCGGAACAAAAGTTTTTCCGCAAAACACTGAGACTTATGAAAAGTGCAAAAATGCTCTATTAAAAAATAAAATAGAATTTCATTCTTTCAATTCCAAAGAGAACCGTCTGTACACAGTATTTTTATACGGACTTCCAAAAATCAGTACTGAGGATATAAAGAAGGATATCATGGGATATAACTTAACTCCGTCAAATATTACTGAAATCAATACAAGATTCAGTTCTGTCGACAATGCAGTATATAAAGTGCAATTTGCTAGGAAAAACTTTAACCCAAAATCACTAATTAATGTAACTGCTATATGCAATGTAATTGTATCATGGAAGAAGTATAAACCAAGGAAAAATGACAATCCAACCCAATGTTGGAACTGTCTAATGTATGGCCATGGAGGTGATCACTGCAATCGTCTTCCAGCTTGTATGATATGCGCTAATGCACATCACACTAATGATTGCCCACTCAGGAACAAAGACAAAATACCAGCAGTATTTTCTTGCTTTAACTGCAAAAAGCATGGTAAAGAACGTACAGATCACTCGGCTAATGACATTAACTGCCCTTTGCGCTCTCTTTATTTAGAAACCAGAGCCAAAGCAACTAATAAAAACTCACGTGTTTACAACAAAAAACCACTAAACTCACCACAGTATACTATTACTACCCCCCTCTCAAACAACCAAAACAATATCAATAATTATCGCAATTCCCAAACATATGCTGATTGCATGAAACAACACAACAACAACAGTAACAATCTCTTTAGCATAGAGGAATTATTTAACATATTTACAACAGCGTTGGGTGATCTCCAACAATGTACAACAAAAATACAACAAATTCAAGTTGTAATGACAATGGTTAAATATGCATATGATCTTCGGTAATTCCAATGGCTTAAAAATTCTTCACTGGAATGCTAATGGCATTACTACCTATTCTCATTTAATTCAATTCGAAATCTTACTGGAAAGAGAAAATATTCATATTGCCTCTTTAAACGAAACACATCTTAATGAAAACCATAAAACATTTTTCAAAAACTACCAAATATACCGCAATGATAGACAAGATTCAAGAGGGGGTGGAGTAGCTCTAGTTGTCCACAGGTCTGTCAAACATAAACTACTACCTATTATGAATACGCTGATAATAGAAAACCTTTCAATTGAAATTGTAATTAACAATAGAACTACTATCATCTCTACTGCGTACTCTCCAAAATATGCAACGAGTTTCGCCAATGATGTCACAAAATTAACTTCTTCACATAAAGATTATATTATTTTAGGTGATTTTAATGCAAAGCATTCTTCATGGCACTGCGTTAATAACAACACTGCGGGAAATGTACTTTACAATCTTCAACAGACAAATCATTTTTTTATATATTATCCTAATACACCTACGTTTTATCCATACCAAAAAAACCGCAACTCATCTGTTATTGACTTGGCATTAAGCAATATCACACTTAACATCACTTTGGAGGTACTCGAATACGACATCCCATCAGACCATAGACCTGTTATCTGTAAAATCGAAAATGCAACAGCTACTGATTTGGATACTAGTTATTATGATTACAAACTAACTGACTAGGTATCGTTCAGGAATATAATTAGCAATAAAATCATCATAAGTACTGAAACTTACTGCTCAAAAACTGCAATTGATAGGGAAATCGAGAAGTTTGTTCGTATGATTTTGGAAACACGAAGTCATTGCGCTCCAAAATTTCGTCTCTCTGGCAAAACTAACTTACCTTTAGACATTATTAGTCTAATAAGGACACGAAGAACTTTTAAAAGAAAAAGTCAACGAACAACAAACATATCTGAATCTAATTTATATGAACAGAGTGTAAAACTTCTAACTATAATGATCAACAACAAAATTAGTACCCACCGTAATGATAATTGGAACAAAACACTGTCAAAATTAAGGCCTGGTGACAAATCCTTCTGGAAAATCACCAGACGTTTAAGGGGAAAACTTAACAACAAAATTCCTTTTTTCAATCAGGGTATCGAAAAAATTATAACTGATGAGGAAAAGGCACAACTACTGTCTGATGCATTTTCGGTTTCGCACGATCTTACTTCTACATACAAACATTCAATTGATAAAACTGTTAACTCTATAGTAAATCGGTTCAAGTCAACTGAAATCGAATCCGAAAACCCGACTCTCATATCACTTAATGAAATAAATTCACTAATTACGTCGCTTAAAGCTTCAAAATCACCTGGTCTTGATGATGTATCGAACTTACTAATTAAAAATTTACCCCCCAAGGCTGTACCACTACTAATGATAATTTTTAATAGCTGTATAAAAAACAACTATTTTCCTACACATTTCAAAAGAGCAAAAGTTATTGCGATTCTTAAACCAAACAAGCCTAAGCATAATCCCAACAGTTACAGACCCATTAGCTTATTAAGCAATTTGGGAAAATTATATGAAAAACTCATTCATAACCGAATCTGTGATGTCGTTGAAAATACATCGATAATAGCTAACGAACAATTTGGTTTCAGAAAACAACATAGCGCAGTACACCAAATAAATCGTATTACAAACATAATCAAAGCTAATAAACGAATAAAACAGTCAACAGGCCTAATAGTTCTTGACATAGAAAAGGCATTTGACACCGTTTGGCACAACGGCCTAGTATACAAATTGCTACAGACTGATATACCAAGATATCTGTGCATGCTTGTTGCAGATTTTCTAGACGAAAGAACATTTGTTGTTGCAGTTAATGGCACATTATCTTCTCCTAAAACAATCTCAACTGGTTTACCACAAGGTTCAATTTTATCACCTTTACTGTACTCTATCTATACCTCGGACTTTTCCCCACCGTCGTACATGAAGGTTGCATACTACGCTGATGATACCGCTTTAATAACGTCAAGCAAACTTACAAAGGCAGGAAATATTTTTACAAGTGGAAAATCAAAATCAACCCTAACAAAACTCAGTCCATCATTTTCCCCTACAACAACTCTCCCAAGCGATTACCAAATCGACAGCTAAGTTTTGAAAACGAAAGTCTTACAATTCAAAATGATGTTAAATATCTAGGTATGTGTCTAGACAAGAAACTTAACTTTTCAAGGCACATTGACGAAACTTGCAAGAAAGCTTTAAAAACTATCAGAGCCCTGTGGCCTATACTGAACAAACGCTCTTCGCTCACCATACAAAACAAAAATTTAATATTTCAAAGTGTTATAAAACCAATTTTGACATATGCAAGTCCCATTTGGTATAAAGCAGCAAAAACTCATCTGAAGAAACTTCAGATTATTCAAAACAAATGCCTTAAGATCATACACAACAAACACTGGAGACACTCCACGCAGCTTCTTCACAACGAAACCGGCTATGAACGAATTGACGACTTCATAAAGAGACTCAATAATAATTATTATGTAAAAGTAGAAAATTCCTCTTATCAGCTGATAAGAGAGTGTAGAGAGTCGGCCTAATGATAGCTTTAAAACTAAAATCACCAAATTGAAAATGATATGTATGTAATGCATTATCACTCTAGATAATGCAATTGTATACATATATATTTTCTAAATTATATTTGAATAACTTTGCTTTGTTATATAAAGGTTTTCCTATTTTTCCTTTGAAAATGTTAGAATAAAAAAATTACTCAATATCTGTGATTAAAAATATTATTCGCTGTAATATCTATAGATAAAATCTCGTAAAATGTAAATATGTAAATAACAAATAATTTAATAAAGACGAATTTAAAAAAAAAAAAAAAAAAAAAAAATTTACTCAAAAGAAAGTTTAGGTTTTTCCTTTAAGAGTTTTTTGGTCGCTTAGTGGGATGCGAGTGGGATATCTATAAAAAAAATGTTTTGTAACTCAAGACAACGGATTTTAAATTTTTAGCATATGAACTATTTTGAATTTTTCCCTATTTGTGTGTAAGTATTTCTTAAACCTTAGAAATAAAACCTATACTGAGAAACTAGACAAATTAACATTTCCGACGGTATATAACGTATCTAACTAAAATTTCTTACCCTTGATACCCAATATGTTAACCCCAGGAAAAAAAAATCACTTTTTTCTATAGAAATGTTGAAAAATTATATTTTTTATTTTTCTGTAATAACTGCTAAACTAATATATAATAATAATTATATTAAAAATAAAAAGATAAATAATTTAATAAAATTTAATCTTAATCACATTAGATCCATATACGAGTATATCATAACTAACGACGTTGGAGCCAGACTGATCTACGGCACACAGTGGCTGAAAATCGTTTTTCAGTGGCCAAAATTCTGTAACTTTTGAACCGATCAAAATATTTAAGTAATTTTTTTTAATGGATAGATGTTTAGTTCGACTTGACTCAGTTTTAATTACATTAAAATTGATTGAGGACTTTTGAAGGAATTCTAGGTCAAAGTTGAACTTTTGATTTTTTTTAACTTTTAGAGTGAAATATGTGTTTATTTTTTTATTTATTAAAAAATTTAATATTTGGATTTTAATAATAATTATAAGCATTATTTGTAATAATGGGATTTTTTTAATGTTATACTCAAAAAAATTTTTACATTAATAATATTAACTAAAAATCTTGCTATTACTACAGAAAAATTTATTATTTTTTTCTGTTAAATTTGATAATTTTAAAAAACATTTTAAAAACAAGTAAGAAAATTATAGTCGGTCTAGACCGACTATCCGATACCCTATACCATGCCTTTAGAGACCTCAGGCCCAACTAACTGGATATAGAAAATAAGCATAAACCAAATTTGAGTGGGATTTTTATTAATGTTTTTGGCTGCAGATATGAAAAAGTTCATATCGGATGCTATATCTATATAGGGACTAGCCCCAAAAATGGACCGATCCTGACCAGGTTTGGTAAAGTCTCTTCTATTTTGCAAAAATATATACAAACAAAATTTGAGAAGAATCAGTGCAATATTTTTGTTTTTTGATAGATTTAAGTGAAGATCGGAAAGCAGCTCTATATGGGGCCTATGACTAAGAGTTGTCCAATAGGGATCATTTTTTTACTACTGATTAATGGATATAATAAACATATACAGACCCAATTTGACTGAGATCTATATGATAATTTGGATCTTATGGCAATTTAAGTCGATTTCGTAGGGGTCATTTGTATGGGGTCTAAGTCTGAACATCGAAGGATTCTCACCAATTTCACTAGCGTTCATCCTATGGCCGATAAAAGCTTATGTACCAAATTTCATCAAAATATATTCATATTTGCGACCTGCAGTTTGATTACAAGCTTTACATGGACACACAGACGGACGGACGGACATCGTTAAATCGAATCAGATAGTGATTCTGATTCGATCGGTATAATAAAAGATGGGTCTAGGTCAAATATTTTTGGTAGTTACAAACAGCAGCACAAAGTCATTATACCCAAACCACATAGTGGTATAGGGTATTTCGAATACTGGAGATGAACGGATCTGACCTTGCCAATAATATATTAAATGGATCTTCATTTGTGCAATTTCGAAAAATTTTTCTAGTATTGTGCTCTCTATAAAATCTGTAATCCCTATTCCTTTTTTCCTGAGCCTCCTCTGATAGATCTCCAAGTGGCACCAAATGATATTTAATGGCATCTTCTCCATGATAAAGGATTTTGTGAACTGTTGCAGACATATTTCTCCATGGGTAGTTGGTTGTATATATTTTTGCAGTTTCCTTAGCATAATCGTCAAATTTTCTAGAGTCAATTTCTTCATTGCACGCAAGTACTTCTAGGATTATTTTAAATATAAAAATAAGGTTTAAATCCACTCCTGTTATTTCAGATGCTGCTTCTGGATCTTAAAAGAATCTTCTTGCTGTATTGCCATCATTCGTATTGCCTGACCCTTGTTTTGGCTGATCTATAATCAATGCAAATTTCCGATATTCATCTTGAACATGTTTCTTTTTTGAACTTCTTAACTCTTTGTTGGTTTCGTTGTTTCTTATTGATCCTGGCGACCCGAAATCCAAATCATAACTGATTTTTAGTATGTGTTCCATAAGTCGTATTCTTGCATGTAGTGGTGATAATCCAAATTCATATGCATCGGTATTATCTAATGATTTTGTCGGGACTTGGTTTAATTGGCTTGATGTTGCTTGGCATATAATGCAGCTGGATGCAGCCTTCGTGTTAGACAAAGCCTGACCTACTTTTCCATCTATCATTGTCAGCACTAATTGATAGCTTACTTCAATTTGCTGCCCATCTAACTGTAATTGTAATGGCTGTAGTGTTGCAATTTGGCCCTTGATATCACTAACTTCTTTGTTAATGGCCTCATGAGGTTCTTTTTTGAATTCAAATTTGATTGGCCTGCAGTATTTCGTAGAAGATGGTGTCTCATTTTTCCAAATATCCATTGTTTGCGTTGTACTAGTCGAAGGCTCTGAATCTTGCAAAATCTTTTTCAATCGCAATGGTACAAATGATACCATGAACATATCTGAGTCCGAAATATTTTCACATACTACTTGTTTGTATTGTTTCTGTCCCGAGGAACCATCGCATCTCCATTTAGAAAAAATAATTAACTTTGTGTTTCCATATTTCTTTAACTCATTTCCTTTTATTGATTGTAGCAAGCGTTCGGCTGTGTGATCAAGTAGAGATTGTAGTCGTACCTCTGCCGAAATTGGTGTGATTGTAATAGTGTCCTTTGATGGCAAACAGTCCATTTTAGCAGCGGTTATGTGATGATATGCTGGATACATATTTGAGCCTTTTTCAATCGCACGCAATCTGAGCTGAATATATTGCTGTTTTGTTAATTTCAAATCCAGGAATATTGCTAATGCCTCCTCATTTGCGAACTGTGTTGCATCGCTCGGAGTTGGTATACTTTTAAGAATCCATTTTGTTCTCACTGAACTAGCTTTAACAACTTTTTTAATTATATCCACTTTTGTCAATTGTTTTTGTGATCGTAATTGATGTAGGAAAGATTCTTTTATATTTGTACAACCAATTTCATCGTTAACATCTTTTAGTTTCCGCCTCTTAGATCTATCGCTGCAGTTGTCCAATGATTTGCGTGGTCTTCCAGCCTTATCTTGCTTTGCTGTTTCTGCAGCGACAGTAAGTTGGCCTTCTAACCAGTTTGCACTTTTGATGTGTAAACATCTATACGCGCAGGGGGGTAAATTTTTATTTCAAAATACAATCACAAAAACCGTGTAAACGTAATAGGTGAGAGCTGTCACATAACGCTGTGTGATTTATGATTGTATTGGTGAAAAAATTATGATATAACATTGTTTTTTTATGCCACTTTTTTAAAAGCGTTATCTATGAATCACTTATATACGTTTATATTGGGATATTTTTAACGTTTTACAGCAAAGGGTTGTTGAATTAGCTGAAACAGTTTTTGCTATAAGTGATACATAGCTGACGCTTTCTGTTTGATTTTCAAAAATGACATAAAAAAAATCTTTAATTACTAGATGTTTACACATCTTCCCTGTGATCGGACTCACATGATTTTTTTATATAAAAATTTTGTTTACTGTAGCTAACTTCTTTGTAGCGTTTTTTTAGTGCTACACGAATTTAAGTTTAATATTATTTTAACGTAACTAAGAACATTTTCCTGGTTTTTGTTTCTAAAATACTCTTCGGCCAGTTCTTTATAACTGAAGCTCTCCATATTTATCTGAATATTTTTATTTGCGACTGTTATTGCTGAAATATATTAGAGCAATTGAGTTTGTATTCAAATGTCGCTTTCTTATAAGCCTTCTCATAAGCCATCATACTATGTTTCTAGGTAAAATAAAAAGGTAAGAAACTGGCATTAGTGCATTACTACCTAAAATAATATATAAAAAACCCACTTTACAAATGAATTACCTGTATGTGTTTTCTTTACTACTTGCATTAGTGCATCGTTAGGTAAAATAAAAAGGTATTAAAAAGGTATGATAATAAAAAACCCAGGTTACTAATGAATTACATCCTCTGTGTATTGACATTCTTTCTTACAAATATATTACACTGTGGAACAAATTCAGGGTAGCAAAAGTTAGGTCGATTCTGAGAGTGAGGGGTGAAAATAAAGCCTAAATTAGAAGACCCGTATCGCGGCGTTTGTTTATGTTAGTTCGAATTTTTTTTTAATCGACCTTCAAGCTTTGCAGGCAAATGCCGATCTTCAGCATATTGTTTATATGGTTTTTTGGCTATAACTCGTCGACTAATTGATATTTTTTCAATCTGTAAAAGCCAAATTATTGCTAGAGACCTATGCAACAATTGAAATTTTAGAAAATTTTTGTGGTGCTTATGAAGCAAAATGTTGGGAAAAATATTTTTTTTCATGCTTTTTGAAAATATTTTCCACAAAACTAAGTCTTTTTTGCTTTCTGTTTGATTTATAATATGCTTCTCAGTTTTATCAATAAATTTCATTTGAAAAGAAAATGGTCTTAGTCGATAATTTTCGTTAAAAAGGCAAGAATAAGGAATTAGTAAAACAACTTTTTTGTTTTCAACCACCGCACAGGTAGCGATTTTTTTTATTTCGTACAAGCGAACTAATTTCAAAAATGAAGATTCAGTTAAGATTCGTGATAAAATTCGCTATTAATTTTTTTGGAACTTATTTCATTTTGTGAGTGATTTAAGTTAAGTGCATCGGTTTCATAAAAATAACAAAAAAAAAAACATTGTATAATATATATTGTATTAAAAATGTCGGAACCAAAATGTAAAATGGACCATTTTTGTTATGTTTGTGGACGTTTCATAGCAGGCGATGAAAAATGTGGCAATGCGAGTGAATTTTTTTTGGAATCCTATAAACAATATTTCTCGCAAGAGTTTATCACTGACGTAAACTATGCCCCTAAAAAAGTTTGCTTTAATTGCTGTTCAACTCTTATGCAATGGAAAAGTGAAAAGAAGAAGGCTATGCCTTTTGGTATACCAATGATGTGGTTAGACAACAGCCCGCATCAAGAAGAAAATTGCTATGGATGTATCAACTACCATAAAACTTTGAATAGAAGGAAAGCAAAGAATAAAACTTATGTAGCAGTGCCAAGTGTCGAATTACCATTACCGCACTCAGAATTCGGTCCAGTACCAACATACCGAAGTATTGATCTTCAACAGATATCAGTACTACAACAGCCGCTGCTACATCCATGGATTTCTTCTCAGAATACGACCCTGGTGAAGGTACATCCTATGAAACATCAAAGGACCCAATCCAAGTTACACAAAACCAATTGGATGGAATTGTTGCAAATTTGTGTTTGACTCAGAAAAAATCAGAACTGCTGGCGAAAGGTACCAAAGTAACAGCATATCGAAAACGCCAAAGAGAGTTCGAAAAGTTCTTCAATGTGAATGATGCAAAAAATTTCGCTTATTGCAACGACATTGAAAAGTTAATGGAGACGATAGGGTTAACCTATAAAAAAGATGATTGGCGTTTATTCATCGATAGTTCACTAATCAGCTTAAAAGTTGTGCTTTTGCACAAGACAAATAGAATGCATTCTGTTCCGATTGCATATAGCACTGACACTAGTGAAAATTTCGATAATTTGAAACACATTCTGGAAGTAGTCAAATATAACGAACACGAGTGGCGCATTTGCTGCGACCTCAAAATAATTTCATTGATTACAGGCTTAACAGCATCTGGCCATCCAAAATATCCGTGTTTTTTGTGTGATTGGGATTCACGATACGGAGAAGGTATTAAAGGAAGAAACCAGTACAAACAGCATAACTGGAATAGTCACATTGGACGGATATGGCCTAATGACAATAGGCTTACCGAAAGTCTTGTTCCTGAAATGAAAATTTTGTTGCCGTTGCTCCACATTAAACTTGGGATTGCAAAAAATTTTTTGAAATGTATCACAAAAAGACCAGCAGTATTCAACCGCTTAAAAGACATTTTCCGAAGACTAAGTAACGCCAAAATTCAGGAAGGGGTTGTTAATGGTCCCGACATACGGAAACTAATGAGTCGTCAAGATTTTGACCAAGTTCTGACAGACCGAGAACTAAATGCATGGCTCGCATTGAAAGCAGTCATTAAAGGACTTTTGGGTAAAGAACGCAAAGAACTACAAGCAATCTGTTGCAAACATGTTGGCAGCTTTCGATGAAATTGGGGTTACTATGTCGTACAAAATTCATCTCTTGCATCAGCATCTTGATCAACTCGCTCAACAGTTGCCAACTGAATCTGATGAGCAAGGCGAACGTTATCACCAAACTGCGCTTCCATTTGAAATAAGGTAACTATAGAGTGTGCATATTTTGAATTCCTAGATTTTTCCAATACCTTTGTCAGAGTGCTCAATTTAAACATGTTAACGATTGAAAACTATTTTCGTTTCGGGTACAGAGGAAAGAAATCTCCAGATGCAATACTCGCTGAAATTTGTTGGTGGTATAAAAATACCTTTGAAGAAGAGGAAGACGAGGAAAAACAGGAAGAAGGGGAAGACAAAGATGGAATTCCAGAATATCTGTTGGACGAAATTATCGACCTTTCTGATGATGATGACGATGACCAAGATATTAGAGAGAGCAGTGATGTTGATCCACAGCCGCCTGCTAAACGACAACTGGCCAAATCATCAATTTAATTTATTTAATTTTTTTACTTAAACCTTTTCATAACTAACATTTCAAAAATATATTTTTTCCATATTTTTATAATTTCTTTGTCAATGTTTCTTTAAAACCAACACTGAACAAAATTGGTACATAAAAAATGAGAAGTAAATTAATATTAAGCTGGAAAACGCAAGTTTTGTATTATGATTGTTTTCTTTTCAAATGAAATTTATTGATGAAACTGAGAAGCATATTATAGATCAAACAGAAAGCAAAAAAGACTTAGTTTTGTGGAAAATATTTTCAAAAAGCATGAAAAAAAATTATTTTTCCAACATTTTGCTTGATAAGCACCACAAAAATTTTTTAAATCGATTTTTTAAAAAGTTTTAATTGTTGCGCAGATCTCTAGCAATATTTTGGCTTTTACAGATTGAAAAAATATCAATTAGTCGACGAATTATAGCCAAAAAACCATATAAACAATATGCTGCATTTGACTGCAAAGTTCGAAGGTCGATTAAAAAAAAATTCGAACTAACATATACAAACGCCGCGATACGGGTCTTCTAATTTAGCCTATATTTTCACCCTTCACTCTTAGAATCGACTTAACTTTTGCTAACCTGAATTTGTTCCACAGTGTAATAGTATATGAACGTAGATATGATATAAATAAAATTGGTAATAACACGATAATGTATGGTTTCTTTATTGCACTTAGATCACTTTGGTTTTCCATAAACGGAAACAACTCTTATAAAATTGGGACCATAATAATCTAAGTGCACTTCATTACTTAGATCAGTATGGCATGCCTTTACTTTGCAGACCACACTAATTCTAAAGTGAGATTTCTCAAGAAGAAAAGCGCTAAAGAGCAATAACATAAGTGTGGCATGGAAGAATTATGAGTTTTTTATTCCACTGTGTAATAATATAATTTTTGATAAAAATGTCGCTTAGATCAGTCTCGCTCCAACGTCGTCAACTATTCTTATACTTAATTTATTGTAATTTTATACAATACAAGATGTAACCCGGTGTGCTTCGCTACACCCTGTCACTCGAATCGTAATGAAAGGGCTCACGCAAAGTCCCAAGACTCTCACTTTTCCAGTAATTCAGATATATCACATTTAATATTAAGTTTATATGGGGGTGCCACTCGCATTTGTCCAATCCCGCCCATTTTTTTGTCTGACTACTCACGTTAATAATAGATGACCTGAGACAAATTTGCAAAGCTCTCTCTATCATAGTACTTAATAAATATTATATTAAAAACTTACTTTGTATTGGAGGTATCACGCTCACTAAAAATATTAAAAAAAAGATACAACACGTACCACTTCCCATATCCGCAGTAAGACGCTGTGAAAATTTCAGGAAGATCAGATGAGTAGTTACGGAGATTACCTCCTACAAACAAACAAACAAACAAACAAACAAACAAACAAACAAACAAACAAACAAACAAACACACATTACCTCTTTATTATGCTAGTATAGATTATTTGCAAAAATTTTTTTATTTCGATACTTGCTGATATACAATGTTTTTTGTTTTTCCATTCGGTACAACAATTATCAGATTTTTCGGCGTTCCTACCCTGGAATAACATGAATTTTCCAAATTAGATCTGGCTTCACTTCACTATTGGCCTTGAACTTAAAATATCACTTGGCAATTTTTCTTTTTACCGATTTTTGATTTGCCCATTTTTGATTTTGAAGATTTTTGTTTTTTGGGCGATTTTTATTTTTCGCGATTTTTGGGTTTGGCGATTTTTGATTTTGGCGATATATTTTCCACGACAAATCACATTGAAAACTAATGTACTTGTCAAAAGACTGTCGTTTTCATAGTTCTTCATATTTTTTATATAGGAGGTGCCACGCCCACTAATCCCATCCCGCCCAATTTTTATTGGACTACTCACATTAATATCTGATGGACTCGTGCAAAAAGTCGAGTTTTTCTCTTTTATAGTATACCAGTTATATGATATTAGATATCTACTATGAATGGGCGGTGCTACGCCCACTGCTCCGATCATGCCCATTTCTTGTTCGACTAATAACACAAAGAACCTATGGGCTCACGCAAAGCCACAAAGCTCTCTCTTTTACAGTACTCCAGATATATGACATTAAATAGTTATTTTGCATGGGGAGTGCCACGCCCGTTGGTGTGAACCCGCCAATTTTTTGTCCGACTACTCATACTAAGATCTGATGGGGTCGTGCAAAGTGTCAAAGCTTCCCTTTTTTAGTACACCAGTTATATGGTATTTACTTTGTACGGCGGTGCCACGCCCACTGCTCCGATCACGCCCATTTTTTTGTTAAACTAATCACATGAATAACTTATGGACTCACACAAAGTCCCAAGACTCTCACTAATACAATACTCCAGATATATGGCGTTTTATATTTAATTTGTATGGCAGGTGCCACGCCTATTGGTTCTATACTGCCCATTTTTTGTCCAACTTCTCACATTAACTATAGGTGACATCAGACAAATTTGAAAAGCTCTCTCTATCGCAGTACTCTAGATATATAATATTGAATTATTACTTGTATGGAAGGTACCACGCCCACTTATCCGATCCCGCCCATTTCCGGCGTAGTAACTAATATTAACAATATATGACCTGAGACAAATTTGCAAAGCTCTCTCTCTCTCATAGAACCCAATATATATTATATTAAAAATTTACTTTGTATGGGAGGTGTCCCGCCCACTAAAAATATTTAAAAAAATACAGCCTATAGCACTTCACATATCCGCAGTAAGACTCTGTGAAAATTTCAGGAAGATCAGATGATCCTACAAACAAACAAACAAACACACATTACCTCTTTATAATATTAAGTACAGACAGAGGGTTTTTGACCCATCTTATTGGAAAATAGTTTCTAAACTACTAGGACTCACGTTGGTAAAAATTTCATCCCGATCGGAAGACATCGGTTTCAAAAGTTTGGTCACTTGACATATATGTATATATACCGATAAAACTTGGTGGATGTGTGTCTATTATACCCACTAAACTGTAGTTCAAAAATAAACACTGTAGGAACATTTTTAGTCATAGTCCCCATATAAAACTGATACCCGATCTTCTGTTAAATCTATCACAAAAGAGATGTATCGCATAGACTTTTTGCAAATTGGTTTATTTATATATGTTTTTGAGAAAAGTAAATGACTTTTCTAAACATGGGCATGATCGGTTCATTTTTTATCTAGTCCCCATATAAAAATATTATCAGCTATGAACGTTTTCCTATCTTAACGCCACAAATCAGTAACAACACCACTAAAATTTGGTTTATGCTTATTTTCTATATCGAGCTAAGTTTGATTCAAGACCCTCTCTCGAAAGGCAGACAGAATATGGAGCATGGAGCATGCAATTTCCTCAAACACAGTGCAACAGCCATTCTGGAGGGGGGCGGGGGGTGTAGAAAAATTCTAAGTTAGCGTGAAAGTACTGGGGCAATATAGTAAAATTTCCAAAGGGTTGGGCATTCCCAAACACAGACGGACGCTGGAAATCGCTAAATCGATTCAGAAAATGATTCTGAGTTTGTACTGACGTTTGTAACTACCAAAAATATTTGTCATAAACCCAACATTTACTATACCGATCGACTCAGAATCACTTCCTGAATCAATTTAGCGATGGCCGTCCGTCCGTCTGTCTAATAGTCCTTGTGAACCTTATAATCAAACTATGATACAGGTCGCAAATATGAATATATTTTGATAAAATTTGGTATATTAAGCTTTTATCGGCCATAGAACCTAGTCTCCATACAAATGACTCCTATGGGATCGACTTAAATTGCCATATGATCAAAATAATCATATAGATCTCGGTCAAATTTATGTGTGTTTATTACATCCGTTAATCAGTGGTCCAAAAATAAATCCTAAGGACAATTCTTATTCATAGCATCCATAAAAAACTGATTCCGATCTTCACTTAAATCTATCAAAAAAGAAAAATATTGCACAAATTCCTCTTAGATTTGGTTTGTATATGTTTTTACAAAAAAAAAAAAATAAATAAATAAGTGACTGCCAAATATGGTCAGGACAGGCCCATATAAAAATAGCAGCCGTTATGAACTTTTCCAGATCTGCAGGCAAAAAATTAACAAAAATTACACTCAGATTTGGTTTATGCTTATTTTCTTTAGCCAATTAGTTGCACCTATGACCAATTCTCTAAACGCACGGCATAGGATATCACATAGTCGGTCTTACTTGTTTTGGAATATGTTCTTGGAATTTTTCCCTTAATTTTCCTCAGACTCATAAAAAAATGTTGGTCTCATTATTTATCGATACTCATTTCTCATCTTAATAACGAACGAAGTGACATCAATTAAAACTAAAACTTTCAATTTTCCAATTTAACTATGTGTGTGTGTGTGTGTGCGTGTTAACCAATGTAACAGGTATTATGACGAGCATACAACGTTGCGGTAAATTTTTTCAATTCCCTTTGGCCATAATTGTGTTTAACCGAATTTTACTGTATGTTGATGATCCAGAGACCATGGAAAATATTCTTACTGCACCAGAGTGTTTAAATAAAACATTTTTACAAAATGGCTTTTTTGCCAACAAGGGTTTACTACATGCCAAGGGTTAGTATGTCCACAAAAATTTAAATTTATTTTTTTTGTTACAGATTAAAAAAGTTTTTTCTTTGGTTTTAAAACTTTTCTACAGCAGTTTAATCTCTATGACTTTACTACTAGTTACGCAATTTCATAATATGTTTTGTTTAATTCTTTTTTTCCAACTTGTATGATTATGTTTATGTATTAAACATAAATGAAAAATTCTGAAACTAAAGATGAACAATGGAAATTACGTCGCAAGCAACTAAATCCAGCCTTTAGCCACAGCATGCTCGTTACATTCTTTGGTGCTTTTAATCGTGCTGCTAATGAGATGCAGTTTCAAATCAGTAAAGATTTGCAGGGCGAAAAAATCAATTTCAAGGATTTGGAGGACTTGATAACACGTACAGTTTTAGAAGTTTCCTGTTGTAAGTATTAGCTGCTACAAGTGCCAATTATACCCTAAACATGTAGAATAGACATAACATACATTTTACTGGAACTTTCATTTGAAGCAAAAAAAAAAAAAAAATTAAGTTATCAGCTAGGTCTCTTCGCTGGTCCTCTCGGATTGTGCTGCAATTTGAATATGGGATAGAAAAGACAACACTAACGGACCCCATTTTTTGGGTGTTAAAAAAATAGGCGGTTTTTCGTGTTTTCCACATTTTTCCACATTTGCTCCAAAGTAACCAAAATCGAACTATATTCTTAAGGTCTATTATATGCTATATATATATAATGCACAAACCACAGTTTTTTGTTTTTCCATAAGACATCAAAATTGTAGAGAGTTTTGTATGCTAATCTCTATTGTCTCGAATCGAAGATTAAGTATTATCCGAGTTTTTCCGTAGTACGCTTTTGCGGCTAACTAAAAGGCCAATTTTTTGTTTCAGGTTGGCAGTAAAACAAAATAGTTCTATTAAATTTTGTTTGCAGAATAAAATTTCTGATGCAGAAACGTTAAGGATATTGCAGAAGGACAGATTGATTTAGAAAAAAAATTTAGAACTGATACAAACAGTTTCCTGGAGGCAGGGAATGCATTGAAGACATAGAGCTCCTCGGACGAAAAAACCATCAACCGATGAACAAAACGTCAAGTTAATTTTCGATTTTGCGCTGAAAAATCGCTAATTGATAACACGGTGCTACAGTGAAAATATACTTGGAAAGTGACCTAGTGTAGGTTGTAGACCTTGTTGAGTAGATCCCAAATCAGTTTTAAAATGTTCGGAAACACCCTCTAATTTCGGAGTTATTCCGAATAAACCGTTATGACCGCGTAACTTAGTTGCTTTTTAACCAATATTAATTTTTTAAATGGTTTCAGAAAGAAGAAATATGTGCCTTTCCAAATATATATACCCTTTGGTATGTATATTAAATTTTTATGGTGATATTCTTAATTATATCTGATTTTAATTTTATATATTCTGGTTTTTTCCACTTTGGCGCCACTTTTTTTTAATTAGTTTAATTAGAAACAGACCCTTATGTATATAGTTGATTAAAGCAAATTTAGTTTTGAGTTAAATTAGCTTTCAATAAATAAAATCGAGTAAAAAATAAAAAAGTTGTTAAGGTTTTTCAAAAGTGAAAAATTTAGCTCTTACAAATACTGATCAAGAACTATCACTTTACTTTATTTTATTTTTAGTTTTTAGTTTCATAATGATATGATGATATAAATATTTTAAAATAACAGTATACAAATAATTTTATTTAGAAATTTAGAATTTTTTTGTTGGTGAAACCACATTTAGTGACTAATGAAGATTTCCATGGTCTTAATCGAGACAAACAGGAATATTAGCTTCTCCACTAAACTAGTGGAATATCACGAAAAATGACTTAAAAGTAACATTGCAAGAGACAATCTCCAAATACAGTTTGGGCACAATGATGACAACAACAAGAACAATGATAATAATAACCTTGTATATTGCTCAGATGAGTTATTCCATTGTCTGAATTACCAACATCAACCGAACGACTGGGCCGCTCGTGTAAAAGTAAGTAATATTTTTTTTGTTTCAAAATCCATTAACGTATTTTTAAGGTTTGAAAGCAGTTTTATTACACAACGAGAACCAGTTGCCCTCAGTGCCAATAGCATACGCTACTAACATGAAAGAATCGTACACAACAATGGAGAATATACTGGATTTAATATGTTATAAAAAGTATCAATGGCAAATTGTTCCAGATCTAAAAGTTCTGACAATCTTATTCGGAATGCAAGGAGGCTATACTAAATTTCCTTCCCATATTTGCGAATGGGACTGTCGTGGGAAAGATCAATACAATCAAAAACAACTGGTCATCAAGAACAATTTTTGAAATTGGCAAGAAAAACGTCTTAAAAATTCCACTAGTGAGTATGGTGAAGCTTTATTAGTTTATGTAAAAATTTTTTTTAAGTAAAAAAAGTGAAAATTATATTGATTTAATAAATGAATTTCTTGAGGCTTATGCAGAAATGGGATGCACAATGTCCATAAAAGTTAATTTTTGCATGCACATTTAGATTTTCTTCCAGCAAACCTAGAACAATTTAGTGATGAGCAAGGCGAACAAATTCACCAAGACATTTTGGATATCGAAAGACGCTTCGAAAGAAAAAGCCCAGTAAGAATGATTTCAAATTAAGCGAGAAACAGACGACTTGATGTACAAGCGTAAGAGGCCTAGCAAACACTTTTAATCAAATATTTTAAATTTCTAAACAAAAAAAATTGTATACTGTTATCTTAAAATATTTATATCATCATATCATTATAAAACTAAAAAATAAAGAAAAGTGGTAGTCCTTGATCAATATTTGTAAAAGCTAAATTTTTCACTTTTGAAAAACCTTAATAACTTTTTTATTTCTTACTTGATTTTATTTATTGAAAGCTGGTTTAACTAAATTAGCTTTAATCAAATTTATACATAAGGGTATGTTTCTAAACAAACTAATTAGAAAAAATAGCGCCAAAGTTGAAAAAACTAGAAAAAATAAAATTAAAATCAGATATAATTAAGAATATCAGTACAAAACTTTTATATACATACCAAAGGGTGTATTAGCCTGGCCCTTAATAAAAAAAGTGTTCCAACTGTCGGTCTTACCCCCTAGAAATATGCGAATAAAAAAAAGTTTAGTCTGGCGCAAAGCGATTGAAAATTTCAAGTGCGTTTATATGGAGAAAATATGACTTTTTTCAGATTTTACGAGAATTTCGTTCTATTGTTTAATTTTTCCGACAAGCTGTTATACAATTCAGGATCAGTATTAAATTATCCCTTCAAAAGGCTATAAAACTTCAAAATCGAATAAAACCTCGCCAAGAAATAGCAAATGCCCCAGACCACTTTTGTGCCAAAAAAAACTAGGTCATGAAATTTGATGGCATTTTTTTCAACTTTGAGAAATTGATTAAGCCATCATTCTTTTTTGGTCTTTTTTGGTACTCTATACTTATAATTATAGTCGGTCATTTATATGGGGGCTAAGTCTGAACATGGATTCTCGCCAATTTCAACAGCATTCATCCCATGGCCGATATAAGATTAAATACCAAATTTCATCAAAATATATTCATATTTGCGACCTGCAGTTTGATTACAAGCTTTACATGGACACACAGCCGGATGGATGGACGGACGGGCGGACATCGTTAAATCGAATCAGATGGTGATTCTGATTCGATCGGTATAATAATAAAGATGGGTGTAGGTCAAATATTTTTGGTTGTTACAAACAGCAGCACAAAGTCATGATACCAAAACCACATAGTGGTATAGGGTATAAGAACGTCCTATTTTTTAGACATATGACCTAAGTTGTTTTAATTTATATTCGCGAGCAATAAGCAGATAATTGCACCAGAGATATATCACAATGGATAATTTTGATCTCAGGAGCACTGAAGGGTTAAATAAATAAAAATTAACCGAATTATTTTTCCTAAATTCTAAATAGTGGTATCAACGAGTTTAATAGAAAAACTCGTTTTAGGTCATTTTTATTTAAAAATATCTTAAAATCCAAAGTTGGCCTTGGCAAATAATGGGTTAAGTGTCGCATCTAAAAATTGGACAGCACTTACAAAATATTTGAATTTTTTGAATAAATTGTCTTTTATTAGCTTGGGGTCATAAGTGAACCCAATTCCAATGAAGTCATATTATTTTTTTCCGAAACCCTAGGCTATTAAGATAAAATATAACATTTAAAAGTAGAAAAATGATGAATTTTTGATACAAAGTACTTAGAAAGAGTACATTTACACAATATTTCACAAAAATCCAATTTTTCTCGAAATACGCACAAATAAAATCCTTGTCAAAAAAATTATGGCCGAGGGATTTACTTAAAAATTCACAAAGTTAATCTTCAACATATATTTAATAAAACCTTAAAGTGATAGTTTCAGTTTTTTAAATTTTGTTTAAGAAAGTTTTTTTAAACTTGAAAAAGGAGTTTTAAAAATTTTATCAAAAAAATTTCCAATTTTCAGTCTCAATGGGCAATAGGTTAACAACGTGGTAATAAAACAATACTTTATATCTGAGTACTTATAAATATAGAGACCAAAAAAGAATGATGGCTTTAATCAATTTCTCAAAGTTGAAAAAAAAAGCCATCAAATTTCATGACCTAGTTTTTTTGGCACAAAAGTGTTCTGGGGCATTTGCTATTTCTTGGCGAGCTTTAATTCGATTTTGAGGTTTTATAGCCTTTTGAAGGGATAATTTAATACTGATCCTGAATTATGTGACAGCTTGTCGGAAAAATTAAACTATAGAACGAAATTTTCTCAGAATCTGAAAAAAAGCCATATTTTCCCCATATAAACACACTTGAAATTTTCAATCGCTTTGCGCCATGACTAAACGTTTTTTGATTGGCATAAAAATTTGTATTTCTCAGTTTTTTTGCTATTCGCAAATTTCTAGGGGGGTGAGACCGACAGTTTGAACACTTTTTTTCCCCTCCATATAACGAAGGGCCACCCTAGTGTATATATTTGGAAAGGCATATTTTTCTACTTTCTGAAACCATTTAAAGAATAAATGTCGGCTGAAAACCAACTAAGTTACGCGGTCATAAGTAATTGTACCTACCCAAAAATGGTTTAATGGGAATAACTCCTAAATTTGAGGGTGTTTCCGAATATTTCAAAATTGATTTATGATCTACTCAATAAGGTCCATAACCTACACTTTGTCGCTTTTCAAGTATAAAACAAGGTGCTCATTTGTAGCAACGTGTTACCAATGCGAGTAGTTATGGAGTTATATGAGACGAATCGCCAAATTCAAAATCCCCAAAACTGAAAATCGCGAGAAACAAAAGTCGCCGAAAACAAAAATCTTCAAAATCAAAAATCCCAAATTCAAAAAATATTGTCAAATGTTATTCTAAATTCAAGGACAATCGTTAATTGTTGCCTCATTTATTATATAAAATTCATGGTTTTTCATGGGCAGCCGTAAAATTACATAATTTTGAACCGAATGAAAAATGTTGTATATCAGAGAGCATTGAAATAAAAAAAAATATATTAAATAAATAAAATAAAATATTTTAATTGTACAATACAAACTTCGTAGGAAAAATTGATTGTGAAATAATACATGCCAATAAGTCTCGGTAAATCTAAGTGAAATTCTAGGGTAGAGAGAGTTTTGAAACATTGTATAGGTCCAAGAGTTATAACTGTCGTATCACCTCATTTAAAATTATTGTCCCAGCTGATCTCTTCGATATTATACTTAATCCTGATTTTTGGCCCGTTCGTGCACTTGTCCAAGAAATGCTGTTCATCTTCCGCTAAGAAATTTAAATGCTCCAAAAAACTAACTACTCTTCATGATAACCAAATATCTATAATTTACCAAAATGTTCGTGGCATTAATACAAAAATAACGTCTCTGTTTAAACACAGCTTTGATTTCTCTCATCATGTTATTGTTCTTACTGAAACCTGGTTAAAAAGAAATGTCTTCAACGCTGAGATATTATGTAATAAATTTCATATTTACAGACTTCTAATTGCTGTCTCCTGTCAATTATCATCTGAAGAAATACGTCGTGATTCTTTACCGAATATTGAAATTATTGGTGTTATGTTAAAACTAAATCAAAAAAAGGTTTTTATTACTTGCTCCCACATATCTCCTGATTCTAATCAATCGATTTATAATGAACATTTTGAATCAATAAAATCAGTTGTAACAAAGGCTAACCCTGAAGATTCTGTACTTGTTTTTGGAGACTTTAATCTGCCGTTAATACCATGGACATTTTTAATTGATTCTTTTTACTACACTCCTAAGGTGTCAAATGAAGGTAACGATAATTTCATAAACAATTTATCGGACTTGTGTCTTTTTCAAATTAATGGCGTTCATAATGATCACGAAAGGATTTTAAACTTAATTTATGTTAATGAGCCAATAAACTACTCTTTATCTCGCGCAGATCCTGTTACTTTACCAGAAGATCGATAAAATCCTACCATTGAATTAAACTTGAATTTGCCATTTGTTTCAAAGTGTAAATCAAATAACTTAAAAGTTTTTTGTTTCAAAAGAGCAAATTACAACGATTTAAATTATTAGTTCAGTAATACTGATTGGCTCCACGTATTATATCTTACATCTGGTTCTCCCACATCAATCGACACAACGATCAAGTTATTTTACGAAACTGTTCTATTTTATATGAATGAATGTATCCCGAAGTTTACTGTTTTCAACCACTCGGGCCCTCCTTGGAGCACAAAACAATTGTCGAGTCTTAAAAACTTAAAAAATAAACGACACAAAAAGTATAAAGTGTCTGGTTATACGAAATATTCAGTTACACGTGCAGAGTATAATATTCTAAATACAAAACTTTATAAGAATTACATGGAAACTAAGAAAATAAATTTGAACAGAGATCCAAAATCATTTTATAAATTTGTAAACTCTAAAAGGAAATCTACTGGATATCCAACTGAAATGAAGTATCTTAATCGTGAATCCCGTGATGTTGTAGTTATTAGCGATATGTTTGCTGATTTTTTTAGCACAACTTACTCTGATGTTCAATATGACATTTCAAACATATATCCATTTCCAGTTATGGAACATCAATCAATTTCATTTCCTTTTATAAAGACTTCGGATATCAAAAATAACTTAAAAACATTCAAGAATTCAACTAACGGAGGACCTGATGGTATTCCTAGCTGCATTTTAATCAACTGCGCCCAAACTTTGGCTTTTATTTAATTCATCCATTAAACATGGGCATTTTCCTACATTATGGAAAGATTCATATATTATATAGCTAACTATAGAGGAATAGCTAAGCTTTGTGCTATTCCCAAACTATTTGAAAAATGTTTAACGGATAATCTCTGCCATCAGGTTTCTTCTATAATATCACACTCACAACATGGTTTTCGTAAGGGGTGCTCTATTTCAACTAATATTTTACAACTTACAACTTTGGTAAATCGGGGTTTCGTCATACATACTACATACCGACGTTATTTATACTGACTTCAGTAAAGCTTTCGATAAAGTAAATCATTATCTTTTACTCAAAAAATTATATTTGATGGGCTTTACAGCAAACAGCATAAGCTGGATAAAATCTTACTTGATCAACAGAAATCAACGTGTTTATTTTAATAATACTACTTCAAAGAATATTATAGTTAAATCTGGTGTGCCTCAAGGAAGTCATCTTGGACCAATTTTATTTAACCTTTTTATAAATGATCTACGAAGTAAATATAATAAAAGCCTCAAATTTTCTTATGTATGCTGATGACGTCAAGATTTAAGAATTAAGCTATAAGAATTATTGTGAACAAATTCACCTACAACATGATCTAAATAATTTTTATAGATGGTGCCACATAAATTTAATGGAATTAAATTTAAACAAGTAAGAAAATCATAGTCGGTCTGGACCGACTATACGATACCCTATACCATGCGTTTAGAAACCCTATCTCTCAGGCCCAACTAACTGGACATAGAAAATAAGCATAAACCAAATTTGAGTGGGATTTTTATTAATTTTTTCGGCTGCAGATATGAAAAAGTTCATATCGGATGCTATATCTATATAAGGACTAGGCCCAAAAATGGACCGATCCTGACCATGTTTGGTAAAGTCTCTTGTATTTTGCAAAAATATATACAAACAAAATTTGAAAAGAATCCGTGCGATATATTTGTTTTTTGATAGATTTAAGTGAAGTTCGTGAAGCAGCTCTATATGGGGCCTATGACTAAGAGTTGTCCCATAGGGATCATTTTTGGACTACTGATTAACGGATGTAATAAACACATAAAAACCCAATTTGTATGATAATTTGGATCTTATGGCAATATATGTTGATATCATAGGGGTCATTTGTATGGGGGCTATGTCTGAACATGGACCGATTCTCACCAATTTCAATAGCGTTCATCCCATGGCCGATGGAAGCTTACATACCGAACTTCGTCAAAATATATTCATATTTGCGACCTGCAGTTCGATTACAAGCTTTACATGGACACACAGACGGACGGACGGACGGACCGATGGACGGACATCGTTAAATCGAATCAGATAGTGATTCTGATTCGATCGGTATAATTAAAGATGGGTGTAGGTCAAATATTTTTGGTTGTTACAAACAGCAGCACAAATTCATTATACCCAAACCACATAGTGGTGTAGGGTATAAAAAATGCAAACACATGCACTTTACTAGAAAATTAGGTGCATTTGGTTATTACAACTTTGGAGATTACCAGTTGGAGCAAGTAAATAAAATCCTGGATCTGGGTGTTCTTTTAGATGCCAAATTAGAGTTTGTTCAACACATTTCGATGATAATTATTAAAGCACGTGGTGTACTGGCCTTCATTAAAAGATGGGCAAAGGTATTCAATGACCCTACAGTTACCAAACAACTATACATCTCCCTAGTAAGACCAATTTTAGAGCTTGGATCTGTTATTTGGGATCCACTATCTAATTTTCGCAGTGCCAAAATTGAATCGGTCCAGAAGCAATTTCTCCTTTTCTGCTTAAGACGTTCTTATCCAAGTTTTGTTAATCTGCCATCATATACAATTAGACTTTCTCAAATTAAACTGCCGTCTTTAAAAAGCCGAAGAACAATGCTTAATGTTATGTTTTTAATTAACTTAATTCGAGGCGACATATGCTCAAATTTTCTTATGGACAACATCTCCATGAACGTTCCGGCACGGTCAACACGTTTTTACACTCCACTGTTTATCCCAATCTGTCGTCAAAAGTTTGCCGATGCTGATCCATTTAGAAGAATGTGCCATGATTTCAATGATCTATACAATTTAATTGATTTTTCTTTAAATGATGATATTATTAAACGCAATATTATATTATTTTTAAATACATAATCTCAAATTTTTGATTTAAGGATTTGTATATATTATATTTTTTTTCTCTGTATTATACTTAACAGTATGTAAGGTTTTACCATAGACTTAGTAAATAAATAAAATAAATAAAAAAAAAAACGCACCACGAGGTTTACTAGTAACATATAACATTACACACAAATCAAGGTTCAGAAAATACACACATGAAACACACAATGTTCTGTTCAAAAGCAGCCACCACATATCTTTATTTTCATATCAATTATGTGCGTTTCTAAATTTTCTACGGTGCCCAACACAACCATGACTGTGTTCGTTTTAATATTTCGTTATTTACACGAACATTTTTGTATCACATACTTTTTGTTTCAATCACACATAAAGCACACATTTTTGAGTGTTGCTTTATTTGAAGTTCGTGTTCTGGTACGTGTAATGAAAAAAAAACACAGAACATGTACAATAAACAGGTTCGAGTTCAGTTATATTTTAAGTCGTGTTGTGGCTCGTGTAGTAAGAAAAAACACAACATGTACAATAAACAGGTTCGAGTTCAGTTATATTTTAAGTCGTGTTGTGGCTCGTGTAGTAAGAAAAAACACAACATGTACAATAAACAGGTTCGAGTTCAGTTATATTTTAAGTCGTGTTGTGGCTCGTGTAGTAAGAAAAAACACAACATGTACAATAAACAGGTTCGAGTTCAGTTATATTTTAAACACGACTTAAAATATAACTGAACTCGAACCTGTTTATTGTACATGTTGTGTTTTTTCTTACTACACGAGCCACAACACGACTTAAAATATAACTGAACTCGAACCTGTTTATTGTACATGTTCTGTGTTTTTTTTTCACTACACGTACCAGAACACGAACTTCAAATAAAGCAACACTCAAAAATGTGTGCTTTATGTGTGATTGAAACAAAAAGTATGTGATACAAAAATGTTCGTGTAAATAACGAAATATTAAAACGAACACAGTCATGGTTGTGTTGGGCACCGTAGAAAATTTAAAAACAAACATAATTGGTATGAAAATAAAAATATGTGTGTGTTGGTCTAAGTTATGTTTGTTTACATATATGTACGAGTTTTTTATTCAGTGTGTGATTTTTTCTGAACTCTGACACAAATACAAAATACTTCATACTAAATTTGCTATTGGTTATATTTAAGTAAATTGGAAAAATCGCCTCTACTCTATGTCTATTTTCTCCATATAAATGTAAGATCAAACGGTCTCTTCTATCACATATCCAAATTATGGTGCATTCTGAGGGGACCATTTGGGAAACCTTCCTTGTAAGACTCGTGTACAAGAATAAATTTTTATAACATCTAGTACAACATTGTACCGTTGTCTTTATTACAATATTCTATGTTATTATTCTTATTTGTAGTAACAACAATGGGATTTGAAACACATTTTATGCAAAAAGATGATAACGGCATAGCCAAGGCCTACAAATAGTAAGTTCTGAGCATCATTCAACCGCAAGGAATTTTATGTTCTAACTTAGAAATATTTTTTTTAATTGTATGCATCATCACATACACACACACACACACACACACACACACACACACACACACACACACACACACACACACACACACACACACACACACACACACACACACACACAACACACACCCACTCAAACATTCCATCCCAATCGTACCTCAACATCAACAGTTTAATGGAACTAACTGCAGTGAGAATTCTCAAACCATGGTATCAAATTGACTTTATCTTCTGGTTGCTGGACAAACAAAACTATGAAAAATCTAAAATGGCTAACAAGTTGGTCGATGAATTCGTAGCAAATGTAAGTTTATCTCTCTCTGTAAGTTATCTGCTAGAAAAGAAAGCGCACATACATACATACTCGTTTATATATTTAATGTTTCATGATATTATTGGTTTTTCCCACATCTTACAAAATTTATTAGATTGTTCTACAAAAACACATGGACTGGCAAGACAGACAAACAACTGCTAAAGGCGTGAGGAGGTCTACAGCAATAAAAGGTGAAATGGAAGAGTCAAATGAATATTTAGACAATAATAAAGTTACATTTGCAACTTTAACTACTGCATCAGCTGCCAGTGATGCATACCGTAATATAGATGTGATGCCTTTGCCAGATACGAACCCATTCATGCAACAGCAGCAGCAACGTATTTTTATTGATCAAATATTTTATTTGGCCCAGACTGGTAAATTGACTTTGCAAGATGTTATGAACGAATCACAGTCAATGGTTGTTGTGGTAAGTTAACTCGAGATAGCTCAAATGCTTGGAAAGATAAAACAATGTTATTAAAAAAAAATAAATTAAATTAAATTCACTTGTTTATCATAGTACTAAAACACAGAATTACACCTGCTATCCACAAAAGTAACAAGTAAGAAAATTGTAGTCGATGTAGATCGACTATAAAATATCCTATAAGAAGTGTTTAGATACCTTTTCTCTTAGGTCCAACCAAATGGATATAGATAATAAGCATAACCAAATTTGATAGACATTATTAATTATTTTTTCCTTCGGATATAAATAAGTTCATAATGGATGCTATATTTACTAGACTAGATCGAAAATTGGACCGAACCTGACCATATTTGGCAGAGTCACTTATTTTTAGCAAAACTAACTACAAAACAAACTTGAGAAAAATCTGTGTTATATTTTTGTTTTTTTTTTTTGATAGATTTAAGTGAAAATTGGGAAGCAGCTTTATATGAGGGCTATGCCTAAGAATTGTCGTACAGAGTTTATTTTTGGAATACTGATTAATGGATGTAATAAATACACACAAACCAAATTTTACCGATTTGGATCTTATGGCAATTTAAGTAAGGGTCATTTGCATGGGGACTGAACATGCACCGGTATTTTAATAGAGCTCATGCTATAGCCGATGAAAGCTTTTATATAAAATTTCATCAAAATATATTCATATTTGCGACCTTTAGTTTGATTACAAGTTTTACACACAGGCAGACGAACAGACAGACATAGCCAAATCATGTTAGAAAATGATTTTGAGTCAATCGGTATAATAACAGTTCGGTCTAGACCAAATATTTTTTTAGTTACAAATATCAGTACAAACTAGTTATAACCTGACCACTTACTGGGTATAAAAATATCTAGTTTCGCGGAAGAGCGTTAAGTTCAAAAATTTAGGATAACAAATTGGACTAGGATATAAATACAAGTATACAAATAAAACACTAAAATTTTTAAAACTCAATTAAAAGTTTTGCAATTTAGCAATAACGCAAATGTTCTACCTATAAATTGTGTACAAAAATGAAGATTCTGTCCTTTATTCGTCTATACCGAAAGTCTAAGATCAAACATAATTTTATGTGATACTGGGTGGAACGGGGCTTAGCAAATCCTTATAAAAAGTAAGAGTGTCAAATTTGGCTGTGCCGAATCCTTGATACCCTCGGCATAGTTTTTACGTTTACTGCACTATTTATAACAAATGTAATCAAAATATTTCAAAAAGTTAACAATTTAATAATACTAAATTATTACAAGAAACACATTTAATTTTTAAAATTTTTTAGAGGTGTCCTCATATTGTTGGACATATCTTGGCACAATGATGTTCGTTTTACACCATTTTCAACAGAAAATTTCTCGAAATAATGATAAACAATATTATTATAACTTTACCTAGGTAAATGGTTTATTTTGTGAATGATCGTGATTTCAAGAGACAGACGGACGGACGGACTGACGGATATCGCTATGTCGACTCGAATTGTTATAAGGATCTTAAAATCCAAAGCTAGCCTTGGCAAATAATGGGTTAACGTTCTCGGATTTATCCCAAATTTCTGAAACGAAACTTCTATACATTTGGTTATTATATTTTAAGCGTCGCATCTAAAAATTGGACAGCACTTACAAAATATTTGAATTTTTTGCATAAATTGTCTTTTATTAGCTTGGGGTCATATGTGACCCCAATTAAAAAAGGGTTAATGTAGTCTTATTTTTTTTTTCGAAACCCTAGGCTATTAAAATATAACATTTAAAAGTAGAAAAGTGATGAATTTTTGATACAAAGTATTTAGAAAGAGTACATTTACAGAATATTTCACAAAAATCCAATTTTTCTCGAAATCCGCAAAAATAAAATACTTGTCAAAAAAATTCTGGCAGAGGGATTTACTTAAAAATTCACACAGTTAATCTGCAACATGAATTTAATAAAAACTTAAAGTGATAGATTCATTTTTTTAAATTTTGTTTAAGAAAGTTTTTTCAAACTTGAAAAACGAGTTTTAAAAATTTTATCAAAAAAATTTCCAATTTTCGGTCTCAATGCTAAATAGGTTAACAACGTGGTAATAAAACAATACTTCATATCTGAGTACTTATAACAATAGAGACCAAAAACGAATGATGGCTTTAATCAATTTGTCAAAGTTGACAAAAATGCCATCAAATTTCATGACCTAGTTTTTTTTGGCATAAAAGTGGTCTGGGGCATTTGCTATTTGTTGGCGAGGTTTTATTCGATTTTGAAGTTTTAGAGCCTTTTGAAGGGATAATTTAATACTGATCCTGAATTATATAAGAGCTTGTAGGAAAAATTAAACTATAGAATGAAATTTTCGTAAAGTCTGAAAAAAAGTCATATTTTCATCATATAAACACACTTGAAATTTTCAATCGCTTTGCGCCACTTTGTATTTCTCAGTTTTTTTTGCTATTCTCATATTATTAGGGGGTGAGACCGACAGTTTGAACATTTTTTTTTTATTAAGGGCCACCCTAATGTACACGTTTTCTTCTTGATAACATTTAAATACTGTTCAAGTGTATTTTCCTTCGCTCTTGCTCTTTTATTGGTGATCTGACTGAATTTTGATGTTGACGATTGATTTTGAGCTTTCTTATAGAGTTCAGGATGCTTCCGTTGTATATGCCGCCCAAGATTTGCCGTATGTTTACCTTTCATTTCATATTTGCATTCTGAGCATATAGATACATCTGTTCCTGCATCATAAACAAATAAATTTTTCGTACATGTTGTGGACATCTCTATGATTAGAAAAATCAAAAAGTTGAAAATAAATTTTTAAATTTGAATGTGAGTACTCACTTTACTAAATACAATTTGCAAGTTACTTTTAACAACAAATAAAACACGTTTACTTTAAGAAAGGTAAAATATATTAATACGCGGTTTGCGTCGCTTCTAGTTGCATTTATTTGTACGAAAACGTTTGTCTACTGATTTTGTTTACACAAATATTATGTTTGTACATAGCTTAAACTGCAAAAGGGGATTTCCAATTTTAGTCTAGTTTATGTGCTGGTTACTTGTTTAATTTTGGGTGCGGGTTCGGGTTCGGTTTCAGTCCTAAATTCAGTGAGTGTATAATTCCCCTAATAAATTATAAAAATTAGTGAATCCGTTAAATGTTATGCAGTTAATATTATCTTTCATTTTATTGGCCAATTTAACGTACATTTTATTATCAATATATCGAATTACATTCATACCTTTTCTGTAGTTTTGTTTTGTTATTGGCCAATATAGTATAAAATTTAATTTAAAAATATTTAGTATAAACATTTCAAAAAAATTCAAACGAATATCCAGTAGTTAAAATTCAAGTGTTTTAATTATTCGATCGATTATACCCTCAAGTTACAAGTGCTTGAAGGCAAAAAAGAGATACGAGTATACAAAAACTAGTACAGTTCAAATTTATGTGTTTAAATTGATTTATACCAGTTAATATCGCAACACATATAGTTTAATTTTAAATAACTGAAACAACCTCGGAAAAAATACGTTAGGAACGGTAATTAATATTGAAAAAAAAGTTAAAATAAAAATATCTTCGCAAAACTGAATTTTCATTTGAAAAAAAAAACTTTATCGAAAACTATTTATATAAGAGTTTCCATTTATGGCCTCAGAAAAGTTAGTTCCAATCCTTTTCTCGAAACTCATTGTATAGGGTATCGTATAGTTGATCCAGATCGACTATAATTTTCTTACTCGTAATGTACTTTTTCGGTGCACAAGTAAATTTCATATTGGTTCTTCAATTAAAAATGAAATACATTGCAAATCATATTAACATTCACCTAATTCCTTTTGTATGTGGTGTTTTCTTTTTTAATTTCATGTTCTTTGAATTACACAGTCCTTTGAAACAATATCAACTTGTGTTATTAACGCATTACTTTGTCTGGCAATTAACCGCGAATGTCAAATGAAACTACGTCAGCAAATCAAGCAAAAACTGTCAAAGGGAATGAGAAACAAATTGACAAGGACAATGACCACAACATCAATAAAACACAATAACGATGCTAATGTTACAAATGCTGCTGATGGTGGTGTCGATTTTGAATATGATGGCGCAACAACTTCGGCGAGTGTGGGTGACTGGGATGATGTACCAGTTACCATGGAACATTTACAGAATATGCCATACCTTGACATGATTATAAATGAGTCGTTACGTTTGTTGGCAACGGTTCCCATGAACTTACGTAATGTCAGTACAGATTTTCAATTGCAAGTAATGCAACGTGACAAAGAGACCAGTAATAGCAAAAGCAATAGCAACTACAATCGCACAAATTGCCGTAGTGTAGTGGTGCCTAAAGATACAATGATAGCATTGGACACGTTTAATATGCAACGTAACAAGCAGTTTTGGGGTGAAAATGCTTTGAAATTCGATCCGGAACATTTTGCGAAAAAACCTGAACATGAAAGTAAACACGAACAACAACAACAACAACAGTATATAAATGAAGCGAAAACAACAAAAACATCGTCAAGACATTCATATGCATTTATACCATTTTCAAAAGGATTACGCACCTGTATCGGTAAGTATTATGTGCATATATTCATATAAAAAGTATTTGTTACTAAAGTCTACACGGAGAAAATCTCAAAATAATTGGGAATTAGGGGAAATTAGTTATGATGTGTTATAATAAAGCTAAGGATTGAGATCAGTCAAAAATAGTGCACACGTTTATACCCTATACCACTATGTGGTTTGGGTATAATGACTTTGTACTGCTGTTTGTAACTACCAAAAATATTTGACCTAGACCCATCTTTTATTATACCGATCGACTAAGAATCACATTCTGAGTCGATTTATCGATGTCCGTCCATCCGTCTCTCTGTTTGTGAGTCCACGCAAACTTTGTAATCAAACTACAGGTTACAAATATGAATATATTTTAATGATATCTATATATATGAAAATGAATCGTGGTTTGTTCGTCCGCTTAAAACTTGAAAACTACAAGACCAAAAGGGGTACTTTCTTCTACGAGTTTGTTTTTAACTGCCACGTAAAGGTTTAGGAAAAAAAAAAGTACAAAAAGTCTCAACAGATGACGCTGTACGCGGTTATTCCATTTTAACATAATATATATTGATTACTATGAGAGGGAGAGCTTTGTTAATTTGTGTGAGGCCATCTATTATTAACATGGATAGTCATACCGAAAATTGTCGGTATCGGATAATTGGGCATGGTAGCTCGCATACAAAATTAATTTTTAACATCATATATCTTGAGTATTGTTTTAGGGAGAGCTTTGCAACTTTGTATGAGTTTATCTATTATTACTATGCGTTACTGTGAGTAGCCGTTGCAAAAATTAGCGTTATTGGAACAGAGGGCGTGGCACCTACAAAAAAATTAATCACTCAATGTCATGACAGGGAGGCCTTTGATACTTTATGTAACGTCATTTGTTATTGGTGCAAGTACACTTGACGAAAATAGGCTGGATTTGATAAGTGGACGGGGTACATCCCCTACAAAGTTCTGATTAAATATTATGTACATATACCGAGTATAATGATAGGGAGAGCTTTGCAAGTTTCTGTGATTAGCCCTGGCGAAAATGGGCGGGATTGGAAAAGTGGGCGTGTAACCTACCGTATAAAATAAATTTTCAAAATAATAAAAGTATCTTGAATAATATAGAAGGGAAAGTGAAGATAATTTGTATGAGTTCATAGGTTATTACTGTGAGTTTTTAGTGTGAGTGTGAAAATGGGCGGAATCGGATAAATGGGTGAGATTACTTCCATAAAAGTAATTATTGAACTTTAATATATTGGATCGTTTTGAAGGAAAATGTTTAAGAGAACTGACAATTTCAGCAGCATAACAAAAATTAAAACATCCGCAATCTACACTCAAGTAAATTAATACTGCGGTAGTATAAGATGAAGGAGCGAATTTATCAAAAGAGTTTTTAATTTACTTTATTTATCAGGTCATCCATCACATAATTTATTAGCAAAGTAATATACTTAAATTTAAACTTACATAAACGCTTTAATTGAAAAAAATTGGTCTATTATTGAATAACTGATTCTTTCACAATACATTTTCTTTTCGACTTTGGGATAATTTTATCATTTTTATTACGATGGCAAGAAGAGTTCATGGTAACATTGGCCGGCATTCCCAGGATGCAACGCAGCACCGAAATGTCGCAACACGTCGAAAGGAAGAGGAACGTGCTATTGGAAGGGAATCAGTTCGACCAGAATGTATGGAAATCGTGTGGGACAGTCAGAAGAGATCAACGAAGCACACAATGAGCAACAATGATTGAGAGGAAGAGAAGTTCGTGCTCGGCAAAGTGATGAAGCCAGATCACAATGTGCGATTTGTGAACGACAACGTAGGCTACAACAAATTATTCAGGTGAACATTGAGCATGTACCCTTTCGATATGACCCCAACATTCAATAGAGTTCGCACACATCGGTTCAATTCGGCCAGATGTCTGTCGTTTGTGAGCATTGCAATGCAGTTAAATTTGAGAAAGAAACGCCTGGATTGTGTTGCGTGGGCGGAAAGGTGAAACTGCCAAATTGCTTCCCCCAACAGAGCCATTATGCATGCTGCTTTACGGTGAACCTCTTAATTCGAATTAAAGTCGGATCTGTCATCCTTATGCCCCGTAACTATGCAATGGAACCCGACTGATTGTGATAAAATTAATGAGTAATGTGATAGTGGGAGATGTTTAATTCCGCGAATTCCCTTGACTTCAACCGATTTGACGTTCCAGTTCAAAGGTGTTCAGTTCCCAGTGAAACTTGCATTTTCGATGACAATAAACAAGTTACAAGAACAATCCATGGAAGTGTGCGGCATAGATCTGAAAATGTCATGCTTTTAACAAGGCCAGCTCTATGTTGTGTGTTCCCGAGTTGGGAAACCATCCTCACTATTCACTTACGCTCTGGAGCAGAAAACAAAAAATGTTGTGTATCGTGCAGCATTAAATTGATTACAATAATTGTTCTATTCTTTTTTTAATTAATATTTGATTTTATTCTATTTTCACCAAATGTTGGATGGGACGAAGACCGTCGGGTCAGCTATCCATATAATAATAAAATATTGAATTCAACTGAATTCGAAAAGTGTTGTATTCAAATTATATTATTGCGTCATCTGTTAGCGGTCGATAATTTTCGAAAAAAAAAAATTTCGAAATTATTTCAATCAAAAAATCTCTTTTGGACAAAGCGAAGTTTGCCGGGTCAGCTAGTTATTTATAAAATAAAATAACAAAAAAATAACAATAACAAAATACAAAAATTTCAAAGATTTTACTATGCAAAATAATAAAAAATTAGTTTTTTAAAAAGTCTTGCGTTGCTTGTTAGTTGATAAGTTTGTGGAAGTGCATTCCAAAGACGAACTCCGTGCACAACGAATTGTTGTTCTGAGACAAGTGGCCTATGAATAGGAATTATAAGCTTTCTTCATCTATCAGACCTGACAAATGGCAATTTTTCGAATAGATAGTTAGGTTTTTTTGTGTAAATTATTTTGTGCATGAAAACTATAACTCTAATTTTTAAAAGACTATTAAAAGACACGCCAAATAGTCTTTCAGAGAAGGGAGTAATATCAGAAAATCTTTTTAGACAATGCAATATTTATACGATGTTTGCTAGAGAAGTCGCAATTAGCAAACATTTCACAGCCGTACAAAAGTCCTGGAATAATATACGTTCTGGCTAGTAGAGTTCTTACTTTCAAAGGTGTGAAATAATGTGTTGATCTAAGAGATCTCAGTTTAACGGAAGTTTGCCAAACTACATTATATATATGATTTGACCACAATAGAGAGCTATTAAAGATAACACCTAGATTTTTGGCAAATGAAACAATAGGAATCCTTTGACTATTAATTGGAATATCACAAACCATGGCCGTTTACTTATCATCAAAAATTTAGATTTTAATGGTTTTAAAAAGAGCTGGTTGGCAGTAGCCCAAGGATGGATGTTATTAAAATCCTCTTCGAGGTTCCCTATATTGTGGTTAATTGAAGCAGCCGGACTGCTTAAATACAACACTTCATGAATTTTGCAATGGAGAAGTTGTGAAGGCACATCATTAGCATAGAGAGAAAAAAAGCAAATGCTCTGGGGCACTACTCTCGTAATATACAACGTTGTTGAGATTTTATTTTTCACGTAAACGGATTAGGTATGATCAGATAGGTAGGATCGAAGCAGATTTACAGATGATGAAGAGAAATTAAAAGGATGTTTCAGCTTATTTACCATTAAGTGGTCGACAGTATCGAAAGCCTTTGAATAGTCAAGTATGACCAAAAAATTAATTTTACATATTATCATCCAGTTCCTGCCTTATGTTTTCAGATAGTTCAGTCAAAGCAGTAACACAACTATGATGAGATCGAAAACCTGATTGTATATTCGACAATAAACCAATCTCATTTATGTAAGTGGTAATTTGTTTGTGAAGAAGCTTTTCGAGTACTTTTAAAAAGTGACGGTATTCGTTAGTAGATTTAGGAACAGGAATTAATTTGGCATGTCTCCATTTGTAAGGGAAAGTGCTTGTGGTTATAATTGATGTAAAGAAATGTATTAAATAAGGCAAGAGAAAGGGCAGCAAAATCCTCACAAATACTGGTTGAATATTATGAGGTCCGATTGCATTAGAGTTAGCACCAATAGCACCACAAAATTAAAAAAAAAAAATGTAATAGAGACATTATCATTGTTAAACTTATAAAATGAGGAGTTGCTGTTGTGTACTGCTGATAAGTTACTGAATACTGAGTTTAGCTCATTGGCATTAATATTGCTATCAGCGCTTTTAATGCCTTTCCTTATACCAATATCACGAACGTTTTTCCAGGTTTGTCATGAGTCCATAGCGGACTCAAAACACTTTGAATAATAAACCGATTTAGCTTTTCTGAAGCTGCCATTAACTTTGCAGTTGGTAATCTTTTTTGAGCACAGTAGTTTTAAATCGCTTCTAACTCGAATAACATACATATCTGAGAGAAATTAACTGCTTTATATTAGGTGTAAACCATGGCTTTGCTTTGAATTTTTTGGATCGGGTTACTAAAGGAACTGTAGCGTCATATAAATTTATAATGTTAGTTTCAAGAAAATAAAGTCGCTCATTTACGGAGGGCATATAGTAAAGATTCTCCCAACTAATATCTCTAAAGTATTCATATAGTAAATTATAATTTAAGTTTTTAAAGTCTCTGTATGAGTACACACAATTTGTTTCTCCATGGATATGATAATCGTAGGTGTAATAGCTCAACAAATCTGCAAACAGTATAATGTATTAAACAAAATAAAAATTATATAATTGTACATCAGTAGGAATTTTTGAATTTCTTTTCTGTAGTCCGTTCCATTACTATGTGGCATTCGTAGCCGCTTAACGATCGACCGATTCATGTTTTCCACCTCACCATTCGCCTGCGGCCAATATGGCGGTGACGTAATAATTTCAATGTTCTTGTCCGCACAATAGCTTTTGAATTCAGCACTAACAAACTGACGCCCATTATCCGGAGTAATTGACTGTGAGTAGCCAAGTCTCGAGAATACTTCATCTAAAAAATCAATTATAGCACTCGGTGTAATATTCTTCAAGAACTTCAATTCTTGATATCTCGAATAATAATCGATGACTACAAATATAAAGTCGTGGTTGGGTAATGGTCCCAGCAAATCCATTGCCAGGCATAGCCATGGGCCCTTTGGCAAAACGCGCCGGCTTATTGGCGGCGGTTGTGGCGGTCTTGACACCAATAAACAATCACGACAGTTTTTTACATATTTTTCGACATCTCGATCAATTAAAGGCCCTCTTACCTTTGAACGTAAACGCCGCTTCATCACCGTCTCGCCTGGATGGCCTTCATGTGCTATAGCTAAGACCCTTATCCTTAACGAAAGGGGTACAACGATTTTAGTTCCTCGTAGCAGAATATTGCCCAAAGTACATAATTCGAGTCGAAACGGAAAAAACTTATTCGATGTATTCAAACTCCATGAATTATTCTTCACATTCCCCACCGCATCCATCAGTTCAAGATCGGACTGGTTATTTTCCACGATTTCAAGAATCGATAGCGCCCGCGGTATAGTTTCTTCAATGATTGAACATATGCTGCTTCCAGATTGTTGATCGAACGACATACAATTTTCAATTTTGCACAGCCTAGACAAGGAATCGGCGATGTTATATTTACCAGCCTGGTAGATGATCTTAAATTTGAACGATTGAAGACGTAGAACCCATCGCTCGATACGAGCAAGTGTCTTTGACGTGGGCTTGAAAATCATCTCTAAAGGCTTGTGATCGGTGACAAGCTCAAATTCAATGCCTGCCAAATAATATTAAAACCGTTCGACGCCCCAAACTAAAGAGAGGCTTTCCTTCTCCGTTTGCGAATATCTTCTTTCGGTCTCAGATAGGCTTTTACATGCAAACGATATCACTTGGGGAACATTGTTATCAAATTGCAACAGAACAGCTCCTAGAGCTACCGGACTTGCGTCAGCTATTAATCGGGTGCGACGCTTCGGATTAAAATAGGATAACGTTGGCATCCTGGTTAGCTGCTTCTTGAGCTTTTGAAAGGCATCATCTTGACATGGGCTCCAGATGAACTTTTGATCTTTTTTAGTCAAATTCCTGAGGGGTTCTGTCAAATCAGCCAAATCAGTTATGAATTTTCCAAGGTATGTTACCAAACCCAGGAAACTTATTAACTCTTCCTTGCTGTTTGGAGGTCGAAATTTCATGATAGTGTCGACTTTTTCCGGATCAGGATTTATTCCCACGTTAGACAAGATATGTTCCAAGAAACGAAGTTTTCCCGTTTTCCAAATACATTTTTCCTCATTTAACAAAACATTCGCTTCTTTAAAAACTGCGAGCACATCTTTCAAGTTTTTTTCATCTTCGCTCTCTGTGCTCCCAAACACAATTACGTCATCTAAATAGTTTAAAACACTGCTACATGGGGCCAAAATGCTTTCCATTGTTCTTTGAAAAATTTCCGGTGCTGAATTTACTCCGAACAATAGCCTCTTGTATCTGTACAGTCCTTTAGATGTAATGAAATTAGTAATTTCACGACTTTCTTCATTCAGTTCTAGTTGTTGATATGCATTTTTGAGGTCCAATCTCGAAAAATATTTAGCTCCTTGTAGTTTGGTCATAAATGTATCAAATGTCGGTAGTGGATAGTTTTCTCTCAATATTGCGGTATTGGCACGTCTCATATCGATACATAGACGGATATCCCCGTTTCCTTTAACAACGACTACCACCGGAGATATCCAAGGGCTAGGTCCTACCACTGGCTCTATTATATTTTGTTTTACTGCTTCGCTCAACTTTCTCTCGACTTTTTCCTCTAAGGCTGATGGTATTCTACGCAATGGCTGTTAAACCGGCTTAACATATTTATCAATTGACAGTAAAATTTTAACGCCCTTAATTGTTGGAAATATTTTGTGATCTTCGATTTGATTTTGTGATCTTCGATTTGATTGGCAGTATCTCGACCCAGTAGAGATCGAACTCCATTCTTAATAACATAGAAGGAGGAAATCATGTTTGAACCTAAATCTAGCCCTACTACAGCCTCGAAAACAGCTTTATTCTTGAGCAGGTCATTTCCAGCATATGCACGAAACGGATTCTCAGATTCAGCTCGAATATTCCATACAGTGGCATGCTTCTCGCAGAGATAATCCCAATCTTTCTCACTCAGCAAATTATGTTGTGAGCCCGAATCCATCAACATCGAAATTTTCCGACCTCCTATGTAGCATTCTATAATTTCATTCATATGTTCGCTGACACGTCCGTTACTTAAAAACAATTGTGTTCATTCCATTTACTGTGCATAGATCCAATTTCCGGCTTACCATCATCCGAAATAAATTGTATGTTTGAGTAGAATCCTCTTCGCCTTTTAGCATCTGAATTTCCGAAACTAGTCAGCTTGCGTTTATTATCTTTTGTTCTGCACTTGCGAGCAAAATGACCAATGAGCCCACATTTGTTGCATTTCGAATTTTTAGCGGGGCAGCCAGCACTGGTGCCAGCATGCCCTCGTTGGCCGCATCTGCCACATTCGATATTCTGATTCTTGCTCTCAATTCTGTTTATATCAAGAGATGCGTTCGGTAACTTCATTGTCTCAGATTGATTGTTTATTTCTTCATAAACGTGGCACATTTCAATGGCTTGTTCGAGCGTGTACTCTTTTTCTAGGAGTCATTTTTTTAAGTCCTTTGGAGCCCAGGCTTCGATCAGTTTATCCTTTAAGTTAATTCCTAATATTTCTTCTTTTGTTTCTCCGAATTGACATTTGGCCGCTTGGCTCCGTAATCTTAGAAGAAATTTGTTCAAGCACTCGGGCGAAATAAATGTCTTTCGAAGGTTGAATTCCTTTCGGGCGAAAAATATTTATTAAGCTTCTCAACAAGAGCCTTGTATGCATCAACTCCCCTTCTGGATTCGACAAGCGCTCCGGGAATACTATACACAACTTCCTGGAGTTGTGTACCACCCAAATACAGCAATTTATTTTTCCTCTTCTTTGCGTCTGTAATTTCTTCCGCTTCAAGATATATGGAAAATGCGCGAAGCCATTTTTCCCATTCTGAATGAAGAAGCGCCTTATCTATGGCATCGCAAAGGAAAGGTGGTATGCTTATCCCACTCATTCTCTTTGAAAATGTACTTAAAGTTTGCAATTAAATGCAGGACAATTTAATGTCTTCTACCTATTAAGCAATTTAATGCACAAAATTAGCAATAGAAATATTCAGTCGATATTATTTCTTACCAATTTACAATTAAATGTAAGTTAACCTGTTGCGTTTTGCAACACTTTCCACAATTTAATGATTTGAGTCTCGTCTTATCTCCAATTAAATGCGACACAATTTAATGTTTTTTTTTTCAGTTTTTTTACAAAAATTATATCATGTTTGGAAACACATGAAGCTGAAATTTGGTCATAAAGGAACACATTAGAAATTATGCTTACAAAAAAAAAAAGGTTTGCTGGTAGAGAAATGAGTAGGAATCGAGCGGTTTGTAGGTTCAAGACCAAGATATGATATAAAATGTTTGAATTAAAGTCGCCTGAAATTACAACATCATTGTATGACACGGTTAGCGAATCCAATTTGGAGATGAAGGTGGAGATATTGATATCTCGCCTAGGTCTATGTACACAACCAATCAGTAGTTTTCTTTCGTATGAAGTAATCTGCAAAAAAGAGATATTCAATAAGGTCTTCGGGGTCAGATTTACAACAAAATTTACACCACGGTGTATTCTATCCGATCTTAAGATTTTGCAACCATTAAGGCAAATTAAGCTATCAGGCGGTTTACATAGATACACAGACGGACAGACAGACATCGCTAAATCGACTCAGAAAGTGATTCTGAGTCGCTTGGTATAATAAAAGATGGGTCTAGGTAAAATATTTTTGGTAGTTACAAACATCAGCACAAAGTTATTATACACTGTGGTATAAAAATAGTTATTAAAGAGGAGATAAAAATGTAAAGCACTTTAGTACACATAAAAAAAGATTTATGCGTATGAGTGATAATTGAACATACGTATACGTACCCCTACGGAATCAGCAGATCCATATAGCAGCAGATCAGTAAGTCCGAAATCACACAAGGCAACTTTTGTTGCGCAATTCTTGAGTTTGTAGGAGAGAGGGGAAAGAAGAGTGGTATTTGGTACGGAGTTGCTTGTACTCGGCAACTCGTTTTATTGTGCAATTCGTAATTATAAACAAGAAGTTAGCTGCAGGTTATTATTTGACATTTCTTTTCTTTCTGTGCTTCGCTGTTTTAAATTTTGCACAATTTAAAAAAATGTAAAAGCAGATTTTATTTAGATTTTACAAGATTATTCTAGATAATAAAGATACGTAAAATAAAAGAGTGCAATTAATAATAATTAATTACAGAAAAATTAATAATGTGTGCGGAAGAAATGAACTGTCTAAAATTTAAGAATTTGAAAGCAAAAGAAAACGAAAAGTTGCGACAATAAATTTCTCTGTGTGAACATTAAGACAACTTTTAAAGAGAATTGAAAAAAAGTGGCGCAACAAAAATTGCCTTGTGTGAATCCAGACTAAGTCTGCGATAAGCGTAACTTAAATAAATTTCAATGCATCTGGCCCAAATTTAGAGCAAGACCATTTCCCGAATTTCATGATTTAAGATATGATATCGTTTAGGTGACCGACAGTGACTTTCTTACTTGTTTCTGAATAATATTCAATAGTTTTGTATAAAATAGATTTTCTGTGAATTTCAATAAGGATTTATCTCAGTGCATGTAAATCAGTGAGCATTGAAATGTGTTCTTGTATATATATATATGTGTTTATTCAGTATAGTTAATAAAATATACTTGAAGAGAGTTCAATTTTCTCATTGAATAAAATAAATTAATATAGAAATATAATCTTTTTACCATATCCGTTTTAATTTTCTTTTTCTCTTCTTATATTTTCAAGGCTATCGCTATAGTACTTATTTATCAAAAATCATTTTGATAAAATTAATTTCTTCTTTCGAATTTTGTACAAAAATTCAGTTGAAAGATTTGCAATATTATGAAGGCGTTTCTTTGAAATTTCGTAATGCTGATAAAATTCATTTTCAAATACATCCTGTTGACTAACCCAACATGTTGTTTCATCACAATTGATGGTTATTTAAGATGTGAACTATATAAATTATGGTGGCGGTTGTTATAAGTTAAGTTATTTAAATATTAGTCTATAGCAATAAGTGTTTGCATTGTTTAACCCACAATTTTGCAATTCAATAAAATAAATCTTTCAACCATATACCTGAACATGATTTTTTTATTTTTTAAAGACACTATTTTAAATGTTCATAGTTAATAAATAACACCGTCCAACAGCATTTTTGGAACAGAATAGCGACCCTATAATTCTGAAAAGGTATGTTGAGTAGATCATTTTTGTAAAACAAACTTATGGTCCAGCACGTCTGAGTATTTTTTACAGTGGGTCAAAGTTTTCATATTTTGGTCGAAGGGAGCATTATACTTTATGAAAAAATGCTGTAAGTTAATGTCTGAGAGAATTCTTATGATCAGAGTTGTATTGTGGAATTGTATGAGGATTATTTTTGTGGAAGATCTTAACCCTTTAACTGGTCTCTTTATGGGTCAATTTGACCCTTTTTTCGAGAAAATCAGAAAATATCCTTTAAAAAAGGACATTTAAGGATTAAAATATTCTACGAAAATGTTTGCCGAAAAATTTCAGTGGGGGTCACCAAAGACACTATTGTTGTAAATAAAGCTCTTTACGATTAATTGGCAAAATTACACGCCAACTTCTATAAAAAAAATTATAATTTTGTTTTAATACTGGTTTATTATAGTATGTACATATTTATTTTTTTGCTTCAAATTTTCGAGTAAAAGGGAATTGGGAAATAGCAGTAGTATGATAATGGATTTAAGATTAAACTTAATACGCTTTCCTGTATTTAGCTTGACGTGAATGTTCCGATGGGTCAAGGTTTATGTACAAGCCCCATACGTATTCAGCAAGCATTACACTTTGGGATTTCCCTTTGAATCTGTCTTCCAATACCTTTATATCCTGATGAAACCTTTCACCGTGTTCATCTGAAACCGCTCCAAGGTTTTCTTTAAAAAATTGAGATGAGAGTGCAGAAAATGCAGCTTTAGTGACATCTTAACGCCAATATTGTTAAAACCGATTAGCATGCCTTCAATATTTTCTGCATAGTTTTGTGCTTTTGAGTTTCCAAGGAATTCTGATATAATCAGCTGCATAAAGTCAAATGCTGTCTTTTGCATATCTGACAGATGACCATAAAATTCTTCATCTTGTAATAATTTTCTTATATCGGGTCCAACGAGCATTCCTAGAAAAGGTAATTTACATTGAATGAAATAGATTATTTCTTAAAAACTTTCAATTTTGCTGCAGATAATGTGGGGAAAATTGTTTGAATGCGTTTGAAAGCATTTCCTTGTGTATTTAAGCTTTTAATAAAATTTTTCACCACGCCCAACTTAATATGCAGCGGTGGAAGAATGACCTTATCTTTTGGGACAAGGGATTCATGGATTACATTTAAGTCACCAATAATATTTTCTTTACGTTCTTCGAAATATTTAATATGATAATGGCTGCTGGTAGCACGTGAATCCCATTTACAAAGAAAGCACATATATTTTGTGTATCCTGTTTGCATTCCAGTCAATATTGCAATCATTTTGAAGTCTGCGCATACTTCCCATTTATATTTATAGTATTCAATTTTATTTAAGAGATTTGAAATATTTGCGTATGTTTCCTCCTTTTTTGTGGAATACGCAACCGGTATTGATGGATGCTGATTTCCATTGTGCAGTAAAACTGCTTTTAAGCTGTGTTTTGAACTATCTATAAATAGTCGCCAAGCGGAAGAGTCCAGTGGAAGCTTTAGATATTTTAGAACCTCTTCAATGCTGCAACAGTATACAAGTTCTTCTGACTTTTTAAAATAACTTTCCAGATCGGCGTGTCTTTTTCTTGGAAATGTAACTTTTACATCGGCTTTTGTCAAATTCCTGTTTTTCAATCTGGGACATAATATTTCAGCTTTCTCTTTTGTTAGTCCTAAATCTCTTACAAGATCTTCAAAATAAGCTTGGTCTATCAAATTAGGACATATGTTTAAACCATCAAGAGGCAAGTAACTTATATCTGATATGTTTTCAACCGCCGCTGTTATTTCTGTATTGGCGACTGTCATATTGGCCGAAAATGTATGTGTATGCGGTTGAGGTACCGGAACACCTTCACAGCGCACTTCTGGTAAAATGACATTATTTGTTGCTTTGTATGTCATTGTCTCGTAGTGCCTTTGGCTTCTACCAAATTTGTAATTTACACAGAAATAGCATGTATCTGATTTGTGATCTTCAGGCTCAATCCATGTAATAGGCGCAGAAAATGGCAGCGCCTTAGTACCGCCTTCGTACCAGGTCAACAGACCAGTTTCGCAAGTAGTACATACGGTTTTTGGTATCCAAGCTTCAGATAAAAATCGTATTCCAAAGAAAAGAAAATATGGTTCTTCAATTGTAGGCAATATCTTTCTTCTGCTTTGATGGTGCGTAAAATGTCCACAAATAAAACAAAACCAATCTCCTAATTTGCAAACAGAATCCGCCATGCTTATTTAAGCTTTAATTTTTCTTTTTTTATATTAATTTTAGTAAAAATCACACCCGATATGTACTGCTTAGTAGCTTAATTATGCTTGCATTTTTTCTTTTATTTTTTATTATTAATTTTAATAAATATCACACCCGATTTGTAAGTCGCAGCTGACTAGACGCGAGAACTCAGTGTTTGGCCCGGCCGAACTTGACGCCGTTTTTACCTGTTTTGTATAAGTTGGTGTATAATTTTACTAATTAAGCATAAAGAGCTTTATTTACAACAATGGTGTCTTTGGTGACCCCCACTGAAATTTTTCGGCAAACATTTTCGTAGAATATTTTAAGCCTTAAATGTCCTTTTTTAAAGGATATTTTTTGATTTTCTCGAAAAAAGGGTCAAATTGACCCATAAAGAGACTAGTTAGAGGGTTAAGATCTTCCACAAAAATAATCCTCATACAATTCCAAAATACAACTCTGACGATAAGAATTCTCTCAGACATTAACTTACAGCATTTTTTTCATAAAGTATAATGCTCCCTTCGACCAAAAAATGAAAACTTTGACCCACTGTAAAAAAATACTCAGACGTGCTGGACCATAAATTTGTTCTACAAAAATGATCTACTCAACATACCCTTTCAGAATTATGGGGTCGCTATTCTGTTCCATTCAAAAAGTCTTAATTTGTTGGACAGTGTAATTAATAGTTAATTAATTGTGTAATTTTTTATAAACAAATTATTATTATTTTTTAAATAAATATAAAACGTAAATAAAATATAAATAAATATAAAACATACACATTTTTATGCGGTTTATATTAGCCTTGCATAAAAATAAAACGAAAACAATTTATATAAATTTTATATGGTTTCTGTTAACCATACATTTTATGGATATACCAAAAAGGAGTCTGCAACAAACATCACCAGATTTTTTTGTTGATAATACTCCAAAAAATATTCCGCTTTAAATAAAATGCGTCGAAATGATGAAGACACAGCAACTACATCTGTAACTGTCATATTAATAAATAACTCATCTACCTGCCAATATGATTTGCTTTTCTTGGGACGTGTTTGATGGAAAACTAAACAAGACACTCGATCCCAAATTAGAAACGGTTGTAAGAAAAGATGATCTTGTCCTCAAATGCGTCTTGAAAACACTCACATACAGGAAGAACTGCAAAGTGTTAAGGGTAGACTGGATTCATTTGACAAAAATAGACGTAACAGTATTAAATTAAGTGGGCCTACAGCGCTCGATGAATTTAATAAAATGCATACAAATACCCTGTAACTTATGTTAAGCCAAGCAGTTTTTGCAACTATATTTTTATGATAAAATCTGTCATTGAAATAATTTCCATAAAAAAACGATTAGCACTATCAATAACAAACTTATTAATAAATACATACTTATGTATATAATGAATGTATTAAAATTATTTATTTATTTTATTTTTTTTATTTATTTACTTTTATTTCTCTTTGCTACCAGTTTTTTTTTGCTTGATACCTAAAATGTTTACCTATTAATATTTAGTTAACGATTTTTTATATCGAAAATTACATATTCAGATTTTTTATTTGCATTTAACATAATTTTTTCAGACAGATTGCAATTAATACTATAATTAATGTGTAAACTATTTTTTTTACAATTGAAAGCATATATTTCCAAAAACCGTATATTTTTATTTATTTATTTACTTCGAATTCCCATACAACAAGACAAAAAATCTTATAATTAAAGTACAGGATTAGTACTAGGCACATAGTAGTAAGGAAATTTAACATTGTGTATAATAAAAATTAAAAATAATAAAAATATAATAACAAAATAAAATAATAATACAAAAGTTTAATATAAAAATTAGTTATTTAAAAGCGATTTAAAATAGAAAACCAATTAATTATAGAAATTAAAGAGGGCCATTTTATATTGCATTGCGTTGCTTATGAACTGAATGTTTGAAGGCAGCAAGTTCCAAAGACGAATTGAATTAATAAAAAGCTGCCATTCAGATGTTTGTGTTCGACGTCTAGTTGGTATTAAATCATTTGTTTTGCGAGATCGAGTGAACGATATTCTATTAAAAAGATAAGAAGGTTCACGGCTGTATATAATTTTATGTAATAAAGTCAAGATACGTATTTTTAGTAAATCACTGAATCTAACTCCATACATTTTTTTTGAAACTGGTGTAATATGATCATACTTCTTCAGGCCGTAAACATATCCTAGTATGGCGTTATAAGCTTTCTCCAATTTATTGTAACTCGTATAATCACAGCTCGAAAAAATTTCACATCCGTATAACAAAGTTGGCATTATATATGTTTTTGCAAGTAATAACCGAATCTTAACCGGTGTAAAGTATTGTGTTTTCCACAGAATTCGTAGCATAGCATATATTTTTCCAGCAGTTGTGTTTATGTGATCAGTCCATGTAAGATTATTATAAAAAATTATACCAAGATTCTTTGTTGTTCTTACAATTAAAATTGCTTGATTGTTTAGTATAACTTCTGGTTCAAAAGTTGATTTCGTGGATTTTGGATTAATCACTAGATACTTAGATTTGCTGGGATTCAAGCAAAGGCCATTGGATGAAGCCCACATAAAAACACGGTGTAAATCCTCATTTAGTTTCCTTAAGCAATCATCAGTATTTTTGTTGTTATTACATATATATAATTGAACATCATCAGCATAGATATTAACACTGCTGTACATTAGTTGCTCTGGTAAATCGTTGACGTATATTGTAAAAAGTAGAGGACCAAGGATTGATCCTTGAGGAACACCTTTCGATATTGGCAGTGGTCGTGATATTTTTTTATTAGCAAAGACTGACTGTTTACGATCCAATAAGTAGGACGCAATTAATCGAGTGGACGACAAAGAAATTTTAAACAAAGTTTGCAGCTTCAGACAAAGAATTCCATGATTAACCATGTCAAATGACTTAGAGTGATCTAATAAAACAAGAAATGACATGAAACCAGCATCAATATTACTCCGTATTTCCTCCGTGACATCAATAAGCGCAGTTACGCAACTATGCTTAGGCCGAAAACCTGACTGTCTGCTTGTAAGTAAGCCATTTCTATTTATGTAATCGTGCATTTGCTTATGTAGCAGCTTCTCAAATACTTTTGATAGAAATGGTAATATAGAAATAGGTCGGCACTCATTACTGGATTTTGATGTAGGTATTATTTTAGCATACTTCCAGTTAGAAGGAAAAGTACTTTTAGTTATGATATTGTTGAATATGAATGTGATATATGGTAACAACACAGGAAGAATAGCTTTTAAAAACTTTGGGTGAATATTATCAAATCCTACAGCATTTGACTTAACAGTTAGGCAACTTCTTGATACATCAACATGTGTTACACAATTAAAACTAAATAGTTGACTCTGCTCAATGATAGGTTGATTAAAAAAATTACTATTCAAAGGTACTGTTGGCAGTCGTGTGAAAGTTTCATTAAGTAATTCTACATCTATTTCCGTTGTATCTATTATCCTTGGTTTTCCAATACCAATGTCACGTTTTTTCCATGTTTTTTTGGAACAAATTGCAAAGTAGAAGACAGATGAATAGTATGTTGATTTAGCACTCTTAATAGCTCGGTTTACTTCTCTGCGTGCGTTACAATATTCTTCATGTAGTGAATCAGTTTTGAAACGTTTCCAACAACTAAAAGCTCTATCTCTGTGAGCAATTGCAGATTTAATATTACCATTAAACCATGGTTTTAATTCAAAACTAGTTTTTACAGCTTTCAACAGAACCGACCTATTGAAAATTTGTTCAATTTTGTTTTCTAAGAAGTTAAGCTGACTTTCAGCATATAGCATGTAGTAAATTGAATTCCAATTAATATTTGCTAAATCAAAAGCTATGACAATATTATCCATATGTTTAAAGTCATAGTATGTGGCATCATTCATAATAAGTTGGATCTGGAAATCAAAGGTAAGAAAAATTAAGTCGTGCTTTGAAAAACAGGACGCTGAAATCTGATCATAGAGTAAAACTTTTCTTTTATCGCCAACAAATATTATATCCAATAGCGTGTTTGCTGTAGCTGAAAAATGGGTTGAAACTGTTGCATTTGTTGGATAAAGTCCAACTGTTTCCATATTATTTACTAAATAATTTTCCACTAGAAGATTTGAGTTGAAATCGCAACTATATCTTCAAATTTTACTGTTGAATTCTTGAAAAAATTTTGGATATCAATATTGTGATGAGGTCTGTATACACAACCCAAAAGAATTTTGTTTCCATGCGCTGAAATTTCTACAAAGACATGTTCAATCTTTTCCATTGGCTTGGATTTACAATATAATTTACTATTTATTCCATTTCTAATATAAATAGCAACACCACCTGCATGAGTTGCTCTATCACAGCGATATAATTTATAGTCTTGCAAATCAAAACAAGTAAGAAAATTATAGTCGGTCTAGACCGACTTTACGATACCCTATACCATGCGTTTGGAAACCCTATCTCGTAGGCCCAACTAACTGGACTTAGAAAATAAGCAAAAACCAAATTTGAGTGGGATTTTTATTAATTTTTTTGGCTGCAGACATGAAAAAGTTCATATCGGATGCTATATCTATATAGGGACTTGGTCCGAAAATGGTCCGATCCTGATCATGTTTGGTAAAGTCTCTTGTATTTTGCAAAAATATATACAAGCGAAATTTGAGAAGAATCAGTGCAATATTTTTGTTTTTTAATAGATTTAAATGAAGATCGGGAAGCAGCTCTATATGGGCTCAAAGGCATCATTTTTGGACTACTCATTAATGGATGTAATGAACGCATATAAACCCAATTTGAGTAAGATCTATATGACAATTTGGATCTTATGGCAATTTATGTCGATTTCATATGGGTAATTTGTATGGGGGCTAGGTCTGAACATGGACCGATTCTCACCAATTTCAATAGAGTTCATCCCATGGCCGATAAAAGCTTATGTACCAAATTTTTTCAAAATACATTCATATTTGCGACCTGCAGTTTGATTACAAACTTTACATGGACACACAGACGGACGGACGGACGGACGGACGGACGTTGTTAAATCAACTCAGAAAGTGATTCTGATTCGATCAGTATAATTAAAGATGGGTCTAGGTCAAATATTTTTGGTTGTTACAAACAGCAGCACAAAGTCATTATACCCAAACCACATAGTGGTATAGGGTATAAATAGTATCAGGAACAAGCAGGTCAAACGACGTCTTAGATACACATACAACATCAACGCCTGAATTTTCAAATATAAAGGAAAACTCGTCCATCTTATTGTTTAGACTTTGCGCATTTATGTGACAAATATTTAAACCACTTTTCTGCTTACAAAGTACTCGAACCATATCAGAAGTAACATCTTTAGATCTACACGTTGTACTACCTGAACAATATGTCATAAAAACAAAAAAGATTTTTAAAAAAAAACAACGCATGCATATTTAAAAGGGCCAAGAATAGAACATATTAAATGACTGAAATTTTTCAAAAACATTCTGAAAATACAAATTAAAATAACATAAACATGAACATTAGATATTCGTAGATTTCCATAATATAAACAAAGCATCAGCAAACAATGGACATCAGTTCTGGCAATAAGCATTATCATTACGAAACATATGTATTATCAAGTTCATCAATAGAGTCGACATGAACTGGTTGATCATCTTGTCTAATTTTTACATACACTAAACCACGTTTAGTAAATGCCGAGTGTAATTGTTGAATTTTCTTTTTCGTATCGCCGACTGCAATATTTTGTGGTTTGTGGAAGTAAAATTTTCATTTAAATAAAAAGGACGATCTGAACCAAGACCAATATGGTCTAAAACTGGCGTAGATTTATTCATTTTTCGAAAATTTGCAATAGTTTTCAAAATAAAATTTTTGTCATACGGAGAAAAAAAGCTTCAATTGCTGTATTGCGCTGTATTTGTGTTTTTAGAAAATGTACTTCACTTTTTAGTCCCATAATTTCTCCCGCCACTGTCTCAATTTTTGTTACTAATTGATTAATATCGATAATATCACTCTTTAATTCATTAAATCTCTTTTCAAACATACTTTCCAGGCGAGCTTCACTTTTTTGAAACATTTCCTTTATAAGGCCAAGCATGCATACTAACACTGCTGTTGATGTCGTCGTGGGTGTTGTTGTAACTCATTTTTACTTTAGTTATTATGCGGCCTACACACGAGGCAACCAGTTGAAGCAATGGTTTTATCAACAATGATATACACGTAGCAACGGTTGCCTCAACCAACGAAAAATATCAAAACTTTTTGATATTTCTGGCTAATTGAGGCAACCGTTGCTACGTGTATATCATTGTTGATACAACCATTGCTTCAACTGGTTGCCTCGTGTGTAGGCCGCATTATATTTATTTTCTTTTTTATTTTTGTTTTAACAGATTGTTGTAGAGTGTATTGTTCGTATTCGTTGTTTTCTTCTGTGTTTGCAAGTATTAAGCCTTAACTTATTTTAGATAGGCAAATAAGGCACTAATTTAAGGTACTGGGTACTGTTCCTGTATTTAAGTTTGTGGGTAAATTAGCATTAAATGATTAACATATTATACCTTGAATTATTGGCACCAAACACTGAATTAATGAAACTCTTCAGTTCGAATTGTTTATTTGTTGTAGTTAATGTATTTTGATAGTTTTTGTATATATTAATCCACAAATTATTTATTATAAAAAAAGTTACAGAGCACAAAAAAACACGTCCACTCTCTTTTATGATCTTTTAACGTTTGTATATACCAAAATTGATATTGAGATCTCGAAATCCCGAAAAATTCTTTATTACAAAATCTTGCAAAAGTTAGTTCCGTTTGACATCCTTATTAAACACAGTACAACGTGTAGAATAACATGTACAATATTATTAGCATATTACTCATACGTCAAAAAGTTGGTTTGAGAATAGACTTGACCATATAGGTATAGCAAACATGTTAATAATAGCTCTGTTCGTTTATTTTCCCAGAAAAAAACGCAATTTCAGAGAGTAAGAAAAATTAGTTCTCAAAAACAAATATCCAAAATAGCAAACGAACAGCAACTTGTAAAAATTTGCAAGTTCATAGAAACAGCTGATTGTAAACACATTTGAAAGTGAAGAAGAAGTGAAACTTTAAATTAAAAAAAAAAAATAAACCTTAATTAGAAGAATTTATTTTATTTAACGTGTAAAAATATTCACTGAAACTAATAACATTACCTATTTTGAAAATAAACATTTGTTATGACAGAAATTGACAGCTACACATATTTGTTTTTTTTTCTTTTGGCCAGAACCGGTTTTAAAAGATTAAAATTAATAAAACCTAGTTATGTGAATATTTACTAAGTTCTTCCATCGTTAATTTCCTCAGAATTATTATTTAAAATTTTTGGACAAAAATAGAATTGTAGTATTTTTGCTTTATTTACCACAAAACTCATTCATATATTTGTATACCCTCCATCCCAGTGTGCAGAGGGTATATGTATATAAGTTTGACATTCCGTTTGTAATAATTAGAAAAAAAAATTTTGGGCTGCACAAAATATATATATTTCTGATCTTTATAACATGCAGAGTTGATATAGCGATGTCCGTCTGTCCGTCTGTGGAAATCACGATGACGTCTTCAATCGGGTAGCTAGGGTGCTCGTTGGTATAAAAAATGATTCACTAACATCCTGAAAAGTTTGCTATCCAAAATTGTCCAAATCGGTTCATTAGGTCCTGAGAATTGAATGAAGAAGTAAAAAAAGTCTTGAAAAAATATGATTTATTAACGTTGTTCTTGTCACGATCATCACGCCCTCAATAGGATAACTGGGGCGCTCGTTTTTAGTCAGAAAGATTGACTAACATCTTAAGATGGTTTCTGTTTGAAAAATCATGAAAATCCCGAGAAAGCACTGAAAAAGTAAAAAAAAATTTAAAAATATATGTTTCTGTATTGTTCTTGTTGTTACTCTAAATGTTATATTGTTTTCATAGCTAGACTTGTTGTTTTTTCGGCCGCTATGGTAATAATATAATAAAAAATAACCCTTTGTGAATTTTTTTTCAAATCTGGTAGAAAAATTTTAAAGTTTCCATTGTTTTGGCATCACTAAAAAAATTTGTTAGTTATTTTTGTCATCGCCACGAGCCTGCCTGCAAAGTTTCAGATCGATTGGGTCACGGTAAAGGGGTTAAAAATCGATCCAAAATTTTGACTGCAAGCAGACAAGCAGACACTACGAGTTAATATAAAGGGAGTAAAAATTCACCAACATCTAAAGCAAATAATGCTAAACTACCTAGTTGTTAATAAAACAAAAACAATGTGAATTTACCAAAAAAAAATTGTACGTATTAATTTATTTAAAGAAAAACAACAATAACTTTTGATGTTGTATTTTTTGTGTGTAATACTTATTTACATATACATACATACATATATTAAATAATAAAATTATATACATATATTCTATATAGGTATCTATATTCATAATAACCGCATGTTAGACATAAATCGGTATATTATTTTATTTATATAAAATTCTCCAATATGTATTTTGTTTTAGGGAAAATAAATTTGTTTTGTATTAACAAACAGAGTGTCACTTCAGTTTGCTCAGTGTTGCTATGCCACAGTAGATGGCGCCACAATTTTTGTTCTTATTAGCTTTGCAATAGTTATTTCTATTTTAACATTTCAATTAACATTTTCAATTAGATATCAAACACAACAATGTTAAGAGTATACACACTGCTGGTCTTTTATTTCATACGTTTTTCCATTATTCTTTTACAAATATGACCATAAGTTTGGCATATTAACTTTTTGTTGTGCTTACAAAATGAAGTTACCGAGTTCATCAATGAGTTTTTTGCTTTCAAAACAATACTACATCGTTTTATAAAATTATTATTCCGCTTTACCTGCAAAATATCTGATTGCGATTACATATAATTTTTAATTATAATAATTCATAGTAATTAATTTTTATAATTAATAGAGCATTACTATTGACATATGTAAATATAAAACTTCAGCTTTTAAATTTTCCATTCAAATTTAAGAAAATAATAAATAAATCATCTGAAATTAAAAAATATTGTGATTCAGCAGACATTAATAGCATTTCAGGACAAGAAAACATTAATTTTAATTCAATGAAGTTTAGAAAACCTCAAATGATATTTAAGAATTGCGAAGAAAGTTTGAAGTTTTTCAGAAATAAAGATTACAAATTATTTTATATAAAATTTTTGGGACATTTGGTTTTTTGCGTTCATGATGACTTCAAAATTTGACTTTATGGTTTGCAAAGTAAAACCCAAAAAATTTAAGTTCGATAATTCCCAGGTACTAGTATTTGGAGTCAATAAATGAATATATATTTTATTAACATGATTTTATTCAAAATCAAAATTTGGCATCACTGGGTTAGATTTTGTATTGTATTGTGTTATTTTGTGTTATCACAAAATCTAATAGTGAAAACTCCCTTTTAATGTGTAAAAAAAATTTAATTTTTCCAAATATGGCTATATTTTAACAAAAAAATTGGGAGAGCTTTATAGACCAAGAGTTGCTCTTGAAATAAACAAAAATCATCTGTTAAGCGGATCAACCCAAAGCCAATCTAAAAAATTAAAAAAAAAAATATCGGAGCAAAAGAACGCAGTGTCAGCAGATCTTCAATGTACATCGTTGGCAAGCACTTAACATAATATGTATGTACATATGAGACATAGTTTATCTGAATCATTAAATTGGAAGAAGACGTAATTATTCAGAAAAATAAAATACACAAGGGATTGTCTTGAAAGAGAATATACTGATTGACTTATGAATAAACTACTAGGTGGGATATCTGTACATTTTCGCTAAGGTTTTGACCCTGAATAAATAAAACCAACAAAAGAAAACTGAAGGCAAACATGTTTATAAATTTAGTATTTAAGTTAGAAACAAAATCAACCTCTGTCATTACTAATGAAGACATCTCCGTAAAAGAGAATAATAGCAACTTATTGAAAACATCAAGTGGTTGTGAGCACGGTTTGATTTGTGACATGAATTGCATTTTGTTGGAATTATAAATTGTGTCGATCCCCTAGCAACAGTACTAGAAGATTACCCTGAAAAAAGTGTATAATGCAATTATATTAATCAAAGGGACCTTTTTACTAATTAATAAGATAAATACGTATTTTCGGGGATAACCCGAAATTTTTAAATTAACCCGAAATTTTAAATTAAAAAATAATCAAGATGATTTCTCCAAATAGTCTAGATGATTATTAATTTCTTAAAAATTGTTTATAAATTTTCACACGTCCCAAGAAAAATCTAAAATTCAATCATAATTCTTTTTTAAATTAAATCAAAAATTTTCAATACAAATCGATTTTAAACCCTCAAATTATATATATGCAGAGGGTATATATCAGTTTATCATTCCGTTTATAACGCATCGAAATAAATTCCTGAGCCCATAAACAATATATTTTCTTGATCCTTATAACAAGAGAAGTTGTTTTTTTTAAATACATTTTTTTAAGTACAATTCTTCAAAAAGTACTTTTCTTAAAGTATCCTTTTTTAAAATACCTTTTTAAAAAAAGTTACCTGGTTTTTTAAGTACCTTTCCTTAAAAAGTATAATTTTTTTTTTAAAAAGTCCCTCGCTTTAGAAAGTACCTATTCTCTAAAAAAAGGTTTTTTCTTAACAAATAATCATTAGAAAAACATCTTTTCTTAAACAAGTATATTTTCTTAAAAATCTACCCTTTTTTAAAAAGAACATTTTCTTAAAAAGTATTTTTTTAAAGTTCACTTTTTTTTAAAAAGTACCTTTTTAAAAGGATAACTTTCTTCTTAAAGTAAATTTTCTTAGAAATTTACCTTTTCTCAAACAAGGATCTTTTGTATAAAATAACTTTTTTTAAATAAATTTTTTTAAAAAAATTTAATTCTTTTAAAGTACTTTTTAAAAACAGCACATTTTCCTGGTATATGGCAAACTAAAAATTGCCAAGTTTTTTAAAAACTTTTATTTTGAAGTACCGCATAATTTTTAGCTCTCAAAACTTTAAAAAGTATCATTCCTTATGGTGACTATTGGTAATCTGTTGTAATGCATTGAACAATGAATTGCGAGCCCATAAAGTATTTGTATTCTTAATCCCTATAACAACCCGAGTCCATATAATGTCCGTACATGCGTCGGTCTGTCTGTCTTTTGAAATTACGGTCATTCAACAAAATAAACCATTTACCTAAGTAAAATTAAAATAATATTGTTTGTCGTTACTACGAGCAGGTTGGTGTTTGAAATGGGTTAAATAGGGCATCACTGTGTCAAGATATGGTCTAAAATATGGAGATACCTCCAATAATGTTAAAAAAATCGGTGCATTTGCTGAAATAATTTGGTAGTAAGTTTAACAAATTGTTTACTTTTTCAAATATTTTATTTATATTTATTATCAACTAGCTGTTTTTACCCGGTCTTGCCCGGGATCCAAAGGCCTTTGACTTGAAAAATGGTTCACTATGCGCTGAGAGCTTAGTGCTCAATGAACAAATTCCTCAAAAACATTAACTTTCGCTCCAAAAATTTGTATGGGATTGAGGAATTTGTTCTTGATAAAAAAAAATCCCCAATGTTTACGTATTTTGGAGAGTAAATTCATTTTTTATTTCAATTCAAAATTTTTTGCAAATTAAAGGAATCAGAAGTTTTAAAAATTGAAGAACTTCATTCAACAAATGATCGGCATTGAGCACAGACATAAATTTGAAGTTTCAAAAATGGAAACTGAATGCGAAGTTTAAAATTGTGCCGCAAGGTTGCTTTAAGCAACTGCTTATAGTATATGTTTGTCCTATTTTGATCAACAGATAATTATAGCACATACGTAGATAAAATTTGTCATAAAACTTTTCACTCAGCTGTGTTCCACGAGCGAGTTGCGACCGCGGCCACGCGTTTGTCGGCCACATCCGTGCTGCCGCGTAGTTATTGTTAACTTATTTTAATTGCCAAAATATATATGTTTCAGATCATTTCGATATTTTAGCTGAGCTGTGTCCCGCCATCATGTCGCGTCTGCTTCCGCGAGCCGCTTCCGCGCGTTTGGCAGCCACACCAGTGCTGCCGCGCAGTTGTTGTCAACTTATGGTAATTGCCAAATTATATTTTACAGATCATTCCGATATTTCAGCTAAGCTCTGTTCCGCGAGCGCGTCGCGTCGCGTCCGCGCGTTCGGCAGCCACACCATTGCTACCGCGCAGTTGTCGTCAACTTAGTTTAATCGCCAAAATATATTTTTCAGGTCATTCCGATATTTTTGCTGAGCTGTGTTCAGCAGGCGCGTCGCGTCGCGTCCGCGCCCCGATTCCGCGCACCGAAATGATGCTATTGAAAAGAATACAGATATTAAATAATTTTTTTGTAGGAGAGATATTGAGAGCAGCATGGAGAATTTGTTCATTTATTTCGGGGACATTTTTAATATTTGGGAAATTTGTTCATCGTGAACTTATTCCCCAATTTTTCGGGGAACAAGTACATTTTTTTGGGGAATTTATTCATTTGGGACTAAGTACCCCGCGCCTGCTTACCATTACAACTAACTATGTTTATGCATGATTCAGGCATTTCCGCATCTCTGAACAAAGCTAGCTAAGCTGCGTTCCGCGAGCGCATCGAGATGATGCTATTGAAAAGAATACAGATTTTAAATGCGTATATTGCAGGACAGATATTGAGATCAGTGTGCAAATTTTCACTTAAATAAATATTTTACAAAATTCATTCAAATATGTAAAAGTTTAAGAAAGAATTTGTGGAATAAGTTAATTTTTTATTTCGTTTTTAAAAAAATGGGAAATTTGTTCATTTCTGTTGGGGACCTTTTTATACCCTATACCACTATGTGGTTTGGGTATAATGACTTTGTGCTGCTGTTTGTAACAACCAAAAATATTTGAACTAGACCCATCTTTAATTATACCGATCGAATCAGAATCACTTTCTGAGTTGATTTAACAATGTCCGTCCGTCCGTCCGTCTGTCTGTGTGTCCATGTAAAGCTTGTAATCAAACTGCAGGTCGCAAATAGGAATATATTTTGATGAAATTTGGTATATAAGCTTTTGGCGGCCATGGGATGAACGCTGTTGAAATTGATGAGAATCGGCCCATGTTCAGACCTAGCCCCCATACAAATTACCCAATCGACATAAACTGCCATAAGATCCAAATTGTCATATAGATCTTACTCAAATTGGGTTTGTTTGCGTTCATTACATCCACTAATGAGTAGTCCAAAAATGATCCCTTTGACCCCATATAGAGCTGCTTCCCGATCTTCACTTAAATCTATTAAAAAACAAAAATATTGCACTGATTCTTCTCAAATTTTGTTTGTATATATTTTTGCAAAATACAAGAGACTTTACCAAACATGATCAGGATCGGTCCATTTTTGGACCTAGTCCCTTTATAGATATAGCATCCGATATGAACTTTTTCATATCTGCAGCCAAAAAAAAATAAAAAAAAATCCCACTCAAATTTGGTTTTTGCTTATTTTCAATGTCCAGTTAGTTGGGCCTAAGAGATAGTGTTTATAAACGCATGGTATAGGGTATCGTATAGTCGGACCGACTATAATTTTCTTACTTGTTTAAATTTGGGGAATTTGTTCATCGTGAATTTATTCCCGTGTGTACCAAATTTCAGAGAAATCCGTTGAAAAATACAAATTTGTATAGCGAACATATGTACCAAAAACGGAAAATGGGTTTTATAAGAAAGTGGGCGTGAAGGTAGGCGTGGCCAGAAAGATATATAATCCGACCTTCGCTGGAGTACAGAGAACACGTGTACCAAATTTCAGGGAAAGCCGTTGAAAAATAAAAGCTAGTATAGCAGTCAAACGAAGAAACAAATAAAAGGAAAAAAAATTAATTTTATATACATAGAAGTAGGCGCAAAATTAGGCGTGGCCAGTAAGAAGCATATTGAGACCTTACCGGAGTACAGAGATCGTGCGTACCAAATTTTAGAGAAATCCATTGAAAAATATAAATTTGTATAGCAAACAATTATACCAAAAAACAGAAAATGAATTTTGTATAAAAAGTGGGCGTAAAAGTAGGCACGGCCGTAAGTATCATACCGTGACCTTTCCTGGGGTACAGAGATCGTGCATTCCAAATAAAAATTTTTATAGCAAACAATTATACCAAAAAACAGAAAATGAATTGTGAACAAAAAGTGGGCGTAAAAGTAGGCGTGGTCAGTAAGAATGATATGGCGACCTTTCCTGGAGTACAGGAATTGTGTGTACCAAATTTCAGAGAAATCCGTTGAAAAGTAACAATTTGTATAGCGAACAATTATACCAAAAAACAGAAAATGAATTGTGTACAAAAAGTGGGCGTAAATGTAGGCGTTGTCGGTAAGAATGATATGGCGACCTTTCCTGGAGCACAGAGATCGTGTGTACCAAATTTCATAGAAATCCGTTGAAAAATAAAAATTTGTATACCGGTCAAACAAACAACCAAACAAACAGAAAATGAATTTTATATATAGATACTCAAACCGAGGTGGAGGGTATCAAAGATTCGGCACAGTCGAATTTAACACTCTTACTTGTTCAAACATATGTTTTTTTCTTGGTTGCTAATTCTGGCAAGTTCTCAAAAAATGTACTGTCACTTTACGCTCTCATTTGTTCTCTTTTACTGGGTTTTTGAAGTAAAAGAACAGGATCAAGTAAATTTTGTGATAATTTTTACAAATTACATATTTTCACGTAAACGAACAGAGCTAATGTAATTCATTTGTAAATTCTTTATGTCGTTGTTGTTGTAGTGGGTGGTGATGATGGTGGTTGTATAATCAGTTTTGTTAACCAAATTATAAATGTTAGCAGTGCAATGTTCAATCAGCAATAGCAACATATAAACACGAAATTTAGTTTAATTTCCCTGTTTACTGTATTAAATTAATTTTGCATATAACATGGTGGAATTACAAATGAAAGATCTGCTTAGCAAATAATTACCAATACATTGACCTTAGGGCTTTCAACATGTCTAAGCACAAATTCCTTAATTTTGCTTATTAAATTGAATCTGCCTTTCTACAAATCCCAACCCCCATTATGGGTTAATTTCGAATTAGAACCTTGTCCTTATAACAAGAAAAGTTGATTTAGTGATGACCGTCTCTCCCTCTGTCCATCTGTTTGAGGAAATTACGATCAAACTCTCACTAAATTAATTAGACTCTTCGTTTTTGTATATTAAAAATCATCAAAATCGGTCTAATGGGTAACGAGATATGAATGAAAATGCGAAAAAACTCTTTAAAAAACCCAAATGTTTAATATGGTTATTGTGGTTTTATGAAAATGTGAAAAAAACTCTTTAAAAAATAAAAAGGTTTAATGTGGTCATTGTGGTCTTCTTAAGTTATATTTTGTAATAGTTCATATTGTTGTAGTCATTGTAGTTCTAGTATTTGGTTCGTGAGGTTGTGTGTATGGATATTCTGTACACAGTGATGCCAGGAGATTGTTTCAGAAATCCCTACGCTTTTGAAAAAAAAAAACAAGTAAGAAAATTATAGTCGGTCTAGACCGACCATATGATATCCTACACCATGGTTAAGAGAACCAATCTTTCGGTCCAACTAATTCGATATAGAAAATAAGCATAAACCAAATTTGAGTGGCATTGTTATTAATTTTTTTGCTGCAAATATGAAAAAGTCATATCGGGTGCTATTTTTATATGGGGACTAGGTCGAAAAATGGACCGATCTTGACCATATTTGGTAAAGTCACTTATATTTTGAAAAAATATATACAAACCAAATTTGAGAAAAATCTGTGCAATATTTTTGTTTTTTGATAGATTTAAGTGAAGATCAGGAAGCAGCTCATATGGTACCTATGACTAAGAATTGTTCTATAGGGATTACTTTTGGGCTACTGATTAATGGATATAATAAACACATACAAACCCAATTTGACTGAGATCTATATTATAACTTGGATCTTATGGCACTTCATGTCGGTTTCATAGGGGCCATTTGTATGGGGGCATGGTCTGAACATGGACCGAATTTCACCAATTTAAATAGCGTTCATCCCATGGTCGATGGAAGCTTATATACCAAATTTCATTAAAATACATGCATATTTGCGACCTGTACTTTGATTAAAAGCTTTACATGGACACACAGACGGACAGACGGACGGACGGACATCGTTAAATCGAATCAGTTAGCGATTCTGATTCGATCGGTATAATAAAAGATGGGTCTAGGTCAAATATTTTTGGTTGTTACAAACAGCAGCACAAAGTCATTATACCCAAACCACATAGTGGTGTAGATACCCTATACCATGCGTTTAGAGACCCTATCTCTTAGGCCCAACTAATTGGATATAGAAAATAAGCATAAACCAAATTTGAGTGGGATTTTTATTAATTTTTTTGGCTGCAGATATGAAAAAGTTCATATCGGATGCTATGTCTAGATGGGGACTAGGTCCAAAAATGGACCGATCATGACCATGGTTGGTAAAGTCTCTTGTATTTTGCGAAAATATATACAAACAAAATTTGAGAAGAATCAGTGCAATATTTTTGTTTTTTGATACATTTAAGTGAAGATCGGGAAGCAGCTCTATATGGGGCCTATGACCAAGAGTTGTCCCATAGGGACCGTTTTTGGACTATTCATTGATGGCTGTAATAAACACATACAAACCCAATTCGACTAAGATCTATACAACAATTTGGATCTTATGGCAATTTATGTTGATTTCATAGGGGTCATTTGTATGGCGGCTAGATCCGAACATGGATTGATTCTCACCAATTTCAATAGCGTTCATCCTATGGCCGATAAAAGCTTATATACCAAATTTCATCGAAATCTATTCATATTTGCGACCTGCAGTTTGATTACAAAGTTTACATGGACACACAGACGGATGGACGGACATAGTTAAATCGATTCAAAATGTGATTCTGATTCGATCGGTATAATAAAGACGGGTCTAGGTCTAATATTTTTGGTAGTTACAAACAGCAGCACAAAGTCATTATACCCAAATCACATAGTGGTATAGGGTATAAAAACTAACAACTAATATAAAAAAAATTATTTTTACAATTCGGTATAATTCATCTTTTTGACATGACATGACATGACATGCAAATTTTAAATGCATATCTTCATTTAAAATTTACACAATTAATTAAATTGGCTTGCAAATGAGATCTTATGATACCAAGTGAATTTTGGTTTTTCGTTTTAAAAGATTTTTTTTATGAAAGTGTTTATTAGCATGTTTACGTAGATCTGATTTTTCGCAATTTAATATTTTGTCACAAACTTTGCATGTGCTTTTAAAGTCATCATCTTTGATCTGTTCCAGCCATTCCATTAGCTTCTCGTCTCTCAACCAACTTGAGCAAAAGCGTTGTTTTCTGTATTTCTTTGATATGTTTTCAGCATCATCAAATAACGAATCGGACATGTTTCTAAAATTAATTATGTTTAAATTTATAATATTTTAATGTTATTTTTATTTAAAAACTAACGTATTAAAATCGAAGAGACCTGCAAGGATGGCGTACGTATGTTTAAAAAAGATGCACAAAACAAGTAAACTGCACAAACAAGTGTTTTTTACTTGTCACTGTTATTTAAGAAGCCACACATTCACTTCCTTCACATTATAGAGGTATTACCAGACTTACGAATTTCTAATGATACGCTTAAAATAGGTACATATTTTTAATTTTAAAGTTTAAAATTGAAAAATATATAATTTTAAGTTGTTAAAAAAAAAAAAAAAAATCTGCAAAAAATCGCTACAATTCGACAAAAGTAAGTAATCTTTCCCTTTTTCCCTACATGTAAAATTTTTGAAAAAAAAACCCTACAAAAAGGGAAAAATCTCTACACTTGGTATCACTGACTGCACGTGTCATATTAGCTTAAACAACATATCTTCTTCTCGTTATCCCGATATAAAAAATAAAATCGCTAATATAAAATGATAAATATAATCTGCAAAAAAGTATTTTTTTTTAAAGTGGCTGCTCTAAGAAGTAGCTTTTCTCAAAAAGAAGCTTTTTAGAAAAGAACTTTTTCATCAAAAGAACCTTTTCTTACAAAAATACCTTTTCTAAAAAAGGAGCTTTTTTAAAACAAGTATTTTTTAAACAATTTTTTTTAATAAGTATCCTTTTTTCAAGAAACTGCTCTTTCATTAAAAAAAGTACCCGTTCTTTAAAAAAGTACCCATTTTAAAAATAATTTTTTTTAAGAATCTTTCATAAAAATTACCCTTTTTAGAAAGCATCTTTCTTAATAAGTATATTTTTTTGAAAAAGTAAAGTACACTTGTTTTAAAAAGGGTTAAACTTTTTGTTTTGTTTTTTAGAAAACAATATTCTTTTTAAAAAGTAAGGGTACTAAATAAGTACCCTTTTTTAGAAATACACTTTTTTAAAAAAAGTAAAATTTTTTTCAAAAGTACCCGTTTTTGAAAAAGTATCCTTATTTAAAAATTATTATTTTTTTAAAGTTTTTTTTTTTTTAAAAAAAGTACACTTTTTTCAAAAATTACCTTTTTTGTTTTAAAAAAAGTACCCTTGTTTTTGAAAAAGTACCATCTACCTCTTTTTGAATAAGTATCCTTTTTTAAAAAGTATCCCTTTTTTATAAAGTTCTCTTTTGTTAAAATAGCAAAATTTTTCAAAAAATTACTTTTTTTAAAAGTACCCTTGGTTTTAAAGAAGTAGCCTTTTTAAGTACTCTTTTTTTTTAAATCGAACTTTTTTTTAAAAAGTATACCTTTTTAAAGAAATATCATTTCAGAAAAAAGTATAAATTTTTTTTAAAGTTCTCTTTTTTAAAAAAGTACACTTTTTGAAAAAATTAAATTAAATTAAAAAAGTACCATTGTTTTTAAAAATGTACCATACTTGTTTTAAAAAAATACCTTTTCTAAAAAAGGAGCTTTTTTGAAACAAGTATTTTTTAAACTATTTTTTTTAATAAGTATCCTTTTTTCAAGAAACTGCTCTTTCAATAAAAAAGTACCCTTTCTTTAAAGAAGTACCTATTTAAAAAAAAATTTTTTTAATTTTCTTTCGTAAAAATCATTTTTTTAATTTTCTTTCGTAAAAATTACCCTTTTTAGAAAGCATCTTTTTTAACAAGTATATTTTTTGAAAAAGTACAATACACGTGTTTTACAAAGGCTTAACCTTTTTTTAAGAAGTATATTGTTTTTTAGAAAGCACCATTCTTTTAAAAAAGTAAGGGCACTAGATAAGTACCCTTTTTTAGAAGTACCCTTTAAAAAAAGTGAATTTTTTTTTGAAAAGTACCTGTTTTTGAAAAACTATCCTTATATAAAAATTATTATTTTTTGAAAGTTTCCTTTTTTAAAAAAAGTAAATTTTGTAAAAAAAAAATTACTTTTTTTTAAGTAACCTTTTTAAGTACCGTTAGAGTACCATTTTTTTAAAAGTTATCTTTTTTAAAACAGCAACCTAATTTTAAAATGAATCCCTTGTTTAAAAAGTATCCTTTTTTAAAAAAGTATTCTTGTTTTAAAGTTCTCTTTTTTTTAAGTACCTTTGGGTTTAAAGAAGTAGCATTTTTTGAGTACTCTTCTTTTAAAGCGAGCTTTTTTGAAAAGTCCCCCTTTTTGAAAAAATATCCTCTTTTAAAAAAGTATTACTTTTTTTAAAGTTCTCTTTTTTAAAAAAAGTACACTTTTTTAAAAAATTAACCTTTTAAAAATGTTCCATTTTTTAAAATAACCTTTTTAAAAAAAGCGACCTATTAGGTCTTTTTTATAAAAGGACAAAAGTTACATTTCTTTTTAAAAAGTACCCTTGTTTTTAAAAAGTACCATATTTTTTAAAGTAAAGCGAGGTTTTTTAAAACTATCTCCGTTTGAAAAGTATCTTTTTTATTATTATTTATTTAAAGTTACTTTTTTAAAATGAAGTAAATTTTTTTTAGAAAAGTTGCTTTTTTTTAAAAGTACCTTTGATTTTAAAAGAGTACCATTTTTTTTTAAAGTAAAGCAACGTTTTTTTTGAAAGGTATCTTTTTGAGTATCGTTTTGAAAAAGTATTTTTTATATTATTTTTTAAAGTTCTCTTTTTTAAAAAAAGTATTTTTTTTTAAAGTACCCTTGGTTTTAAAATAGTACCATTTCTTTAAAGTTCTCTTTTTTTTTTTAAAAAAGTGACCTATTTTTAAAAGGTACTCATTTTTGAAAAAGTAACCTTTTTAATAAGTATTATTTTTTTAATGTTCTCTTTAATAAAAAAGTAAAATTAAAAAAAGAATACTTTTTTTAACGTACCCTTGGTTTTAAAAAAAGTAAATTTTTTAAACCCATTTCGCCCCGCTGTTCGAACAGTAAAAATCACTTATTTTTCCAAAAAAATTATTAATGTATAAAAAAGGTAAAATTCAACGTAAATTTTGACAGGAATGTTAACTCTCATCTATCGCCAACTAAAAAAAATATCACCCCATGACCAACCCCCTCTCCCTCGATGCTAGGGGCACATTTCTGCAACCCCTATTTTTAGACACTTTTTGCATTAATTTTTAGGAATAATATGTGTTACATAGACATGCGGGACCCCACATATTTGAAAGTTGACTGCTCGAAATGTCGAACGAGGAAACTTGGCTGACATTTCTCATTATTTTTGTTATATTTGACATGCGGTTTATGTGAAAAGAAGCTTCTTCATTATATTCTTATTTTATCGACCAGATTTTGGAATTCAGCGGATCCTCATCACCCTAAAAAGTACCTTATTCCAAAAAATAAAAATTAAATTGAATCTCGGAGCGAAATGGGTATTCCTTTTTTTTAAATGCGAACTTTTTTTTTAGTTAGCTTTTTTTAAAAATAGTACACTTTAAAACAAAAAATAAGTTTTTTTAGGTATCCTTGTTTTTAAAAAAGTACCATTTTTTTAAAAAAACCCTTTTTAAAAAAAGCTAACTTATTGAAACACTATCCTTTTTTAAAAATGTATTCTTTTTTCAAAGTTCTCTTTTAAAAAAAGTACCTTTATTTTTTTTATAGGTGGCATTTTTAAAAAAGTACCTTTTTAAAAAAGTTCACTTTTCAGAAGTACCCTTTTTTAAAAAGTACTCTTTTTTTATAGAACCCTCTTTAAAAAATATACTTTGGGAACTAAAAAAATACAAAAATATTGTTGTAATAAATTATTTCAATAGCTCTCAAAATGTGAACTTGAATTTTTTAATCAAGTGGTCTGGGGCGCGGTAGTTGCTTGGAGAATTCGCAATATCTTCGTTATTTTTTTACTGATTATTATGACTTATGAATTCCTTTTTGTGAAAACTAATAAAAAATTATTTTTTCACCTCGTAATCCAATATCCAAACTTTAGGTCTGATGCGGCACGCTTCCCGTTTACGATTACCGTTAATTTTTTGTGAAACTTGATATTGCACCCTAATGTACATAAGTATGTAGTTAAAATGCAAATATTTGATTTAAGTGGTAATTGAGTTTTAATATGAATATGTGTAGTAATCGTTGTTTTGTAGTGTACAAGTAAATCAAATTATGAAATATATTTTCAATAGTATGTTAATTAATTGGAATTTATAATGTATTTTCGTTCATTTTATAGTTATACTAGCTGAGCACTCACCATTAAAGGGATCATAAAGTATTGATTTTTGGAATAAAAACAAAATAATATAGAAATACTTTAAATATTTCTAAATAAATACGGGGCAGACTGAAAATTTCTTTGAAAACAATAGAGGAACAAATTATTTTGGGTTCGTCATTAGTCTCCTTTTGTATCAATACACTTTGTCTAACGTTTATACAATTTTTAGCTGTCTTCCAACGATTTCTCGAATCCTTCGAAATTACGACAGCCACATCTTAGATTTTGAGAAAACGTGTTCCGTCTGCCCTCACAAGTTATCTTAATGTATTGTTACGCATATCACTGATTCACTGATTCTGTGAAGTTTTGCCCTCTATTTGGAATGGCCCATCCGATTTTTGGACTAAAAGTTTAATCTCTCTATCTATCTATATATATAAAAACGGGTGTATGTATGTATGATCGTATGGACTCCAAAATGGCTAGATCGTACTTGATGAAATTTTCAGGGAATCTTTAAAATAGCTTGGTGAAACTGTGAAGTTTGATTTTTGATTTTTGGTCTGTGGGTAGAGGGGCGTGGCAAAACCAAATTTTAATATTCTACCACTAATGACATCTATGTATATATATAATAATCTAACCCATAAAAACAAAGTTTTTAGTAAATTTTTCCTCATGCATATGAGTTTTGAATCTCTCCGTGACTGTGCGTGACTGCGTGACTATTTTAGAATTAATCTTTGGTCACAAAAAGTCTACTGACAAAGTTTCAGATTGATTGTATGAGGGGAAATGGGGTTCAAATAACTCCGTGACTGTGCGTGACTATGCGTGACTGTGTGTGATTATCTTAAAAATTAATCTTTGGCCACAACAAGCCTATGGACAAAGATTCAGATCGATCGGATGAGGGGAAGTGAGGTTTTAATTTCTCCGTGACTGTGCGTGACTATGCGTGACTGTGCGTGACTATGGCAAAGTTAATCTTTTTTCACAGCAAGTCTACCGACCAAGTTTCAGCTTGATCGTATAACTGGAAATGGGTTTTAAATCACTCCGTGACTGTGCGTGACTACGCGTGACTATGCGTGACTATGTCGAAGTTAATTTTTCTTTACAGCAAGTATATCGACCAAGCCTCAGATTGATTGGATGAGGGAAAGTCAGTTTTAAATCTCTCCGTGACTGTGCGTGACTAAGTCAAAATTAATCTTTTTTCACAGCAAGTGTATGGACCTACCCCAAAATTAATCTGAAGTCACAACAAGTTTCTGTATGGGCCAAGTTTCAGATCAATTGGGTAAGGGGGAATGCGGTTGACCCACGACAGACAGGCAGACAGAGAGTATGAGTTAAAGTAAGAGTTTAAAAATGGATGGTCCACCAGGCTATCCTTCACAGTGTCAGCCTGGTGGGTGACAGTCTAAAGTCTGATAAAAGTTTTTGGTCTGTGGGCGGAGGGACGTTGCAAAATCAAATATTAATATTGTACCAGTAATAGTACAGATCTATTAGTCGGTGTGAGACCTAGCGATTCCATATTCGTCATAGTTGCGTTATAACAAAAATTGATGTATGAGCGTTCCATAATTTTTTTGAAAAACAACTAAAATTTCTAAAATATTTTATTCGCATTTTTATATATGGGGGTTTCATGTAAAGTGCACCAACTTTTGAAACTGATGTCTTCCGATCGGGATGAAATTTGCACCAAGGTTAGTCCTATTAGATAGTAGTTTAGACACAATTTTTCAACAAAATCTGTCAAGATCTCTCTGAGTTAGAGGGGATAAAAATTTGACATTTTGGCCAAACAGGTGTTTTTTCTCATCCATGTAACTTATTACCTATTGTTGCTAGAAAATTTTCTCCCAAATAGTTTAGATGGCTATTTCTTCAATATTTCGGAAAAAAATACTTAAAAAAAAAATTTTTTTTTAGACTTTTTTTTTTTGCCTTTTTTTTCAAAAAGGGCATTTTTTTCATAAGAAAGCTTAGGATTTTTCCTTTAAGAGCTTTTTGGTCGCTTAGTGGGATTGGAGTGGGATATCTATCAAAATAAATGTTTTGTAACTCAAGACAACGGTTTTTCAATTTTTCACAAATGCACTATTTTGAATTTTTTCCGATTTGTGTGTAAAACCTTACAAATAAAACTTATACTGAGAAACTAGACAAATTAGCCTTTCCGAAGGTATGTAACATACCTAACTAAAATTTCATACCCTCGGTACTGTAATACCCAGAATATGTTAACCTCAGGAAAAAAAATCACTTTTTTTCTATAGAAATGTTGAAAAATTATTATTTTTTATTTATTTGTAATAATAATTAAATTAATATATAATAATAATAATATTAAAATCAAATAGATAAATATATATGGGGGGTTTCATGTCAAGTGCACCAACTTTTGAAACCGATATCTTCCGATCGGGATGAAATTTGCACCAAGGTTAGTCCTATTGGATAGTAGTTTAGACACAATTTTTCAATAAGATCGGTCCAGATCCCTCTGAGTTAGAGGGGATCAAATTTTGACATTTTGGTCAAACAGGTGTTTTTTCTCATCCATGTAAGTTATTACCTATTGTTCTTAGAAAATTTTCTCCCAAACAGTTTAGATAGCTATTTCTTCAATATTTCGGAAAAAATACTTAAAAAAAAAAAAAATTTGCAGACTTTTTTTTTGGTAAATTAAAGCATTTTTTGCCTTTTTTTCAAAAAGGGCATTTTTTTTTTCATAAGAAAGCTTATGATTTTTTCTTTAAGAGCTTTTTGGTCGCTTAGTGGGATGAGAGTTGGATATCTATCAAAATAAATGTTTTGTAACTCAAGAAAACGGTTTTTCAATTTTTCACAAATGCACTATTTTGAATTTTTTCCGATTTGTGTGTAAAACCTTACAAATAAAACTTATACTGAGAAACTAGGCAAATTAACCTTTCCGAAGGTATGTAACATACCTTCATAACATAACAGAAGATAATGGTTATCTGTAACCTGAAAGAGTTATTTGCAACATTTCAATCTGAACACGAGGATGTTAGAATTGGCTTCACGAAATTAACCCAAATTTACCATGAAAATGTTAAACTGATGTTAAAGGAAATCAACTTAAAGTATTTAACAGATGATTCGGCAGAAGATTTACACGATTGCCGCGATTGCCTTAAATTGACTATGTGTCCTAATGCAACAACTTCTTGCCACTTAGGTGAATGTACCAATTGCCCGAAAACCACATTCATCAAAGAAAATTTAACCAACTCTTTAGATCGAGAATATATAGAGGAGGTCAAATTTGATTCTTGGATTCAGACTGACAGATGCATATTGAAAACAATCATTTTAAATGTGGATGATTTTGTGGAAGAAATGTGTACAGGATTGGTAAACTTGAGAAACCATGACTTGTTAGTTAAAGAGCAATGGTCAGTCTTTAAGGATTTGAAGATACATTTGAAGTCTGGTGAATTCGTTATTTCATATGATTTCGCAGAAAACTATAAATATGTTCTTCAGGATGCCATACAAGCATTCCACTTCAATAACGACCAAGCAACTATATTCACAGTAGTTATTTACTACATGAAAGATGAAAAACTGGAACACAAAAGTATGGCAATCATATCCGACGATTTTAAACATGATACCGTTGCAGTTTATGAGTACCAGAAGAGAATACTAAAATTTCTAAAATCTAAATTTACAGTAAAGAAGGTATACTACGCTTCGGACGGAGCTCGTCAACATTTAAAAAAAAAAAGTAGCTTGGCAAATCTTATGGCCCATGAAAAAGATTTTGGAATGCTAGCTGAGTGGCATTTTCATCCTACTGCTCATGGTAAAGGAGCATGTGATGGTATTGGAGCAAACCTTAAAAGAAATGCAGCGAAGTATAGCCTCCAGTGCTCTCATCAAGATCGCATCTTAGATAAGACTGCTTTATTCCATTGGGCAAAGAATTATTGTAAGGAAACTAAAATAGTTTTTAGTAGCAAAGTCGATCATCAGGAAACATTGAAAACACTGAAGAGCAGATTCGATGCTGCGGTAACAATCGATGGCACCGCTCAATACCATGCTTTTATACCGCTTGTCGATGGAAGACTCAAGTTGAAAAATTTTTCTGCCTCTATTCAATGCGATTTCTTTCCAAAGACAACAAATAAACCAGCAGCGAAATCAACAGCTGAACCTAGTAACGCCAAGAAAGGATTGACAAAAAAACGTAGTAAATAAAGGCGACAAAAAAGCTGGATGAAAGACTGAGTATTTAAAAATTTACAAGACTTAAATACTTCATCAGCTAAAATAAATGAAGTATAAAAATAGTTATGATATAAATGGATCTAATGCAATTAAGATTAAATTTTAATAAATTATTTATATTTTTATTTTTAATATTATTATTATTATTATTATTATTATTATTATTATTATTATTATACATTAATTTAATTATTATTAAAAATAAATAAAAAATAATAATTTTTCAACATTTCTATAGAAAAAAGCGATTTTTTTCCTGAGGTTAACATATTCTGGGTATTACAGTACCGAGGGTATGAAATTTTAGTTAGGTATGTTACATACCTTCGGAAAGGCTAATTTGTCTAGTTTCTCAGTATAAGTTTTATTTGTAAGGTTTTAGATACAAATAGGAAAAAATTCAAAATAGTACATTTGTGAAAAATTGAAAAACCGTTGTCTTGAGTTACAAAACATTTATTTTAATAGATATCCCACTCCCATCCCACTAAGCGACCAAAAAGCTTTTAAAGGAAAAATCCTAAGCTTTCTTATGAAAAAAAAATGCCCTTTTTGAAAAAAAAGGCAAAAATTTAATTTAGCAAAAAAAAAGTCTAAAAATTTTTTTTTTTTAATTTTTTTTTTCCGAAATATTGAAGAAATAGCTATCTAAACTCTTTGGAAGAAAATTTTGTAAGAACAATAGGTAATAAGTTACATGAGGGATCTGGACCGATCTTGTTGAAAAATTGTGTCTAAACTACTATCCAATAGGACTAACCTTGGTGCAAATTTCATCCCGTTCGGAAGACATCGGTTTCAAAAGTTGGTGCACTTGACATGAACTCCCCCATATATTTAATATTTAATATTTATATATATTTACATTTTTTGTCTTAAAGTGTTTCTAGCAAGTGTATGTAAGTCGCTATTATATTTAAGGGATCACCTATTTCATTCTTTTGTAGGTACACTTCCTGTTGTAAGTGTTACCTGAGTTTTTTTTCGAAACATCCTCTTTTTGCCCCCTAAATGTGAAATTGGGCTGAATAAAACAATACGTCTATTAAATCGACAAGATAATAACTTTAATGATGTAATTTTAATTGTATGATTTTCGTCCATATAATATTTTGTATTAATAAATATCATAACAAAGAATTTAGTACCAACAATTTCTCACTTACTTACCATATTTTAGTATAACACTGTGGAACAAATTCAGGTTAGCAAAAGTTAAGTCGATTCTGAGAGTGAGGGGTGAAAATAGATGCTAAATTAGAAGACTCGTATCGCGGCGTTTGTTTATGTTAGTTCGAATTTTTTTAATCGACCTTCGAACTTTGCAGTCAAATGCCGATTTTCAACATATTGTTTATATGGTTTTTTGGCTATAATTCGTCGACCAATTGATATTTTTTCAATCTGTAAAAGCCAAATTATTGCTGGAGACCTGTGCAACAATCAAGATTTTTTAAAAAACCGATTTAGAAAATTTTTGTGGTGCATATGAAGCAAAATGTTGGAAAAATTATTTTTTTTCATGCTTTTGGAAAATATTTTCCACAAAACTAAGTCTTTTTTGCTTTCTGTTTTATCTATAATATGCTTCTCAGTTTCTTCAATAAACTTAATTTGAAAAGAAAACAATCATAATACAAAACTTGTGTTTTCCAGCTTAATATTAATTTACTTCTCATTTTTTATGTACCAATTTTGTTCAGTGTTGGTTTTGAAGAAACATTGAAAAAGAAATTATAAAAATGTAGAAAAAATATATTTTTGAGATGTTAGTTATGAAAAGTTTTAAGTAAAAAAATTAAATAAATTAAATTAATGATTTGGCCAGTTGCCGTTTAGCAGGCGGCTGTGGATCAACATCGCTACTCTCTCTAATATCTTGGTCATCGTCATCATCATCAGAAAGGTCGATAATTTCGTCCAACAGATATTCTGGAATTTTATCTTTGTCTTCCTCTTCTTCCTCTTTTTCCTCGTCTTCCTCTTCTTCAAAGGTGTTTTTATACCACCAACAAATTTCAGCGAGTATTGCATCTGGAGATTTCTTTCCTCTGTACCTGAAACGAAAATAGTTTTCAATCGTTAACATGTTTAAATTGTGCACTCTGAAAAAGATATTAGAAAAATGTAGGAATTCAAATTATGCACACTCTATAGTTACCTTATTTCAAATGGAAGCGCAGTTTGGTGATAACGTTCGCCTTGCTCATCAGATTCAGTTGGCAACTGTTGAGCGAGTTGATCAGGATGCTGATGCAAGAGATGAATTTTGTACGACATAGTAACCCCAATTTCATCGAAAGCTGCCAACATGTTTGCAACAGATTGCCTGTAGTTGTCTTTGCGTTCTTTACCCAAAAGTCCTTTAATGACTGCTTTCAATGCGAGCCATGCATTTAATTCTCGGTCTGTCAGAACTTGGTCAAAATCTAGACGACTCCGTATGTCGGGACCATTAACAACCCCTTCCTGAATTTTGGCGTTACTTAGTCTTGGGAAAATGTCTTTTAAGCGGTTGAATACTGCTGGTCTTTTTGCGATAAATTTCAAAAAAATTTTAGCAATGCCAATTTTAATGTGGAGCAATTCAACTATTTTGAGGTCGCAGCAAATGCGCCACTGGTGTTCGTTATACTTGACTACTTCCAGAATGTGTTTCAAATTATCGAAATTTTCACTAGTTTCAGTGCTATACGCAATCGGAACAGAAGGCATTCTATTTGTCTTGTGCAAAAGCACAACTTTTAAGCTGATTAGTGAACTATCGATGAATAAACGCTAATCATCTTTTTGATAGGTTAACCCTATCGTCTCCATTAACTTTTCAATATCGTTGCAATAAGCGAAATTTTTTGCATCATTCACATTGAAGAACTTTGGTACCTTTCGACTAAGACCATTTTCTTTTCAAATGAAATTTATTGAAGAAACTGAGAAGCATATTATAGATCAAACAGAAAGCAAAAAAGACTTAGTTTTGTGGAAAATATTTTCAAAAAGGATAAAAAAAATAATATTTCCAACATTTTGCTTCATATGCACCACAAAAATTTTCTAAATCAATTTTTTAAAAACTTTTAATTGTTGCACAGGTCTCTAGCAATAATCTGGCTTTTACAGATTGAAAAAATATCAATTAGTCGACGAGTTATAGCCAAAAAACCATATAAACAATATGCTGAAAATCGGCATTTGACTGCAAAGTTCGAAGGTCGATTAAAAAAAATTCGAACTAACACAAACAAACGCCGCGATACGGGTCTTCTAATTAAGCCTCTATTTTCACCCCTCACTCTCAGAATCGACTTAACTTTTGCTAACCTGAATTTGTTCCACAGTGTAATGACATAAGTATGACATTAAATTTTCCACTTTCATGTGCCAAACAATTGTTTAAGCGTTTCGTTTTGTATGCCCAAGAATGCCAACATTCCTCATTGTTATCATCGTCAGTAACGTCATTATCAATGTCAGTAATAACGTTAATGATATTAAACACAAACACAAGCACAACTCAGCAGAATTCACAATACAAAGAAATTCCAATCGACTATATCAAATGAATTTATTATTATTTGCGTCACTTAATAAACATTCGAGTATAAATAATGAAAATATAGAAAAAAAAACAATTTTCTACTAAAGGGAATTCAAAACAATTTCCTGCAAAGTTCAGAAAGTTGTTTGTGCTAGTAAAGTTTTACATTTTCCAAAATTCTTTAAAAGTTTGCCAATCTATTTAAAAAGTTCAGTATAAAAGTGGTATTTTTGTACACTGTTCACGTAACCTGCAAAGTCGAGCTTTGTTTTAGAACCTAGATGAGGCTCGTACATCTTGGAGAATTATGAAGACTTAAGAATTGAAATTATTTTATATTGTTCCATCTCCTGATTAAACAAAGCCATACAGTTTAACTATTAAATATTTTAACATTTTCAACTAAGAAACCCATTTTCGTAATTAAAATTGCAAATGGTGTAAATACCATGATTTCCCTTATTCCTATAATAGTGATGGCGTATATAATGGTGTGATACTAAAACATCCCAAGAATGTAAGTGAACTTTCAATTTCATTCTATCTTTTCTTAACTCTATTCACTGCCTGCTGGAGAAATTGGAATACGATACCATACTAAATATTTAGTTTCAATGCATTGATGATGGTATTAAATTCTTTAGTGCTTCATTCTTTCTAGAGTCGTATCGAGGGAGACGTTAAATGTCATGATAAATAACTTAGGTTTTTCCTCTTGACTTGTGTTGTTCTAATTCAAATGAAGTTATTACTCAAAAATTGTAAAAAGAAAATGAAATTCAATGCTTTTCAAGTAAAGATATCGATGAACATGCATACTCTCATATAATAGCTGCATATTCTAATCATTTGAATTAAGAATATATTAGTAATTGAAAAATTTAAATTTTTTTTAGTCTACAACGCTTTAATATCTTGGTATAGTCGAATTTACGTATGCCGATTTGGCAATCCTAAAAATAGCTACTGCTTAATTTATTTAAATTGCTGTAGGTAGGGGGAAAAATTCCAACTATTTTGCTCTAGGACTCTTAGTTTTCGAAATACAAGCGATTTTATATTCCTTGCCGAAATTCTAAATTTTTTGATCTGGTTATCCTAAATATAGTTGTAGCTAGAGGCCAAAATGTCAACTATTTTGCGATTTTCTGTTAACCACCGAAAATTAAAACTTTTCGATCTGGTAACCTTAAAAATAGTGAAGCTCAATCCATTTAAACTAGAGAGCAAACTATGAACTATTTTGCTCTTGGACGTTTAGTATTCGAGATATAAGCAATTTTATGTTACCCGCCAAAATTTAAAATTTTTCGATCTGGTAACCCTAAATATAGTTAAGCTCAATTCATGTAAAATGTTTTCGAGATGTAAGCGAATTTTTGTTCCCTTCCGAAATATAATTTTTTTCGAACCGTAAAATATTTAGTGAGCAATACGATGCTTAGTTTTCGAGATATACGCGATATTACATTACCCGTAAAAAATTTTAATTTTTTTTTAATTTCATTATACCCTATACCACTATGTGGTTTGGGTATAATGACTTTGTGCTGCTGTTTGTAACAACAAAAAATATTTGACCTAGACCCATCTTTAATTATACCGATCGAATCAGAATCACTTTCTGAGTTGATTTAATAATGTCCGTCCGTCCGTCCGTCCGTCTGTGTGTCCATGTAAAGCTTGTAATCAAACTGCAGGTCGCAAATATGAATATATTTTGATGAAATTTGGTATATAAGCTTTTATCGGCCATGGGATGAACGCTGTTGAAATTGGTGAGAATCGGTCCATGTTCAGACCTAGCCCCCATACAAATTACCCATATGAAATCGACATAAATTGCCATAAGATCCAAATTGACATATAGATTTTACTCAAATTGGGTTTGTATGCATTCATTACATCCACTAATGAGTAGTCCAAAAATGATCCCTTTGACCCCATATAGAGCTGCTTCCCGATCTTCACTTAAATCAATTAAAAAACAAAAATATTGCACTGATTCTTCTCAAATTTTGTTTGTACATATTTTTGCAAAATACAAGAGACTTTACCAAACATGATCAGGATCGGTCCATTTTTGGACCTAGTCCCTTTATAGATATAGCATCCGATATGAACTTTTTCATATCTGCAGCCAAAAAAATTAATAAAAATCCCACTCAAATTTGGTTTTTGCTTATTTTCAATGTCCAGTTAGTTGGGCCTAAGAGATAGGGTTTCTAAACGCATGGTATAGGGTATCAAATATTCATATTCATATTTGCGACCTGCAGTTTGATTACAAGATTTACATGGACACACAGACGGACGGACGGACGGACGGACGGACATTGTTAAATCAACTCAGAAAGTGATTCTGATTCGATCGGTATAATTAAAGATGGGTCTAGGTCAAATATTTTTGGTTGTTACAAACAGCAGCACAAAGTCATTATACCCAAACCACATAGTGGTATAGGGTATAAAAACTCAATTTTGAAATCTTTGCTGATAGGTTGTTTGGTCTTTAAGGTGACGATATATAAATGAGAGCTGAAATCAGTTACACTTAATTAATTATGAGTGAAATTGAAATAGTTCTTTCTTAAATTGCTGGGCGTTGCTTATAAATTGAATGGACGAGGGTAGCATGTTCCAAAGACGAACTGAATTAGTATAGAACTGCCACTCAGATATTACGTATTATAGCAGAAATTAAAGGCTAATGTCCCACCTACCAAACAAAAAAAAAAAACGCATGTTAAAATTCTAATCCAATCAAAAGTTATGGATTTTTGACCGCCATCTCGTGAAATGGTCCACTGTGCGACGTTTAGTTTTTGACTTAATTAAAATCCTAAAATTAAAACGTATGAGTAATAATTAACCCTAATAATTAGTTAATTTATCCATTCATCGAATTAATGAATTGGTAACAGCAGTAACTACTAGTATATATTAAGATTTGAGTCAGTATTGTCGGCAGTGAAAAATATATATACTTTTGATTTATAAAATATTTAATTAAAATAATTTGAAGGTTAATCTGCGTGATGTGTTTGTTACACATTTGACAAACTTATGCGATTTACTTAACAATTGACCTTGAATCAATGAACTCTTCTAAAAAAAAACGTTGAAATAGCACAGCTTTAAAAATATAAAACTATTGGATAAAATGTATTGGTCTCTTGTCTCATTTTAGAGCAACAACAATTTTATTTAAGCTTAGGAAAATACTCCTAACACCCTATCATTTCACCCTTAAGCTGTTAAATAAGTTTCAAGTTAAGGACTAATAAACTGGTTTCTTTTCACTTTTTTTTATTTGTTAAAAAAACAACTATCACATGTTTTGAAAAACGCACAAGAAATAATAAAATACATGACAAAATCGTACTTGTTATTCGAGACGAATTTCTACTTTTTTTACTAACAAAAAAAAAAAAAGAAGAAAAAGAAATGAAAAACAAAACAATTTGTCTAGTTGTATCATAGTCAATAGAGAACGAAGCTACAGTTCTGATGTTGATGCTCTTAGTTTAAGAGACATTTTGGCACAACGATTAGCTAGATTTTGAAAAAGTTATTTAGGCATTAGAGTATAAACCCAATCAGTCTTTTGTGGAACTCAATCTTTTTGGGGAACTGCTAGAGAAGTCCGTAGAGCTGTGAAGTATTAATATAAATTTTTTTTTAATTTCTTTTAAAGAATCTCTCACACTCTTAATCTCTCTTTAATGTAGATACTTTTGTTTTATTACAATTTGAGATTTTTGTAAATTATAAGCAAATGTTTTTATATTGGCACGGCTTAATGCCAGAACCGTTTTGATATATTCAACTAAAGTTAGATCGAAAATGGATATAATTATGCAAATCCTAATTAAATTTCTTACTTGTCTTAGAATTTAGTTATAGATCCCATATAATGCAGTCTCCCGTTATTCGCCATTTCTAATCGTGCAAGTAAATTTGATGTAATTTGCTAAAATCTTGTTTATGTATGTTTTTAGAACACTAAAGTGATCTAACAAGATATGATATCGATCGGACCATTTTTAGAAAAAGTCCCCGTATATCCAATATGAATTTTATAAATATTTACAGCCAAACAATACATGGCAACCTCACTTAAAGTGGTTTAGGATTATTTTTAGGGCACCTCATGATCTAAGCAAGTACGGTTTGACCTTCGACGTATAGTATAGTAGTCCTAGACCGACTTTAACTTTCATAGGTGTTTGCCATTTTTTTGTGTATTTTTGCCTTAGCATACAAACGCACCGCACCGCACTGATTGTGTTATACTATTTTAAAAAATGTGCTTGTGTTTGGAAAATTATTTTATTTATTTTATGTTAGTATAAAAATTTATTTTCTTCACACTATTTCCTCCGAATTTACAAAAAAACAAGTAAGAGTGTTAAATTCAGCTGTGCCGAATCTTTGGTACCCTCCACCTCGGTTTGAGTATTGATAATAAATGTACACAAAATATTGGAAAAATAGGCATGCGTTTCCGGTTATATGACATAACTTCTCGTTTAATTTATTTTTTGCTAATTAAATAGCTCGCCCTAACAACCTCCATTGCAAAGGTAATGGTTGTGCAGGGTGGCTATATGCATCAAATCGTGCTAATTGGAGATGGCTGTATAGTTTCTTTTAACTGGCCAAATATTTCTTCATTGCGGCCATACAGGTCGGATGGAGTAACAAAATAATAACCAAAAAAAAAACTCTCTCAATTTTTTTATTAAAATATTGCCATGTTTGGAAAACATAGAGTATAAATTTATAATAACAAATAATTAAATTAGGGATGCCAAACGCAAAAAACCAAATGTCCCAAACATTTTAAATAAAATAATTTGTTATCTTTATTTTCTGAAAAACTTCAAATATTCATCCAAAAAAAAATTGTGAAAATTTATATATAAATAACATTCTCATCAAATTGCGTTTATTTATGTAACAATTTTTGTGTCCGCAATTCTTAAATATCATTTGAGGTTTTATAAAATTCATTGAATTTAAATTAATATTTTCTGTAGTCCGATTCTGTAAATTTCAACGATCCGACAATCGCAAAATATATCGACAGCTATTGTTGTTTGCACTAAGGATTAAGTGATTCACTAAGTACATACATCTTAATGACAGTCGACAAATCTATTTTCCTATTTATTTAAATTGTAAACGAGTGGCATCTCTGTCAAAATAAGCGAAAAACACAAAGAAGAATAGAAAAAAACAAATTACTTCGTGTTTGACAGGATGATTTTATGTTTATGTTTAATATCTTTATTTTTTTTACTAATATTTCTGTTTATTTATTTGAAAATGAAATAATGAATTGAATATGCTATTTAATTTTTTTTATTTATATAAAAAGTTTTTTAATAAAAGCAAAATATTTTCACTATTTTATGATTTTTATTTATGTATGACACCATTTCTACCTAAAAATTTAAGTTTTTATCGATTGAATAAACAACCCAAAAATGGTTGTCGTTTAGATAACAACAACAGCTGACTTTAACAATAGCGAATATCGTTTAAAAATTTTACTAATAATTTTGCTTTTCTTTTTTTTAACGATTCGACTATCGTTAAAAGAAGTTACTGAAAAGCTGTTAATTTCTCCTGAATGCCAATATTTTTTTTTAATGTAAACATTTTTTAAATGTAAACATATTTGGTGTTTTTTTTGGAATTTGATACAATTGATGTCTTCTAAATTTAAAATTATTATTTCCGACGTTTTGATATGATTTTCTGAAATCCAATTAATATTTTATAATATATAATTGGAAATTTTAATTCCAGTTTTTAGAATTGATATTTTCTAAAATTTGAATGGAAAATTTAAAAAGTGCAATTTTGTATTTATGTGAATAATAATGCTTTAGTAATTATAAACAATTATTAAAAATTAGATGTAATCGCAATCAGATATTATGTAGGTAAAGCAGAATAATAATTCAATATAACTATGTAGAACTGTTTTGAAAGCAAAAAACTCATTGATGAACTCGGTAACTCTATTTTGTAAAGACAACAAAAAGTTAATATGCCAAACTTATGTTCATATTTGTAAAAGAATAATTAAAAAACGTATGAAATACAAGACCAGCCCGTGTATACTCTTAACATTGTTCTGTATGATATCTATTTGAAAATATTGACATTCATGTTAAAATAGAAATAACTATTGCAAAGCTAATTAGAACAAAAATTGTGGCGCCATCTACTGTGGCATAGTCACGCTGAGCAAAATGACGTGACACTCTGTTAATGCAAAATAAATGTATTTTCTCCACAACAAAATATTGTATTTATGTAAATAAAATAATATACCGATTTATTTCTAACATGCAGTTATTATGGATATACATACATATATAGAATATATGCAAATTACTTGTATTATTTAATATGTGTATGTATGTATATGTAAATATTACACACAAAAAATACAACATCAAACGTTATTTTTGTGTTTTTCTCTTTAAATAAATTAATACATAAAAATTTTTTTTGCTAAATTTACATTGTTTTTTTTTATTAACAACTGGGTATTTTAGCATTATTTGCTTTAGATGCTGGTGAATTTTTACTCCCTTTATATTAACTCGTAGTGTCTGCTTGTCGAAAAAATTTTGGATCGCTTTTAACCCCTTTCCCGTGACCCAATCGATCTGAAACTTTGCAGGCATGCTCGTGGCAATGACAGAAATGATCTAGTAAATTTTTTTAGTGATGCCAAAACAATGGAAACTTTAAAATTTTTCTACCAGAGTTGATAAAAAAAATGTACAAAGGGTTAGTTTTTATTATATTATTACCACAACGACCACAAAAACAACAAGTCCAGCTATGACAACAATGCAGCATTCAGAATAACAACAAGAACAATATAGAAACATCATATTTTTAATTTTTTTTTAATTTTTCAGAGATTTCCCTGGACCTCTTCCACCGATTTTATTGATTTTTGAAATGGAAATCTTCCCATTAATTTGTTGAATCATTCTCACTAAAAATGATCACCTTATCTATCCTACTGAGGGCGTGATCGTGACAAGAAAAACATAGAAAATTATATTTTTCAAGACTTTTTTTTAGTTCTTCATTCAAATCTCGGGCCCTAATCGACCGATTTGGGCGATTTTTAACAGCAAACTTCTCAGGATGTTAGTGAATCATTTTTTATGTCAACAAGCACCCTTGCTGCCCGATTGATGCCGTCATCGTGATTTCCACAGACGGACAGACGGACAGACGGACATCGCTATATCGACTCCGGTTGTTATAAGGATCAGAAATATATATATTTTATGGGGTCCAAATTTTTCTTTTTAATTATTACAAACGGAATGACAAACTTATATATACCCTGTGCACACTGGAGTGGAGGGTATAAAAACTATATTTTCGAATTATTATAAAACTTCTTCATATTCTATATTTGTTCTATGACCGGAAGTAGGGTAGGATATTGTTTTCAAATGTAAATAGTGTTTATAAATCCTCATATATGCACGTAGTAGTCATGATACTATATCTCACATAAAGAAACAAATCACAAAAATATCGTGGGTCTACACTTAATATATGAAACCCTACAACAAGAGTTTGGGAAGAATATCTCAAATCCAAAATTATCAGATTACTACAATATATTTTAAGGTTATTTACCATGGATCCACTTCTTATTTACTAAACCAAGCATGCAAATTACAATATGTTTTCACAATTTGCTCCAATAAATATGAAAACTAAAATCTACTTTTCATTTTGATTTGAACTATAGCTTTCTAAAATATTTACATAGCCCACAGGCAGGGCCAAAAGAGCAAAGTACTTTCAAGGCCAGAGGATGCACTGATTGGTACAAATTTTAACAGTAGTCGTTCTTGACCCAACCGAATATCATACATTAAATTTCTCAAAAACAACATAATTTATGGACCGATAACGCTAAATCGATATAATGAAAGGTTGATTTAGTTCAAGCATTAGCACAGACTCATAATACGCTGAACATGGAGGATGTAGCGTATAAAAAGAAAACTCAAAGAACTGGAATTTTTTTATTACGAATATTCATGCATGTGGGAAAAAATTGTGCACATATATTTATTTTTCGCTTCTGTTGTGTAATTTTTTTTTTATCAAATCAATTTTTACACTACTTTGTTTTTCTCCTTAAATTTCAATTCAATTTTTGAGAGAAAATTTATCTAAAGCCAAACAAAAGCCACACTAGGATGTATCGCGTACAGGTAAGTCTAGATTTGCTTAATACTTTTTTTTTATTAATAGAATAGCGTTAGAATTAACTCAAATTATATTATGGATTTATTTTTCGAATTGTTTAAAATTGTATTTTATTCTTATAAATTGCATTATTTTGCATGGATTACTATCAAAAATATTTTTTTTCAACGTTTATTTATTTACATTAATATAACACCAATTTAAACTATAATAAACTCTAGTTTCAAATATATTATATACATATATACACTGACCCATAAACGGGCGCTCTAATATTATTGCTATAATAAAATTATGATTTATAACTAAGAAAACAAGGTAAATTACTTCAAATGAAGAATGTATACGATTTTATGTAATGAAAAATGATAGAAAAACATCACTTTGATATGAGCGAATTATTAAAACTAAAGTCAGAGGTTAAAAGAGAAAAGGGATAAAAGAAGAAAGGGATATAATTGTTTATTATGTAAGCCACCAAAATTTTTTGGTTTTGGTTCTTTGTAGGCTACAAAGTTCTCTATTAGCTATGTTGGTATCATATCTGAAATTGTCGTTTGTTGCTACATTGCAATTAACTGCTTTAATATTAGCCCGTCTATATTGGTGATAAAAGACTGGGATCCCGTTTTCATTTTGAATAATATTTAATCTGTCGAGGTATAAAAAAGCCTCGGGTGGAACAAAACCTTTTTGTAAGGTAACTGCTATATATTCCTCATTTGTATAGTAAGGCGCCATGATTAAATTATTTTTTGTACACAATGTACATCTTAAAATATTATTTCTAATTAGATTTATAATCAAATTATCTCTTCTTATAATATTTGAGGCATTATACAATCTTTTGTTAGGAACATATTTTATATAATTGTTTTGGGGCGATCTAAATAAAGAAGTACAAGCTCGTAAACATTTTCTTTCAAATACACGTATCTTTTCCATGTAAGAAGGTGCAATGTTAAACCAAATTGGACATCCATATGTTACAATTGGTCCAATTAATGATTGGTACATAATAATTTTAACATTTGACTTTATGTGTTTTGAATAAAATAATGATATGTATATGAAAAATGCATTTCTTGCCTTTATTAGCATTTCATTAATATGGTTACTAAAATATAAGAATTTGTCAAGGTATATTCCTAAATATTTAACAACTTGCTTGTTTGGTACATTTGTGTTATTTTAATTAGATTTAATTCCAAACAATTTCCAGTTCTTCTTTATATTATTATTGCATTTATCCACTGAAGGTCTAAATAAAATTGTTTCACACTTCTGAGTGTTCAATTTCATTTTCCAGTCTAATGTAAACTTTTTAACTATATTGAACGATTTTTGAAGGTTTTGATTGATTTTTTCAACTGTGTTGTCAGCATGATATATGATTATATCATCTGCAAAGGAAATAATGTATTCTATGTTATTTAAAAGGTCCAAGATAAATAGATTAAAAAGTATGGGTGAGTTAACAGTTCTCTGTTGTAATCCATTAACAATTTTAAATGTATTTTTGCTGCCATATTTCTGATGAAAAACTTTAAAGGATTTATCAAAAATCATATTGTAAATAAGTATAATTTGATACAAAGGGAATTGAAATGAAATTAATTTAGAAATAAGTCCTGGAATCCAGATGCTATCAAAAGTCTTTTCCATGTCAATTAAACACGCACCTGTACATAATTTTTTATTCCAATTCCAGTTAATATTAGATGTAAGCAAATGTATGGCATTTAATGTTGAAAGTTTATATTTGAATCCAAACTGCTTTTCACTTATCAAGTTTCTGTCATTACAAAATTCTGTGATGTTATTATTGATACAGATCTCAAATACCTTACTAATGTTAAGAAGCAAACTTATGGCCCGTAGATTTTTTGGATTACTCAGATCTTTGTCTTTTTTTGGTAACAAAACTACTTTTGCTGGTTTCCATTCTTAAGGGAAATAAGAATTATTTAACATATTGTTAAATAGATTACAATATTCCAGAATAGTTATTTCAGGCATGTTCTTTAATACTATGTTTGGGATTTTGTCAATACCTGAAGATAGTTTACCCCTTAAATTAGAAAAAATATAAATTATTTTGTCTTTTGGAATAAAGTAATCTCTTGCCTGGCGTTCATTTAAATTATTTGACATCATTTCTGTGCTAAAATTTATAATAGTTGTTTTCTCACTCTCAAAAACCAATTTTGTTTTAAGGAAACTATTGTAGGAATTATAAACCTGCACTTGTGAATTATTTTCCATGTCAATATGCTTATAAGAATGAACTGTCTCCAAAAAGGACCCAACAGTATCTAACATTTGCTCTTGATCGTGTATTACAAAGTTGTTTAAATTATCCTTTTCTAAACTGTCTGGTTCTATTCCGGCATTAGTCAGCAAATGTTCTAAATTTCTTGGAATTTTTATATTTTGCAAATTTAGGGGTTCGCATTTTTTAAAATTCTTTTTTATTTCCTCGAACATTTCTTTCGAATCTTTATTGTCTATTTTAGTTAGCTTGTCTTGAATATATTTATTTAAGGCTATTGTAAAATTTTCCTTGATAAGCTTCTTTATCATTTTTAATTTTACTTTTAGCATATATGTATATAGAATAATCGGATAGAGTGTGCTCTAATCTGTTGTGTCTTTTAGTTATTGTAATCATTTTACTTTTTTCTGAATGAAGTTTTTACCTTTTATTAAAAAAGTACCTTTTATTAAAAAAGTACCTTTATTAAAAAAGTACCTTTTATTAAAAAGTACCTTTTATTAAAAAAGTACCTTTAATTAAAAAGTACCTTTTTTGAAAAAGTACCTTTTATTAAAAGAGTGTCTTTTATTAAAAAAGTACCTTTAAATAAAAAAGTACCTTTCATTAAAAGAGTTGCTCTTGTTATAAAGAGTACCTTGTATATAAAAAAAAAACTTTTATTAAAAAAGTACCTTAAAAAAAGAATTTATTTAAAATGTATCTATTCTCAAAAAAGTATTCAACTTTGCTCTAAAAAGCATATTTTCTTAAAAAAATACTCTTTCTTAAATAAGTAACTCTTTTTAAAAAAGAAACTTTTCTAAAAAAAAAGTACAAAGTAAGTAAAAAGTAAATTCTCTTCAAACTGTAGATTTTCTTAAAAAACTACATTTTCTTTAAAAGTACATTTAAAGAAGTGAATTTTCTTTAAAAAGTAACTTTTCTGATAAAGTACATTTTCTTAAAAAAATGTCTTTTCTTATAAAGTACCTTTTTTCTAAAAACTACCTTTTCTTAAAAAAATACTCTTTCTTAAATAAGTAACTCTTCTTAAAAAAGTAAGTTTTCAAAAAAAGTACAAAGTAAAAAGTACCTTCTCTTCAACTGTACCTTTTTTTTTTAAAAAGTAAATTTTCTTTAAAATACATATATTTAAAGAAGTGCATTTTTCTTAAAGAGTACCTTTTCTTAAGAAAGTATTATTCTTAAAAAAGTACATTATCTTAATTTAATTTTCTTAAAAATAAGTTAATTTTTCTAAAAAGTACATTTTCTCAATAAATTTCCTTTTCTGAAAAAAGAATCATTTCTTCAAAGAGTGCTTTTTCTTTAAAAACACTTTTTCTTACACAAGCATCGTTTATTAAAAAAGGTACATTGTCTTAATAAAGAATCTGATCTTAAAAAAAGTATGTTTTCTCAGAAAAGTGCCTTTTAAAAAAAAAATACCTTCTCATCAAAAAGGTCATTTTCTTTAAACAGTACATTTTATCTATATAGTACCTTCTGATATAAGTACTTTCTAAAAAAAGTACTTTTTCCGAATAAGTAAATTTTCTTTTTAAGTACCCTTTCGTGGATAAGTACCATTTCTAAAAGATGTACCTTTTCGAAAAGAAGTGCCTTTTCTGAAAGAAGTACCTTTCCTTTAAAAAAAACCTTTCCTTAATAAGAAATAATCTTATGTTAAGAAAGAATATATTGTTAAAAACGTTCCTTTTCTAAAAAAGTAGATTTTTTACACGTTGACTGCCAGCTATGAGATAACCATAGATTGCGTTCCCTTCCAGGGTGCCAACTACGACTTGTCTCATACTCAATAAATCTGCCATTTTTATGTAGCTATGAATAAAACCGTATTATATCAGTGCTAGTATCGATAAATGGCTTCTGGGAAAAGAACAAAAAGTCAATGTTGGCTTGCGTGAACTGAACATTTATTAAAAACAAAAAAAAAAAAAAAATAAAATATATAATGGAAAAATTCATTCAATAAATGGAAAAATTAACTCAAATATAAGAAATAAAGTAATATTTTATTGTTTGCGGAAGTTCTTAAAACAATTTTCCACACAAAGGGCTGGCTTCTCTTCACAGGCTGGACAGAAGTAACGCGTTTCTCGGCGTTATTTTGCTTGGGTACATATACGACATGGCTTTGTCGGATGCTGTTTTTTTTCGGTTGGTGGTAAACACTCTAAATAATGGAGCTCTGCAATCAATTTTTTTTTTCAAAACTGGTTGAATCTCTTCTCCAATCAAACCGATAACGAATTCTTCTCTGAACTTTATCAGTTTTATTTTAGATGTAGTTACTTTTTGAAAAATTCTGTGAGCATATTGTATATATCTATATATATCTCTATAATATGTAGTGAAACCTTTTTGGGCCATCGAATAGTCTTTCTTAGAGATGTATAGTACGAAATCATTTGATCTGATCGGTCAATGCCATACATTCTATTATTGTAATCTCATAGAAATTTTTCCATTGCGATTGGGCACCTCTACCATTTCAACAGCATGCATGTTTGAAATGGTAGGGACATCCCGTTTGTCTTTCCATTTGCATACAGTAGCAGGACCATTTTGCTGCAAAAACACTCCCCTTTTTTCAGTTTACGATTTACTACATCTCTGGGGTTGCCTTTTCTGTTATTTCGCAGGAAATTATCCATGTAAAGCGTGTAGCCTTTATCGAGATAGTCCTTAAGTAAATGTAAAACAAGTAAGAAAATTATAGTTAGGCTAGACCGAATCTCTCAGGCCCAACTAACTGGATATAGAAAATAAGCATAAACCAAATTTGAGTGGGATTTTTATTAATTTTTTTGGCTGCAGATATGAAAAAGTTCGTATCGGATGTTTTATCTATATGGGGACTATGCCCAAAAATAGACCGATCCTGACCATCTTTGGTAGGTCTCCTGTATTTTGCAAAAATATATACAAACAAAATTTGAGAAGAATCATGCAATATTTTAGTTTTTTGATAGATTTAAGTGAAGATCGGGAAGCAGCTCTATATCGGGCCTATGACTAAGAGTTGTCCCATAGGTATTATTTTTGGACTACCGATTAATGGATGTAATAAACACATCAAAACCCAATTTGACTAAGATCTATATGATAATTTGGATCTTATAGCAATTTATGTCGATTTCATAGGGGTCATTTGTATGTGGACTAGGTCTGAACATGGACCGATTTCCACCAGTTTCAATAGCGTTCATCCTATAGCCGACAAAACCTTATATACCAAATTTCATCAAAATATATTCATATTTGCGACCTGAAGTTTGATTACAAGCTTTACATGGACACACAGACGGACGGACGGACGGACGGACATCGTTAAATCGAATCAGATAGTGATTCTGATTCGATCGATATAATAAAAGGTGGGTCTAGGTCAAATATTTTTGGTAGTTACAAACAGCAGCACCACATAGTGGTATAGGGTATAACAACGTCAGCAGTGTGACCTACATTGTTGGTAGGTTCCTCAGATTTTACGCTGTAAATTTTTATTTTCATTACAACACCGTCGCACTCACATAGTTCATATAGTTTGATACCATGTTTGTGTTTTTTATATTTTATGTATTGGAGGAAAAGCAATCTTCCCCGCCATAGCATCATGAATTCGTCAATACAAATATTTTTAATTGTTTCACGCATAACATTGTTGAAATGACTTAGGATTGGTCTCACCTTGTATAATCTGTCGGCAGATGGTATTGAATTATCAACCAAATGAAAATAACGAAGTAGCAACTGGAATCGATTTCGGCTCATATGTGAGCGCCAAAAGTTTACATTATATAGCTTGTTTGTGCTCCAGTAATGTTCTATTGTTGGAAAAGTACAAGGTCTCATTTGCAATAAAAGTGCAATAAAAACTTTCATCTCTGCAGCACTTACGTCTTGCCAATTTGATAACCTTTTAGATTTTTTTATAGCATTTTCAGCATATAAATTTGTTTGTTCTACCAGTAATGCAAGAAACTCATCCGAAAAAAATAAACCCACCAGCGTTTGTACTGTAAAATTTGATGTAAATAATTCAGGATTGTGTTGAACTTCTATCCACAAATCATCATTCGCATTTGAAGTTGTTGCTTGGAAATCATCGTCATTATCATCAGGTTCGGAGACGTCTGAATCAGTTCTTATCCATATTGGGTTCTGGATAATTATAACAATAATTAGAGAATGTTTATGAAAGTAAAAAGAAAGAAAACAATAATAAAATTATGGTAAAATATTATAGAAAGCCGGAAACAGCAAAAATTATGTTTTTTTATAGGAGAAAAAGGACCTACGAATTAACTCGTAGTTGGCTTCTGTGTTGCGATTTCTGTTACAGAAGCCAACTATGAGATAAATCGTAGGTCCTTTTTCTCCTAAAAAAATGTCATTTTTGCTTTTTGATGATACCTATGATCTAGAAATAGAGTTTTTAATAATATAATGTGAAAAAATCAAATTGTCATTTTGACCAATTTTCTGAAAATTGCCGTGGCAGTCAACATGTTAAAACAAGTAATTTTTTATACCCTCCACATCTCAGTGGCAGAGGGTATATATAGGTTTGTCATTCCGTTTGTAACGCATCGAAAAACTAATTTCCGACCCAATAAAGTATATATATTCTTGATCCTTATCACAGCTCGAGTCGATATAGCGATGTCCGTCTGTCCGTCTGTCCGTCTGTCCGTCTGTCCGTCTGTCCGTGTGTCTGTTGAAATCACGCTCATTCAAAAAAAAAAGCATTTACTTAGGTCAGGTTACGAAAAAATTATTTGCCATAATTCCCACCAGGTTGGTATTGAAATCGGAGTAAATCGGGAGCCTCTGCGCTGAGAAATGAACAAAAGTTTATAGATACCTCTAAAAAAAACATGAAACCTAGTGTTTTCTTGTAATAGTTTAGTGGTTGAACATACAACAACATAAAAAAAGCCACAAAAAAAATGTGATTCATACATATTAACAATAACAAGAACACAACTACCATGAGCTATGTTAATAGTATTGCCACAAACCGAGGTGGAGGGTATCAAAGATTCGGCACAGCCGAATTTAACACTCTTACTTGTTTTTAAAAGTATCATTTTAAAAAAGTACATTTTCATGAAAAAGTACCTTTTCATACTAAAGTACATTTTCTTAAAAAAGCCCTTTTCTGAAAATTGTACCTATTCTGAAAGGAGCACCTATTCCGAAAAAAGTACCTTTTCTGAGACTTATGGGTACTAGGTCGAAAAATAAACCGAGCCTGACCATATGTGGTAATGTCACTTATTTTTTGCAAGAACATACAGAAACCAGTTTTGAGAAAGATCTGTGAAGTACTTTTGGTTATTTTTTAGTAGATTTAAGTGAATATGTGGAAGCAGTTTTATAAGGAAGCTATGTATAGGATTTGTCAAAGAGTTTGTCTTTGGACCACTAAATTGACCGTAATCTATGTGATATTTTGATCTTATGGCAATTTGTGTCGATTTCATAGGGCACATTTATATGGCGACTAGGTCTGAACATCCACCGATTTTCACCAGTTTCAAAGCGTTCGTCCTTATATAGCATATATATCAACTTCATGGAAATATTTTCATAGTTATTTGTGACCTGTAGTTTGATTACAAGGCTTACAAATGTTTATGCTCGTTAAAAACATCTGCTCAAACTCATTAGACCCTGACCACATACTGCTATAGGGTATAAAATTAATAACATATTCCTTAAAAAATACTTTCTTTTAAAAATTTATTTGTTTGTAAACAGTAATTTTTTTTAAGAAAGTACGTTTTATGAAAAATGTGCTTTCTTAAAAAAGTATCCTTTCATAAAAAATAAATTATCTTTTCAACTAAACTTTTTTCAAGAAGTACTTTTTCCTAAAAAATAAAATTTTCTTAAAAAAGTATCTTTCTATAAAAAGTACCCTTTTCAAAAAGTAAATTTTCTTAATATATCGCCTTAACTTAAAAAATATCTTTCATTAAAAAAGTACCTCTTCTTGAAAAAGTATATTTTCTGAAATTTAGCCTTTTTTGAAAAAAGTAAATTATCTGCATTGTTTGATATTTTTCCAAACAGATTCTTCGATTGTTATTTTTCAAACGCGTTAAGCAAGTGAATCCTGTACTTAAAGAACAATATGCAAATTTGTGCTGTATTGGAGAGCAATGAGAAATGTATCAGAAAAGGATGAGCAAATCCATGTATGTTTTTATTAAATTTAAGGGAAAACCAAATAAAACATTGAACTATTTTGCTACAGAAGTGAACAACATGTTCATTTTTATAACTTTATTTAAGTGTCCATTTATTTTATAATCTAACTATTAGAACCCTATACCACTCTCTGGTCAAGGTTTAAATAGTTTTAGGTGATGTTTGTAACTGTCAAAGATAATTGAACTCGACCTAAGTTTTATTCGATCGATTTAGAAACATTCCTCTAATTCTAAAAATATCGTAAAATGAAGGCTATGGCAGATATCTCGGTCTTTCTCGTAACTCATGTCATATGGTAACATACAGTCACTCTAGACCAACTAGGAATCTTTTATTTTAAAAGCACAGAGTGAAAAAATACAGCTACTTTCCCAGATAAATTTAGCCTTTTCCTATACCATTTTCCGTATTAATCAGCTATTGAGACAAGATGTTGGTTACAAATGTAATGGCAATCTTATAAATAAATTCAATGTATCATGTTTAACAAAAATAATGTTATTCTTATTTTTCTAACATAATGACATTTATGATTCAATACTACTATATTTTCTTTTGTTTATATGTATATTAGGGCAGCCAATACCCAAGCGGAAAATTGTGCCAATTGGTCACTAAAATAAACGGTAAAAATTTGAGGAAAATCAGACTTTTAGTGCTGCCCCAAATAGGTCAAGAGTCAAATTTAATAAATCCTATATTTTTTATTAAGTATTTTACAAGACATTTCTTTGTTTGCTCGTGTATTGAGATGAAAATTGATACATTTTTTCTGCTGGTATAATGATTATTGTTAACTCTTTTATTGCTCAAATCAAACTGAATATATATTTTTCAATTGTTATGTCATTTTACAAATAATATCAAATAAGCTTAGATTTAATTGAAACAGGTATAAATACGATACAGATAGTGAGGTTAGTTTTATTCAGAAACATATTTTGAAATATTCCTTCAGTATTCTCAAGGGCCAAAATTGTCCGATTTCTGAAACAACTATAAAACCTTATATTTACCATGTATTTGTATCTGTAATCCTACTCTATTAATTACTTAAACAAACTGTAGTATTTTAGAAAATTAACTTTATTTATTTTCAAAGAGCCAAAGAGCCCTAATTATACCCTATACCACTATGTGGTTTGGGTATAATGACTTTGTGCTGCTGTTTGTAACTGCCAAAAATATTTGACCTAGACCCATCTTTAATTATACCGATCGACTCAGAATCACTTTCTGAGTCGATTTAGCAATTTCCGTCCGTCTGTCTGTGTGTCCATGTAAAGCTTGTAATCAAACTACAGGTCGCAAATATGAGTATATTTTGATAAAATTAGATATATACGCTTTCATCGGCCATAGGATGAACACTATTGAAATTGGTGAAATTCGGTCCATGTTCAGACCTAGCCCCCATACAAATGACCCCTATGAAACCGACATGAAGTGCCATAAGATCCAAATTATAATATAGATCTCAGTTAAATTGGGTTTGTATGTGTTTATTATGTCCATTAATCAGTAGTCTAAAAATAATCCCTATAGGACAATTCTTAGTGATAGGTCCCATATAAGCTGCTTCCCGATCTTCACTTAAATCTATCAAAAAACAAAAATATTGCACAAATTTTTCTCAAATTTGGTTTGTATATATTTTTTTAAAATATAAGTGACTCTACCAAATATGGTCAAGATCGGTCCATTTTTCGACCTAGTCTCCATATAAATATAGCACCCGATATGAACTTTTTCATATTTGTAGCAAAAAAATTAATAACAGTGCCACTCAAATTTGGTTTATGCTTATTTTCTATATCAAATTAGTTGGACCGAAAGATAGGGTCTCTAAACCATGTTATAGGGTATCATATGGTCGGTCTAGACCGACTATAATTTTCTTACTTGTTTCATTTTTAATAATCTATTTAAGTGCAAAATGCTTCTCATATACTGTGGACAAAATTTTAATTTACCAATTATTGTAGACAACCACCCTTGTTATATTTAAAAATAACGAATTTTAGGAAAAAAAGATCAAGCAGTACTAGATTTTTTGAAGTTTGCAAAAAATATAAATGAAAAAGTTTGTAACTCCCAGCATCAAATCAGTTGAAACTGCTAAGCATTTGAGTAAACTGTTGATTTCTACAGATTACTTCGTAATTTTGTTTTAAAACAAATACCAATTTTAAGAGAGGAGGTTAACTCACTGGTTACTCAAAATTCCAATTAACTGGAGAGGAGATTGCCTTAGACTTCTATTTTATAAATTAAGGATATGAAGGAAAGTTTGCGTTTAGTGATAACAGAATGTTAACTTTTTTTGGGAGAAAGCACGCAATCCTGTTCAGAAAGCTATTAACGCAGAGAAGTAATTGGTGATATTGTACAATGAGTGGAGAAATTTATCTAAGCAGAAAAACAGAGATTCAGAATCACTAAAAAAAGTAAAGTGTATTTGATATTTCCCGCATTGACACATTGAATATCATCGAAATTTTAGATAACAAAATATTTTTAATTAAACAGAGATTAAAAGTACATGAAGACTGCATATCAGGAGTAGACATCAATTTTAAAAAAAGTGAAAAAAAACATTAAAATACATGCCAAAAATATAGAATAAAAACCAGAAAGCTCCATGAACTTCAAATGGTAAGTTTCGAATTATACAAGTACTTATTGGTCTAATACTTAAATTAAAACAAAAAATAGACAAAACGATGAATCTAAAGGGAGACACAGATAATATAAGTACTAGTTACAGAGTTGCAATAAAATAGAAGGAAAAACTGTGATATTATTTTAAGTTGTGTGTTTAATTTAATTTTATTATATGTTAAATGTTTTATGTTTTTTGTTTTATATAAGCAACAGTCAATATATAATTTAATTGTAAGTTTATAATGTCTGATGTATACTATTTATACCCTCCACTACAGTGTGCAGAGGGTATATATAAGTTTCTCATTCCGTTTGTAATAATTAGAAAAAAAATTTTGGACCCCATAAAATATATATATTTGTGATCCATATAAAAACCGGAGTTGATATAGCGATGTCCGTCTGTTCGTCTGTGGAAATCACGATGACGGCATCAATCAGGCAGCTAGGGGTGCTCTTTGACATAAAAAATGATTCATTAACATCCTGAAAAGTTTGCTATTTAAAATCGTCCAAATCGATCAATTAGCGCCCGAGATTTGAATGAAGAACTAAAGAAAAATTCTTTAACAAATATAATTTTCTATGTTGTTCTTGTCACGATCACGCCCTCAATAGCACAGCCAGGGTGATCATTTTTAGTGAGAATGATTCACCGAATTCATGGGAAGATTTCTATTTCAAAAATCATTAAAACCGGGGAACAGGTCCAGGGAAATCTCTGAAAAAGTAAAAAAAAAAATTAAAAACATGATGTTTCTATATTGTACTTGTTGTTATTCTAAATGTTGCATTGTTGTCATAGCTGGACTTGTTGTTTTTGTGGTCGTTGTGGTAATAGTATAATAAAAACAAACCCTTTGTACATTTTTTTTTATCAATTCTGGTAGAAAAATTTGAAAGTTTCCATTGCTTTGGCATCACTGAAAAAATTTACTAGATCATTTCTGTCATTGCCACGAGCATGCCTGCAAAGTTTCAGATCGATTGGGTTACGGGAAAGGGGTTAAAATCGATCCAAAATTTGTTCGACAAGCAGACACTACGAGTTAATATAAAGGGAGTTAAAATTCACCAACATCTAAAGCAAATAATGCAAAAATACCTAGTTGTTAAAAAAAAAGAAAACAATTTATGTATTAATTTATTTAAAGAGAAATAACAAAAATAACTTTTGATGTTGTATTTTTTGTGTGTGATATTTACATATGCATACATACACATATTAAATAATACAAATAATATACATATATTATATATATGTATGTACGTATATCCATATTAACTGCATGTTAAAAATAAATCGGTATATTATTTTATTTACATAAAATTCTGCAATATTTTGTTGTGGGGAAAATACATTTCTTTTGCATTAACAGAGTGTCACTTTATTTTGCCCAGCGTGACTATGCCGCAGTAGATGGCGCCACAATTTTTGTTCTAATTAGCTTTACAATAGTTATTTCTATTTTAACATGAATGTCAATATTTTCATCTAGATATCATACAGAACAATGTTAAGAGTATACACGGGCTGGTCTTTTATTTCATATGGTTTTTCATTATTCTTCTACAAATATGAACATAAGTTTGGCATGTTAACTTTTTGTTGTCTTTATAAAATAGAGTTACCGAGTTCATCAATGAGTTTTTGCTTTCACAACAGTTCTACATAGTTATATAGAACTATTATTCTGCTTTACCTACAAATTATCTGAAAGCGATTACATATGGTTTTTAAAAATTGTTTATAATTACTAAAGCATTATTATTCACATAAATACAAAATTGCACTTTTTAAATTTTCCATTCAAATTTAGGAAAATATCAATTCTAAAAACTAGAATTAAAATTGTTATCTAAACGACAACCATTTTTGTGTTGTTTACTCAAACGATAAAAACTTAAATTTTTAGGTTGAAATGTCGTCATACATAAATAAAAATCATAAAATATTGAAAATATTTTGCTTTTATTAAAAAACTTTTTTATATAAATAAAAAAATTAAATATCATATTCAATTCATTATTTCAGTTTCAAATAAATAAACAGAAATATTAGTAAAAAAAAAAAATAGAAATATTAAACTTACACATAAAATCATCCTGTCAAACACGAAGTAATTTGTTTTTTCTATTCTTCATTGTGTTTTTCGCTTATTTTGACAGAGATGCCACTCGTTTACAATTTAAATAAATAGAAAAATAGATTTGTCGACTGTTGTTAAGATGTATGTACTTAGTGAATCACTTAATCCTTAGTGCAAATAACAATAGCTGTCGATATGTTTTGCGATTGTCGGATCGTTGAAATTTACAGAATCGCACTACAGAAAACAGTAATTTAAATTCAATGAATTTTAGAAAACCTTAAATGATATATAAGAATTGCGAACATAAAAATTGTTTCATAAATAATCGCAATTTGATGAGAATGTTATTTATATATAAATTTTCACAATTTTTTTTGGATGATAATTTGAAGTTTTTCAGAAAATAAAGATAACAAATTATTTTATTTAAAATGTTTGGGACTTTTGGTTTTTTGCGTTTGGCAACCTTAATTTAACTATTTATTATTACAAATTTATTCTCCATGTTTTCAAAATATGGCAATATTTTAATTAAAAAAGTTGAGAGAGCTTTTATTTTTTGGTTATTATTTTGTTACTCCATCCGACCCATATGGCCGCAATGAAGAAATATTTGGCCAGTTAAAAGAAACTATACAGCCATCTCCAATTAGCACGATTTAATGCATATAGCCACCCTATACAACCATTACCTTTGCAATGGAGGTTAGGGCGAGCTATTTAATTGGAAAAAACTAAATTAAAAGAGAAGTTATGTGATATAACCGGAAACGCATGCATATAGGTATATAACCTAAATGCATGGCGATCAGCAACCACGATGACCAAAAAGGAAACACCGAAATAAATCCGAAATAATAGAAAAGACGAAAACCAACCCAAAGAATTTTCTGAAATAAGTTGGTATTAAGTTTAACAAATTGTTTACTCTTTCCTATATTTTGTTTACATTTATTATCAATACTCAAGCCGAGGTGGAGGGTATCAAAGATTCGGCACAGCCGAATTTAACACTTTTACTTGTTTTGTATTAATTTAATGTTTTTGAAAAAATTAAATAGACAAACCCCTGAATATGTCAACAAGAAATTGACGTAATGTTGGGAGAAATATGTAATAAAAGGTTTTTTATTTACATTAATATAATAGACCCAATTAGTTTAACAAAAATGATATATAATTTAAATAACTTGGCCAAAAAATAACAAACAAACTTTAAAATGTTGGTATTTGCCCAAGGCAACCTTTCTTCTTATAATAATCCATTCATTAAACTGAATACAATTTGCCCCAATCTGAAAATTAAAACCTTTTACAGGACCAATTATAGATGAAATCATTACTGGTGATGAATTAGAAAATGCAGAATCTGCTCAAACTGAGGAAGATGGTGATGTCCACAATAAACCGAGGCATTCTGCTGCTTCTCAAACAATTGAAAAAGAAAGAGAAAAAGGCCGATATGAAATACTAACACCGAGACTTGCTACTGTTTTAGGTAAACTAAAAGCAAGTTCAAGAGATTCGGTAGCAGTTCTAGATGCAGTTGGGCTAAATACTTTAGAATATATTATTTATCGAAATTCTTACGTAAGCAAAGTGACATTTTAAGAAAAGCTCTATGCGAAAATATTAAATCATTATGTTCTTTGAACCCTGAACTACTACTATAATTCTTTTATAGTTCAAAAGTTGTTACATAATGAAAGTCATAATTAGGACATTTTTTTTAGAAAATAATAACAAATAAGAATTAAAACATTTACACAAATTTAGCAATATAAATTTAATATTACAATTTTAAAAATATAAATGGGGAGTTGATTATCACGGTCAAGGACTAAAATGAAATACAAGTAAATAGGACAGCAATTTAGAAAGTTAAAGTTAAGAAAATATGTAGTTAGAATTGGATATATTTAATTGTTTCTAGTAATGTAGTCGAAAAGTGATTGATTCCTTGCAATTAGTTTTAAGTTTGTAGGTATGGTGTTCCAGAGTTTAATGGCATTAACGAGGAAGAATCTGCTGGTGTTTAGGTGGCTGAATCGTTGAATAATCAATGTCATACATCTTGTAGACCTACCGAGATCAATATTCTCATGCAGATTCGCGGGTGTTTTCTGCTGAAGTAATTTATGTAGGAATAACAAGTTTCTCATTCGAAGAAAGTCCACTAAGTCACAACAAGTTCATCATTTTTCTCCACCCTGATATGCTACTAAACCGCCGCACACCATAGACATATCGCATAGCATTATTAAAAGGGACCTGCAGCTTATGCAAAGAGTGGGCTATAAACTTCAGCGGAATATGAAATTAGTGGGAGTATCAACTATCAAATTCCTGGAAGTAAATCAAACTTAAGTTTATATCTACTAGTTGGTAAAACAGTTGATTTATCTGGATTAAGCAATAGTCTTTGTTAACCTTGTAAATCATCAACATATGCATGAACTCCGACATAGATATAAAGTTTCTAATGGCATAACATACTTCCACTTCGGTACCAGCAGAGGATTCAAAAGTAGAGAAGCCGTTAGCAAGAGATTGAAGGTTAGATCCATTGTAAGGGCTATTTGTCATAGTAGTTGTACAAAAGGAATCATTTAACCCATTCGGGTCTAGACAGCAATCGGAAGATCCCCGGGAGTTGATGCCTTATTTCTTGTTATTCTTCCATAACTGACCTGATGCTCAAGCCATTGAGCAAAATAAGTCCTCTTGGCGGTAGGAAATATCGCCTAAAGAAAAATCGCAAAATAAAAAAATAAAAATCGCCCAAAAATTCCATACAAAATTGGGTTAAATTTCATATGAAAAAACACCCAAATTTATTGGTTTTTTTTCTTTATTTTTGGGCTTAATTTCATTTAATAAAATTGGGTAATTTTTCATTACGAAAAATCACCAAAAGATAACATATGAAAAATGGCCCAAAATTGTTCCATTTGGAGTTTTCAAATAACTGTTGGTACTTCATGTTTATTACTTGGATAAAAAGGTAAGTGCGCCTTTCTCCATAAATGAGAAGGATTAGTTTTGTTTGGTTGTAAATACTTTGGACATAAAATATATGTACAGAAACAAACTGAAAATTAAAAATTTTTAAAAAAAATCGCGCGATTTTTGGAAGCAAAAACTAAAAGTATAAAATTTTGACAAAAATTCGCGCGATTCTCATTCTCCGCAATAGAAACAAACTGAATCAATATATCCTACAAATAACTTTAAAACGCTAAATGTTTTAAATATGAAGATATTTCCCTTCATATTTGTTTTAATGGATAAAAAAAACCAAAAAGTGTTACGACCATCTATTCAATTACATAAATAATAATATATTTAATTTGGAGGCATACAGTTTCATGACCTACTTTGAAACTGCATTGCAAAGTTCTTTAAAAAAAATTTCCTAACGCAAAACACTACGGTTGCTGGTTTAATTTCTACCAAGCAATTAGGCGCAATCTCCCAATACAGTATTGTTGCCTTGCCGTCATTTGAAATACTTCAATGAGTGCGTACTTAAATTGCAGGCAAAAAGTTAGGCTGAAGGCTTAAACCAGTACTTCTGTCCATACTGTCGCGGATCTGCTGAAGAAGCAATGAATGTTTCCATTTGAAAATAAAGAACATTTTTCATAATATGGGTGATTTTTCTTTTATTTTCGGCAAAAAATCGTTTTTCATATTTGGGTGATTTTTCGTTTCTTTTTGGGTTGTTTTTCCTTTTTTTTGGGCGAAATTTTGTATTTTTATTTTTGGGTGATTTTTCATTTTTTGGGGCAATATTTAATTTGGGCGATTTTTCCTTTTTATTTGGGCGATTTTTCTTTGGGCGATATTTCCTAACGCCTTCCTCTTTGCTTGACGAGTAACCAAATTGGCCCAATTTCTAGCCCTGATATACGGCACTCTATTACAAAGCGATGGATGTCATTTCCAGGTATTATAACAACAGCCTCGTTCACATATAGATCATCTAACAGTATCTTAGTACCAAGGACATGATCAATTTTTCACATACAAACTTCGTTCTGGAACATATCTATTAAATAAGCAAATAAGTAATAATAACATCTAATTTTCTATCAACTGTGGATTGAAACCTGTAGTCATTTAAGTCTGTGGTGGACAGTTCGGAATATAATAAGGGAAATTGACAGAGTTATAATCTCTAAATGTGACACGTCAAGAATATTCACTTCTATTTCGTTTTACATTAACAGTGCAAAAGAGAAGGTCATGATGCGATATAAAGGATAAGTAACAATTCAGACTCAGAAATCGAACTCAAGTCGAGTAAGTGCGGTCTATAATTTGAATATATATTAAATATGCCTGGTATACCAGCAGGCACTGGCTTTAAATATCTTTTGCCGTTTATGTTCGACACAACCGCTTCGAACACTGGAAAGTTTAACGGAGTTTGTAACCTTTTAGAAAGAAGAATTGGTCGAAATATTTTATTCCTGGAATGCAGAGACCATATTTATGAAATTGTTTTAGCAGCTGTGTTCACGGAAGCAAACGTTGGAGTATCTACTGTCCGGAAACAGTAGTTTTTAAAAAATTTAAAAAACATTGACCAAAACTACAACAGGATGCTTTTTTCAGTGGATTGACATGACCAAGAATCAGTTAAATTTTAGTAGGTACAAGAGATAACATTTTGTGATTTGCAACTGAAAAAGTTTTAGAAGAATTTTCACGTAATGAATGCGAAGAATTATTAGATTTAGTAATAATATTCTTAGGAGGAAGTCCATCTAGAGGAATTACATTTGAAAAAACTGGTCCTTTCATTTAGCCAGATGGCTGGCCAAAAATACTTATTTTTTGAAATCGATTTCCTGAAATCATCGAAATTGGTTTAATGCTGATAAAGCAGACCTAGCTACTGTAAATGACATCGACTTCTTAAGAAATTTTAAAAATTGCAAAAAAAAAAATATTAACCACGATAGAGCAGAGAAGGCAATATAAAAATTTTTTAACCATCTTTATTATATGAATGAAGAAAGTGTAGGTTTTGCTTTATTCGATGATAGAATCGCTATCGAAACTAAAGCCAAGCTTGTTGCGAAATTAGTGGTAATATTTCTGAAGACGATAGTGTGGAAGAAAAAGCTCACGATTACACATCAAAATCTTAGTGGTTTTGCAAAAATAAAAATATATAAATAATTTATTAATTTTGGAGGAATTATTCTCCAAGAAACTTTAAGATTTCTGAAGATTTTTTAAAAAGAGACACAAGTGTATGGAATGATTTACCCAAATATCGTAGAGGAAAAAAAATAAATTTGAACTTATAAATAGTAAATGACTGCGCCGAAAGAGGAATTTAGTTAAATCAAGAATACCATGAAAAAAAAAACCAACAAAGATTATGATCAGAGGCAACATTTCTTCAAAGTAATATACAATTTTAATACATCTTAATATAATTTGAGATTTAACACATAAATTTTTTTTCAATTTTAGGTTGAACAAAATTATAGACAACAATTTTCAAAGGAAGCCAATTTACAAAATTTTAAAGGTGATTATTACTAAAGTGTTCTTGAAATTATTATATGAAATAGTTCAATACAAATTACATGTTTTTAATAATTTTATAGTGACATTCACAAACATTGCATTTTTGAAGTACATGTAAGTCATATTGACCCCAACGAGAGTGAAGGGTTAATGTTATTTTATTTTTCGTAAATATTTTATTTACCAATATCAGATTATTAAACAAACTTTTCACAATATTAGGTTTTGTTCAATATATATTAAAAAAATATGACTGTATGATCAACAAGGCACGGAATGGTTCATTTTTCCAAAACTTTTTCTGAATATTACCAACAATACTTGGAGGAAAAAATTTTACAGTTTCCATGTCAAACAAACACATTTCTTTAAAAATACTGTAAGAAAAAAAATTTTTTATTAAAATTTGACTCCTGACCTCCTTGGGGCAGCACTTAGAGTCCGATTTTGCCAAAAGTTTTCAGCAATTGCTTTTTTTTACCAATTGGCATAACATTCCACCGGGCTTCTTTAAAATTCAGGAAACACATTTCGTTCATATATTTCAATGCCGCCCTTATGTATATGCTATATATGTATTATTTTTTCTATAATAAATGTATTTATATTCTCAATCATATTTAATCCACAATATATTAGGTTACTAATAGACATGCACACATATTAGGTGCGTGTCCATGTATGATAAATATCAATTAAAATTAATTCATGCATGAGTTAAAAACCTAAATTCATATGTTGCATAGACTTATTTTCTACATAAATTAGCAATCATTAATTATAATAAAAATAATAAAATAATGTACACAATGTATACGAAATGTTTGGTTTTCAAATTAAAAGATGCTAAAGGGTTTTTTTTAATGGTTTGAAGAAAAATGTCACAATACATTTCAAAATAGTCTACTCACCAGATTCTTCCTACGTCACACTGTGGACCACTAGGGTGGCCCTTAATAAAAAACGTGTTCAAACTCTCGGTCGCACCCCCTAGAAATATGCGAATAGCAAAAAAGTGAGAAATACAAAGTTTTGGGCCAATCAAAAAACATTTAAGGTGCTATTACACGATGTGTTTTTTACATATGTACTGTCGCTTTTTTTATCCATATGAAATTCCGCATGTCTGTCAAAATTGTCTTTTACATACGATTCATAATTTCAGCTATCACACGTGCATATGTATTTCCGTATGACATAACCTCTAAATGTAAACAACAGCTGATTTAATTTGTGAATTTACAAAAATTTATTGTTAAAAAAAATGTTATATATTTTTTAATTGTTAATTAATATTAAACAATTTATTTTTCTTTCAATATTAATCTCTATAATTTACACTGTTTTTCTTTCGCCACAAGCAGTGTTGTATTTTCATATGTTTGTCATGCCAAAATAAAACCTGTTCTAATTGAAAAATGTACATGTGACTTTCCTCATGTATTGTATATAAACAATGTTTCATATGTATCACACGATGTGTACAACTTTTGTTGCGGGAAAGTTTGACAGTACATATGTAAAAACACATCGTGTAATAGCACCTTTAGAGGTGGCTCAACGCGATTGAAAATTTCAAGTGTGTTTATATGGGGAAAAAATGACTTTTTTTTTCAGATTTTACAAAAATTTCGCTCTATAGTTTAATTTTTCCGACAAATTGTTATATAACTCCGGATCAGTATTAAATTATCTTTCAAAAAAGCTAAAAAAATCGAGCGCCCCGGTAGGTGAGTAGGTAGCGTGCTCGCCTATCATGCGAGGGGTCGTGGGTTCGATTCCCACCAGAGGCTTTGGTTTGTCGCTGCAAAAAAAAAAAATGAACACACTACTCCCTCTTTCCTCCTTAACCTATTCTCCTGAGGTCAACACAATGCACTGCATCTGTAGGCGGCATCCCCTGAGTGTTGATTAATTAAAAAAAAAAAAAATAAAAACTCGCCAAGAAATAGCAAATGCCCCAGACCACTTTTGTGCCAAAAAAAACTAGGTCATGAAATTTGATGGCATTTTTTCAACTTTAAGAAATTAATTAAAGCCAACATTTTGTTTTCGTCTCTATACCTGTAAGTACTCAGATATAAGGTATAGTTTTATTACCACCTTGTTAACCTATTAAGCATTGAGACCGAAAATGGAGTTTTTTTTAAATAAAATTTTGAAAACTCCTCTTTCAAGTTTTGAAAAATTTTCTTCAACAAAATTTAAAAAAATTGATCTAGCTCTTTAAGATCTTATTGAACACATACTTTAGATTAACTGTGCGAATTTTTAGGTAAATCCCTAATCCGGAATTGTTTTGACAAGGATTTTATATTTGCGGATTTCGAGAAAAATGGGATTTTTGTAAAATATTCTGTACATGTACTCTTTCTAAATACTTTGTATCAAAAATTCACCACTTTTCTACTTTTAAATGTTATGTTTTATCTCAATAGCCTAGGGTTTCGGAAAAAATATTACGACCCTATTAAACCTTTTGGAATTGGGGTCACATATGACCCCAAGCTAATAACAAACAATTTATAAAAAATTAAAATATTTTGTAAGTGCTATCGAATTTTTAGATGCGACGCGCAAAATATAATAACTTAATGTGTAGAACTTCCGTTCCTAAAATTTGCGATAAATCGGATGACACTAACCCATTATTTGCCAAGGCCAGCTTTGGATTTTAAGATATTTTTAAATAAAAATTACCGAAAACGAGTTTTTCTATTAAACCCGATGAAACCACTATTTAGAATATAAGAAAAATAATTCGGTTAATTTTTATTTATTTAACCCTTCAGTGTTCCTGGGATCAAAATAATCCATTGTGATATATCTTTGCTGCAATTATCTGCTCACGAATATAAATTAAAACAACTTTTAAGCAATTTTGTTATAAAATTATTTTATGTATAAAAACTTTCTATATTTTTTCTAAATAAAATAAGAAGACCCACGAATTACCCAAAGCTAATAAAATACATTTAATTCAAAAGAATATGAAATATAAAATTAATATAATAATATAAAATGAAAGAAAAGCAATACTTATTGCAAGTCGTAAGCGATTACATAAAACAATTTGAATCGCACACTAAATCATCCTTAAATACACCCAAATAAATAGAATTAATTTTATATTTCATATTCTTTTGAATAAATTGTCTTTATTTTGAATTTTTTGAATAAATCGTCTTTTATTAGCTTGGGGTCATATGTGACCCTTATTCCAAAAAGGTTAATGGATGAAATATGAAATATAAAATAGGATAAAATATAACATTTAAAAGTAGACAAGTGATGAATTTTTGATACAAAGTATTTAGAAATAGTACATTTACAGAATATTTTACAAAAATCCCATTTTTCTCGAAATCCGTAAAAATGAAATCCTTGTCAAAAAAATTCTGGCATTGGGATTTACCTAAAAATTCACTGAGTTAATCTCTAACATGCATTTAAGCATACCATAAAGAGCTAAATCAATTTGTTTAAATTTTGTTTAAGAAAACTTTTCAAAACTTGAAAAAATAGTTTTCAAAATTTTATCCAAAAAAATTTCCATTTCCGGTCTCAATGCTTAATAGGTTAACAAGGTGGTAATAAAACAATACTTCATATCTGAATGCTTACAGGTTTTGACACCAAGACAAAATGTTGGCTTCAATTAATTTCTTAAAGTTGAAAAAAATGCCATCAAATTTCATGACCTAGTTTTTTTGGCACAAAATTTGCTATTTCTTGGCGAGTTTTTATACCCTATACCACTATGTGGTTTGGGTATAATGACTTTATGCTGCTGTTTGTAACAACCAAAAATATTTAACCTACACCCATCTTTAATTATACCGATCGAATCAGAATCACACTCTGATTCGATTTAACGATGTCCGTCCGTCCGTCTGTCTGTGTGTCCATGTAAAGCTTGTAATCAAACTGCAGGTCGCAAATATGAATATATTTTGATCAAATTTGATATTTGATCTTTTATCAGCCATGGAATGAACGCTATTGAAATTGGTGAGAATTGGTCCATGTTCAGACCTAGCCCCCATACAAATGGCCCCTATGAAATCAACATATATTGCCATAAGATCCAAATTATCGTACAAATCTTAGTCAAATTGGGTTTGTATGTATATATTACATTCATTAATCAGTAGTCCAAAATGATCCCTATTGGACAACTCTTAGTCATAGGCCCCATATAGAGCTACTTTCCGGTCTTCACTTAAATCTAGACCGACTATAATTTTCTTACTTGTTATTAGATGTTGAAGTTTTATATCTTTTTGGAAAGATAATTTAATACTGATCCCGAGTTATATAACAATTTGTCGGATAAATTAAGAAATTTTCGTTCTATAAAATTTCTTAAAATCTGAAAAAGGGTCATATTTTCCCCCTATAAAACACACTTGAAATTTTCAATCGCGTTGAGCCACCTCTAAAAGTTTTTTGATTGGCCTAAAACTTTGCTATTCGCATATTTCTAGAGGTGTGACCGAGAGTTTGAACACTTTTTTTCTCCATATAATGAAGGGCCACCCTACGCGACCACATTTTGAGAAGGCGGCCAAAAATAATTTTTTTGTGGTTACCGATTTTTAAGTTATGTCATTCATTTGAAAGTAAAATACCAGTAAACCTCGGACTCAAAAAATTGTGACCCTATTTCAACTATATCACAGCGAACGGGGTCTGCGAAAATTGACTAAATTTAAAAAATTCTTCGTATTTTTTACACTTTTTGCAAAATTTCCGATCATTTTCGAGTAGTTGCTCCCACACGCCAACATGTTTGTCGAAATGCTTTGAAATTTTTAAAATATATTCCCTACATATATTCAGATTTAAATACCAAAAGCTTTTTCCAAGTGTATTTAAAAAATTTTTTGCAAATAGGCATCAAACGTATACAAAGATCATATTTTCATACATTTGAGCGGAAAGTGGATGATCTTTCTCGAGTAGTAGTTAGCCCGCTCCACAGTTTTTATCAGAATGGTTTAATATTTCAGGAGGGTAATCTATCAGTGCAACTGACTTCAAAATATATAAAATCATGTATTTTGGGAAAAAATTTTTTTTAAATGAAATCAAACATATATGAAGTGAATATTTTCATACATTTGGCGTCGAGCTTTTTCGAGTAGTAGTTTGTCCACGCCAGTAGGACAGTCCGATTAAAGTGAAATTTAAGGATGATATATTTGGTATTTGTACAATTCCAAAAAGTATACATTTGTTATACCAAATACTTAAATTTATCGTTTTTTTTTTATTTAAGGACGAAGGCCTCTGTAGCCAGTTCCTAAACCCTCTACTATTAATTTGTAAATTTTCTTTACTTTTAATAAATAAAAATAAATAAATAAATTATCGTTTTACATGATTTCGAACATGAAAAATGTTAATTTTTACTACTCGAGCTACTCGTTGAGCTCGAGCAGCTCGTTAACTACTCGAGCAGCTCGAGTAGCTCGAAGCTCGAGTAATGGGGGGCTCTGATCGAGTGCATACAGTTTCAAAATAATTGATCATCCGTTTTGTTTTCCTCCATTTCGGTTTCCAAAAATACCATATCTTCCTCGTCCACATTTACAGCAGCGTCTTCATCACTGTTGTCACGTAATAAAATTTGTTCTATTTCTTCTGGACGAAGCATAAATAATCGGTTCCGATTTGCACTCATTTTATCTGCACTTCACAATACACGCAATATTAATTTTTTTTTCCAAATCTATACTAATAATAATAATATAATAAAGAGGTAATGTGTGTTTGTTTGTTTGTTTGTTTGTTTGTTTGTTTGTAGGAGGTAATCTTCGTAACTACCCATCTGATCTTCCTGAAATTTTCACAGAGTCTTACTGTGGATATGGGAAGTGCTATAGGCTATAATTTTTTAAATATTTTTGATGGGCGTGGCACCTCCCACACAAAGTAAATTTTTAATATCATATACATATATTGAGTACTATGATAGGGAGAGCTTTGCAAATTTGTGTGAGGTCACCTATTGTTAATATTAGTAGCTATGCCAAAAATGGGCGGGATCGGATAAGTGGGCGTGGTACCTCCCATAAAAGTAATAGTTCAATATTATATATCTCGAGTAATGTGATAGAGAGAGCTTTTCAAATTTTTCTGATTTCACCTATTATTAATGTGAGTAGTCGGATGCAAAATGGCAGTATCGGACCAATAGGCGTGGCACCTGCCATACAAAGTCAATATTAAAAGCCATATATCTGGAGTACTGTAATAGTGAGAGTCTTGGGACTTTGTGTGAGCCCATAAGTTATTCATTTGATTAGTTAGACAAAAAAATGGGCGTGATCGGAGCAGTGGGCGTGGCTCCGCCCATACAAAGTAAATATATGATATCATATAACTGGTGTGCTAAAAAAGGAAGCTTTGACACTTTGCACGAGCCTATCAGATCTTAGTACGAGTAGTCGAACACAAATTGGCGGGTTCACACCAATGGGCGTGGCACTCCCCATTCAAAGTAACTATTTAATGTCATATAACTGGAGTACTGTAAAAGAGAGAGCTTTGTGGCTTTGCATGAGCCTACAGGTTCTTTGTGTGGTTAGTTGAACAAGAAAATGGGCGTGATCGGAGCAGTGGGCATAGCACCGCCCATGAAAAGTAGATATCTAATATCATATAACTGGTGTACTATAAAAGGGAAAGACTCGACATTTTGCATGAGTACATCGGATATTAATGTGAGTAGTCCAATAAAAATTGGGCGGGATGGGATTAGAGGGCGTGGCACCTCCTATGTAAAAAATATGAAGCACTACGAAAGCGATGGTCTTTTGACAAGTTCATTAGTTATCAATGTGATTTGTCGTGGAAAATATATCGCCAAAATCGTAAATCGCCAAACCCAAAAATCGCGAAAAATAAAAATCGCCCAAACAAAAAAAAAAATTGGAAATAAAAAATGGGCAAAATCAAAATTCGCTAAAAAGAAAAATTGGCAGATGTGTTGCCAGATCTAATATGTATAATCCATCTTCTTCTCATGTGCAGCTACATGTACCTTGCTCCAGGGTAGGAACTCCGAAAAATCTGATAATTGTTGTACCGGAAGAAAAAAACAAAAAACATTGTATATCAGCATCAGCAAGCACACCGGGTTACATCTAGTTCTTTATATAATTTAATTTTATACCTTCAACACCACAGTACAGAGGGCATATATTTGTTTGTCATTCATTTTTAACGTATCGAAAAAGTTATTTGCGACCCCAGAACGTTATATATATTCTTAACTCTTATGACAACTCGAGTCAATATAGCAATCTGTCTATCTGTCTGTCTATTGAAGCCATTCTATTGAGCTCATTCACGAAATAAACCATTGGCGGGGGGTAAAATTTGGATATTATTGTTTCTCATTCTATTGGCCAGTGTGGTAACAAATTTGAAATCTCTAGGCCCAAAAGCTGAGCAATGACGTACAATAAAATCCTATATAAAAACTAAATTTAGAGAAAAATGTTTATACGCAACAGAAGATGTGCATACACGAGGGCGCTCCTAGAATAACTCTACCTAACGGCAGAAGTTAGAAAAAAAAAATACTTTGGTGAAAAGGAGCTACCTTAAAAAACATATGTTTTAAGTTGTTTAGTATTTTTTTGCAGCTATCAAAAGTAAACGAGCTCAGTGAATTTGTAAACATTGAAAAAATTGGTCACCGTTATGTATGTATTTGATAGGTATCAATCCAACCAATATTAAGGGGGGTAAGGTTTTAAAACCTTTTTTTAAATTCTGACGAAGATACAGCGTTTCAAACCACCGGCCTCATACGGTATATTGTAAAAAAATCAGTTTTTAAAAAACATTAAATCGATTTTCTCGCAAATAACATGTTTGAAGTCCGATTCTTTTGAAATTTTATACACTATTTCTACACATGAATCATCTGGTAATAAAGTTTTTTTTTATTTGCCATTGTTTTAATTTTTTAACAACAAATTCACCGAAATTTTATTGCAAAAATCGTGTTTTTCAGTTCAAAATGCTGCCAAACATAAAAAATTTTTTTTTTAAAACACTTCGTAAACATATCATCTCGGGAAACATATCATCTTTTAAACGCATTTCGATTTTTATTTCATATGATCCGGTAACGAGTTATGATGTTCACCGTAAAACAACTTTTTTTCAAGGCGCCTCCGCAGATTCGCTTTCACGGACTTATTTAATAGAATTTTTATTTGAAAAATTTTCAAAGATACCTCAATTTTTATACTATAATCTGTATATGAAACAGATACTCCAACATTATTTATATCTTTAAAACAAAATTATGAAACGCCTTTTTTAGCCTTTAATACCCTAACCATCACTACACACCTGAGACAAAGGAATAGTCAAATCAGTGGACTGAAATAGGAGAATCTAGTCCAAAATGGCTTTGCCGTCTGGGATAATTTTTATTGACTATTTTCAAAAAGGAAAAACTTAATGCGGCGTTTAAGTGAGGAAATTAAGGAGTGTTGTTTCATCAAGCCAATGCACCAGATCACACATCCACTATTACGATGCCCAATATCCATCAAATAAAGTTTTAATTGCTTCATCACGCACCTTTTTCTATTTGCAAACTTGAAAAAATGGCTCGTTCGTAAAATGGAGGATGACTATTTTAAGGAGCTAGAGAGTTCTTACGATAAACAGGATATCGAAGCTATTGAACATCGGCTAGGTGAATTGTATCGAGCTAAAAGAAGATTATATTGAGAAAAAAAGAAAATTTTTTTGTCAGGTCATAGATATATCTCTTTGTTTGTTTTTTTTTGTACATATAACGTATGGTCTCTCTATGAGAGTAAGAGAATAACCAGGATGGTTATAGTCTTGCTCTCTTTAATAATTTAATATTTTCTTTCAATTAAAAAAGCAGGAAAATATCTAAAATTTTTATAAATTATCTTATAAACTTTAAACATCTTGGAAAAACCTCTCCACTATATATCGAAATCAAGACTCTTTTGTCCCTTAATAGCCTTGGTTATCAAAGAATTAAAGAATCGATACAGCCGAACTTAACACTCTAACTAGTTCTATATGAACTACTAATATCTATATATATAAAATTCATTTTCTGTTTGTTTGTTTGTTTGTTTGTTTGACCGCTATACAAATTTTTATTTTCAAACGGATTTTCCTGAAATTTTGTACACACGATCCCTATGCCCCAGGAAAGGTCACCGTATACTTTTTACCGGCCACGCCTACTTTTACGCCCACTTTTTATGTAAAATTCATTTTCTGTTTTATTCATATTTGTTCACTATACAAATTTTTATTTGTTAACAGATTTCTCTGAAATTCGGTAATCACGATCCCTGTACTCCAGCTAAGGTCACCATATACTTTTTATCGACCACGCCTACTTTTACGCCCACTTTTTATATACAATTCATTTTCTGTATTTTGGTATATTTTTTCGCTATACAAATTTTTATTTTTCAACCGATTTCTCTGAAATTTGGTACACACGATCTCTCTGCTCCAGGGAAGGTCGACATATTCTTCGTAACGGTCACGCCTACTGTTACGCCCACTTTTTGTATACAATTCATATTCTGTTTTTTGGTACATTTGTTCTCTACACAATTTTTTTTTTTGAACGGATTTCTCTGAAATTTGCTACACACGATCTCTGTACTCCAGAGAGGTCGCCATATGATTCTTGCCGGCCACGCCTACTTCTACGCCCACTTTTTATACAAAATTAGTTTTCTGTTTTTTGGTATATTTGTGCACTATAGAAATTTTTATTTTTCAAGGGATGTCTAAAATTTGGTCACATGATCTCTATACTATAGGGAAGGTCACCATATGCTTCTTACAGGCCACGCCTACTTTGCGCCAACTTCTATGTATATAAAACTTATTTTATCCTTTTATTTGTTTCTTTGTTTGATTGCTATACAAACTTTTGTTTTTCAATGGCTTTCTCCGAAATTGAGTACATATTCCAGGGAAGGTCGTCATATGATTTTTACCGACCACGCCTACTTTTACGCCCAAGTTTCATATAAAATTCATATTTTGTTGTGTGGTATATTTCCTCCCTATACAAATTTGTAGTTTTCAACTGATTTATCTTAAATTTGGTTTACAGGGAAATAACTACAAGGTGAACAAATTCCCCAAACTTAAAAAAAAGGTACCCACAAGAAATGAACAAATTCGCCATTTTTAATCGAAATAAAAATTGAACTTACTCCCCAAATTCATTCTTAAATTTTTACATATTTTTATTTAATGAATTTTGTTAAATATTTATTTTAGTAAACGTTTGCATACTGATCTCAATATATGTCCTACAATAAATGCATTTAAAATGAGTATTCTTTTCAATAGCATCATTTCGTTGCGCGGAAGCTATGTGCACGGGGAATACAGCGTAGCTAGAATATCGGAATGATCTGAAAAATATATTTTGACAATTAAAAGAGGTTGGCAACAGCTGCGCGGCAGCACAGGTGTGGTTGCCAAACGCGCGGAAGCGGCGCGCGGTGCGCGACCGCGGACTCGGACGCGACGGATGCGGACGCGACGCGCTCTCGGAACACAGCTCAGCTAAAATATCGCAATGCTCTAAAAAATATGTTTTAGGAATCAAAATAAGTTAACGAGAACTAAGCGGCAGCACGGGTAGTAGCTGCGAGGAAGCGGCGCGAGGCGCGCGGACGCGGACGCGACGGATGCGGACGTGACGCGCTCGCGGAACACAGCTCAGCTAAAATATTGCAATGATCTGAAAAATATATTTTGGCGATTAAAATAAGTTGACAACAACTGCGCGGCAGCACGGGTGTGGCTGCCAAACGCGCGGAAGCGGACGCGACTCGCTCGCGGAACATAGCTTAGTGAAATGTCGTATGATAAATTTTATCTACGTATGTGAAATAATTACCTGTTGATCAAAAGAGGCCACACATATACTATAAGCAGTTGCTTAAAAATAAACCTTGCGACACAATATTAAACGGTGCATTAGTCTTTCATTTCTGAAACTTGAATTTGATGTCTCTGCTCAATGATGATCACTTATTGAATGAAGTTATTCAACTTTTAAAAGTTCCGATTCCTTTAATTTGCGAACCATTCCGTTATATTTGATGTTTATAAATAAACTGAAGAAAAAAACTTAAAGCGGTTTCGCCGCTTATTTTTGAAGCATTTTTGCTGCAGCATCTTATAAAAAACTTCTAAATTAAAAAATCAAAAAATTTTTAATTCAAATAAAAAATGAATTTACTGCCCATACAAATTTTTGGGGAGAAAGTTCATTTTATTGGGGAATTTTTTAATTGGGGACTAAGTACTCAGCGCCTGGTAAGCATAGTGAACCATTTTTCAGGTCAAAGGCCTTTTTATTCCGGGCAAGACCGGGTAAAAACAGCTAATTTTCCTATAAATTGTGAAATATGCAAAAATTTGCACTTAAAAGAAAAACATGCCAAAATATGAATTTAAACAAAATATGCAACATATTGCTGAAAATCATTTAATTTGGAAAAGTTTTTCATGAAAATCGATATTGGGCTACTAATTACAAACATGCATTTGCATGAAAGTCTCAGTCCTGTAAATCACACTGTGGAATGTAAAAAAAACATGCGTTAAATTAAAGGTTTCACAAAATTTCGGGTCCTAGGAATAAAACTGCATCATTTGTGTTTAGAGTTATTACGATGCTTTCATACACAAATTTTTATCTAAAGTTTTCGCTTACAAGGGAGTACTAGAATTTACCAAATGCGCTCAAACTTGGACTTGTCATAGAAGAGAAAAAACCGATGGGCCCTTCCTATACCAGATAGAAAATCACCCCCTGTTAAATTTTTTTTCATATTTGCTCTAAGTGTAGTCAAATTTGAGTTTAGCTAAACAAGGTTTTGAAGACCTATTTAACGGTATATGAGATATGCACAAACATGCTTTTATTTTTATACTTTACCTCAAATAGTTAACATGTTTTGTGCATTCGTATGGCGGACTGTCAAAATAACATATCTAATCATTGTATACATGAGCGTTAGAGAGGTCCCACTGTTTAAGTACAAAGGGCGCTCAAGTTTTTAAAATTTCTTTTATTTGACATTCATTTCATATTCTTGTGAAATTTAATTTTCACAGCGATTTTGTGGGCGCTGAGTACTTAGGCCCCAATGAACATTGTAAAAAAAAAATGCACTTACGCCCCAAAAAATTTGTATGGGATTGGGGCATTTGTTCATCATTTCTATGATTTTTGGGGCACAAGTTCATTTTTTATTCCAATTTAAAATATTTTAGGGTATTTTTTCATTGTTAGATTGTAAATTTTAATTGAAACTGCGCTGAATGAACGCAAAGTATTTGATAGATGCGACGACGACGACGATGCTTAAAATTGTTCCGCAACGTTGCTTTAAGCATATATTTATATATATAAGGGCGGGTCGATTTGTAGGGAGCCAAAAAAATCGCTCAAGTGACAAGGAAAATCATATTCTAGGGATCAAAATAAGAAACTTTGCCCAAGGAACCATACCTCTAAAACGAATTCTGATGTCCCGACTTTTGACCTGTCTATCTGTCTGTTTGTCTGTCATGGGGCAATCCCATTCCCCTCATGCAATTGATCTGAAACTTGGCCCATAGTCTTGTTGTGATTTCAGATTAGTTTTGGGGAAGTCACGCAGAATCACGCATAGTCACGGAGTAATCTAAAAGTTATTTTCGCTCATCCGATCGATCTTTTTGAATAACATAACACAGTCAAGGCGTATTATTATTATTTATTAGCAGAGTAGAAGATACGTATACGTTTGAGTGTTAATTTTATAATTAAATCAAACATGGTCAGCCCAATTCTAAATGTGTGTGTGTGTGTGTGCGGTAGCATAATTTGGATGGATCAACAGGTAATTCTATGGTACACGCATTTTACACATATAAAATTTTTCCCATAAGGTTTTTGCGGCGCTTCCGCACGGGTTTGGTAGCCACACCCATGCCGCTCAGTTACCGTCAACTTATTTGTAATCGCCAGAAGAAAACACGCATACATATATTCCGATATTGTTGCATTTGCGGGGATGATGGATAAGCAAAACTCATGAAATGGCTTTGCAAATACCGACTTTTAAATGCGTTTATTGCACAGGACGCCAAAAAATATTCATACAGAGAGAGAGAGAGAGAGAGAGAGAGCAAGCAATATGCAAAATTTTCACTTTTGACACAAAATTCATTAAATTATTAGAAACAAGTAAGAAAATTATAGTCGGTCTAGAGTCTAGACACCTAGGCCGACTATACGATATCTTATACCATAGTTTAGAGACCCTATCTCTTCGGTCCAACTAATGGGATATAGAATTTAAGCATAAACCAAATTTGAGTGGCATTGTTATTAATTTTTTTGGCTGCAGATATGAAAAAGTTCATATCGAGTGCTATATTTATATAGGGACTAGGTGGAAAAAAGGACCGATCCTGACTATATTAGGTAAAATAACTTATATTTTGAAAAATATGTACAAACCAAATTTGAGAAAAGTCTGTGCAATATTTTTGTTTTTTGATAGATTTCAGTGAAGATTGGGAAGCAGCTCTATATGGGGCTTATGACTAATAATTGTCCTATAGGTATTATTTTTGGACTACTGATTACTGGATATAATAAACACATTCAAACCCAATTTGACTGGGATCTATATGATAATTTAGATCTTATGGCAATTTATGTCGATTTCAAAGGGGTCATTTGTATGGGTACTAGGTTTGAACATGGACCGAATTGCACCGCTTTCAATAGCGTTCATCCTATGGCTGACAGAAACTTATATACCAAATTTAATCAAAATATATTCATAGTTACGACCTATAGTTTGATTACAAAATTTACATGGACACATAAACGGAGAGACGGACAGACGGACAGACGGACATCATCATCACTTAATCAGAAATAAAAGATGGGTCTAGGGCAAACATACATATACCCAAACCACATAGTGGTATAGGGTATAAATATGTGGTGGTGGTAGTGGTGCTGGTGGAAAAATATTGAAAAATAAAATTGGATGTCCGTCCGTCTGTCCATCCGTCCGTCTGTGTGTCCATGTAAAGCTTGTAATCAAACTGCAGGTCGCAAATAGGAACGTATTTTGATGATATTTGGTATATAAGCTTTTATCGGCCATAGAATAAATGCTGTTGAAATTGGTGAGAATCGGTCCATTTCAGTCCTAGCCCCCATACAAGTGACCCCTATAAAATCGACTTAAATTGCCATAAGTTCCAAATTATCATATAAATCTTAGTCAAATTGGATTTGTATGTGTTTATTACATCCATGAATCAGTAGTCCAAAAATGATCCCTATGGGACAACTCTTAGTCATAGGCCCCATATAGAGCTGCTTCCCGATCTTCGCTTAAATCTATCAAAAAACAAAAATATTGCACTGATTCTTCTCAAATTTTGTTTGTATATATTTTTGCAAAATACAAGAGACTTTACCAAATATGGTCAAGATCGGTCCATTTTTGGGCCTAGTCCCATATTGATATAGCATCCGATATGAACTTCTTCATATCTGCAGCCAAAAAAAATAATTAAATCCCACTCAAATTTGGTTTATGCTTAATTCCTATATCCAGTTAGTTGGGCCTGAGAGATAGGGTCTCTTAACGCATGGTATAGGGTATCGTATAGTCGGTCTAGACCGACTATAATTTTCTTACTTGCTTAAATTTTGGGTCATTTGTTCATCGTGAACTTATGCACCAATTTTTTGGGGCAATTGTTAATTTTTTTGGGGCTTTTGTTTATTGGGGCCTATATACTCAGCGCCGATTTTGTGACTTTCTGCGACATTCACCATAATAAACTAGCAAAACTGGGTACCACCAAGTTTCTTTATTTGTCACTTAAAAGAAAAAATAAAGTTGATTAATATCAAAATGAACTTAAAGCATTCATAAGATTCATTATATATTTTTCCAACTTAACCTGCCACTGTTCATTAGAATACCTTTTCTATAACACTGTGGAACAAATTCAGGTTAGCAAAAGTTAGGTCGATTCTAAGAGTGGGGGGGGGGGGGGGGTTAGAATAGAGGCTAAATTAGAAGACCCGTATCGCGGCGTTTGTTTATGTTAGATCGAATTTTTTAATCGGCCTTCGAACTTTGCAGTCAAATGCCGATTTTCAGCATATTGTTTATATGGTTTTTTGGCTATAACTCATCGACTAATTGATATTTTTTCAACCTGTAAAAGCCAAATTATTGCTGGAGACCTGTGCAACAATTAAAATTTTTAAAAAAATTTATTTAGAATATTTTTGTGGTGCTTATGAAGCAAAATGTTGGAAAAATTATTTTTTTTTCATGCTTTCTGAAAATATTTTCCACAAAACTAAGTCTTTTTTGCTCTCTGTTTGATCTATAATATGCTTCTCAGTTTCTTCAATAAATTTCATTTATTATAATTGCAGCGTAATATATTTTTGAAATAAAGCAGAGGATTTCACTTTGAAAATACTGGTTAGTTACAGAAAATATCCAAACAAATGTCACATTTCATTCACAAATCGTGCTTCAAATTGACATTGATGGATGAAGGACGAAGTTAAGGGATTAAATTTTCTGCATTTAAACAACTTTGAACTTAAAAAACGTTAAAGTTTAAAATATCAAAACTGTGAATAAAATCAATATTTAAATTTTCCAATTTAATTACTTTCAATTTAAAATTCATTACAAAATTTCTATATATTTACATATTTTCCGGCATCTGAAAACCAAAATTTATAACAAACAACACCAACAATCGTATCAATTTAAACATGTAATCAACAAAATTAAACCAACCAAAAAAAGAGCAAATTTATACATAAAGTCCAATCAACTTCAATTCATCAATATCCTGCTTTTCTGCCAGCTGTAAAATACAAGTACATACCAATCTCTGGTGCTAAATAGCTTATCAGAATATGCTTCCCCTAACTCTGATTTGTTGGCATTCCACCTCAAATACTTGCCACAATATGCCCATGAGAGTAATTTTCGTTTTTTTTCTTCTCTTCATTGTTGTAACCGATAAAAATTAAAATGTTTTTATTGCCACAAACAGACAGACAGAAAGACATTTAAGCGTACGTACGCCAACATTGTAAATAAATATTGGTTGGTAGACACAGTTATTTCATAGAGTAGGGATATTTGAAACCAAAAATTTAAGTAATCGAATACAATAAGAGTGATTGTTAAGGACATTTACTCGTAGAGAAAAAAGCTTTGATTCTGGATTAGATTTGCTTTGGATGAAGCCTTATTAAGATTTATTTTTTATACGTTTATTTATTGAACCTTCAATTAATATGTCATGTAACAATTACACCGCATTACACACATTCTGTCCTATGAACCAAATATACTTTTTCAGTACACGTCAGAATTTATTTTTTTTATGTATAAAGTATAAAGCTCGTAGTGTTCGTTTGTCCGCCTGTGTGAAAGACTTTGGATAGATTTTTAACCCTTTTTCCGTGATCCAATCGAGTTGAATTTTTGCAAGCAGACTCTTGGAAATGTCTGTATCACGTCAAATTTTTTAAAAAATAGATTTTTATCAATTCTCAGCTTTTCTTGAATTTTTTTTTTGAAAAAAAATCTTTTTTTTTACTTTTTTCAGCAAAACGAAATAACTTTTGTTGCTACCACGTATGAAGCACTGCAATGAATTGTGCTACTTTTGCGTAACTTTTACTCAAACTAAAGGGTACCAATATTTTCGCCGCAACAAAATTCGCTACGCTAATGTAGAATCGGTTATTCCAGCGGTTTTGTACTCACCAGCAGAACGTATAGCGGCTTCAGTGGAGATTTTTGATGATGTTCCCGAATTAAGCCATGGAGAACCAACAGTAGTACCAACAATGCTATCAACATTTCTTGCATCGAATGCGAGATGCGAGAGTCCAGAAGTTTCGGAATTTGTACCAACACCCAGTGAACTTGCGACTGCAGTGCCGCATTTAGTAACGCAAGCCGACTTCAATGACCTTGTACGAGACGGAAATTTGTCGAGGAGAACAGCGGAACTCTCTGCATCACGCTTTAATCAGTGGAATATAGTGGCGGCTGATTTTAAAATAATGTTTATTGTTTTGTCAATATGTTCCTTAATATGTAAACTTTCAAGTGTTATTAAGAAACATATTGACAAAACAGTAAACATTAAAGAAGACAGTGATCACATTAGCAACACGTACAATTTAGTACTTAATAAATAAAATTAAAATGTAAAATCTAGATTAAGTTTGTAATAATACCATTATTACAAACAATTATTTTACAAAAATTCACACAAATTTGTTAAAGTGATAATTAATGTGTAATCTTAATTATTATTAAATAAAATTAGACGCCTGATGAGGACACCAACCACAGTGTCGAAACGTCGCAGATAGCAAATAAAATTAGAGCATATTTGTTTTAGTCATTCCTGCTTAGGACGACCATAGGAAGCTTAACATCACAATAACTAATTACAATCACTGGCCATTAGGAACATATATAAAAAAAAAAAAAGCACTATTCCATATGACGAATTTTTCGATGTTTGATTCGATGTTTGCAAAAATTGGTTACCCTCATATTTCAGAGGAGTGGCGACCTTTCATCGATGCATCGGTCAACAGCCTTAAAGTCGTGCTGCTTCATATCGGTAACAAACATCCATCTGTCCCGATCGCATATGCCACAAACCTCAAAGCAACATACGAAGGCATGGAATTAATATTACAGCTTATAAAGTACCAAGAGCATAATTGGAAAATATGCTGCGATCTGTAAGAGGTCGGATAACTCATGGGTGTTAAGCGTGGATTTCCGTGGAAATGTTGCAAATGAGATCAGCATTACACTGAATTTAAGTGGAAGCCGCGAACATGCTACAAAGTAGGCGTGGAAAGTATAGAGAATCTACCATCTACCATAAGCTCGGTCTCGTATAAAATTTTGTTAAAAAAGTGGATCGTGAGGGCGAGGCGATTGCAAGTTTGCGCAAAATTTTTGCGAAATTGAGCGGTGCAAAGATTCATGCAGGTATTTTTTTAAGAAGTCATTCACTAACTTTATTTTTTTAATGATGTGTATGATTTAAGGTGTTTTCAATTGTCCGCAGATAAAAAAAAAATAGTTGCAAGTTATGAATTTTCATCAAAATTGAATGCTATCGAACAACGTGCATGGAAAGGCACAGTTGCCGTTATTGAGCAGTTTCTTGGCAACAAACGAGCTGCCAATTATAAAAATATTTTCGCAATGATTTCGGCATATGGCGAAATGGCCATATTAATGTCGCTAAAGATCCATTTCCTTCACAATCATTTAGATTTTTTCTCTGATGATTTAGGAGCTTGTAGCGATGAGCATGGCGAAAGGTTCAATCAGGACATTGCGGCTATTGAAAAGCGCTTTAAAGGACAAGACACTACGAATATGCTTGGCGAATACTGTTGATCTATTTGTCGCGATACTGACACAAATGCTTACAAACGCAAAAATAAAAGGCCTAAGTTTCTTTAAAAGTATATTGAAATTTTTAATTTTAATACAACAAAATTAATAAAAAAATTTGTTTTTTAACGTACTGAAACCGTTCCAAAAAACTGATAACCATTAAAAAAAAAAAAAATTCAGGAAAATCTGAGAATTGATAGAAAATTTTTTTTTTTAATTTGACGTGATACAGACATTTCCAAGAGTCTGCTTGCAAACATTCAGCTCGATTGGATCACCGAAAAAGGGTTAAAAATCTATCCAAAGTCTTTCACACAGGCGGGCAGACGGACACTACGAGCTTTATACTTTATACATAAAAAAAAATTCTGACGAGTACATGAAAATCGCCGATACACGTGTGTTTTTATTTTTTCTCCCCTTTCCGAAAAAGTATATTTGGTTCGTAGGACAGAACAAAAGCTCGTTTTTGAAACGCGGTGTTATTATTAAGTTCAGAAACGTATTCTTAAATATTAATTCTATCCTATAAATATTAATTCTATCCTATATTCTATATATATTTGTTTTCTCAAATTATCGCCCTCAAAGTAGTCACCTTCCGATAACAATACACATATGTCAACTTTGTTGCCAATTCTCGAAACAGTTGTTTAAGTTGATTTTCAGTGTGGCCTTCCAGCTTTTGTCTTTTCAATAGAATAAAAACAATTTTTTCGGAGATATCTTTTGAGTTTATTGCACAGCGAGACGATAAACGGTGTTAATACGGAAGTTGTGCAAAATAGTCTCGAAGAATCAATGCAGTATGAGGCGGTGCATTATTGTGATGCAAATACTAAGAGTTTTCTGTCCATAAATCTGGCCTGTTTTCGCCAATAGTGTGAGAACTTGTTTTTGAATTTTTCTAATACTATTTATTTTACTTGTTTTATTTTATTGTTATAAAAATCAATCAATTAGTTTTGAAATTAACTGGCAGAAATTTTATTAAAGAGTTTTGTTCTGTTTTGAATTTTTCCATTTATTTATTTTAAAATATGGTTTTTGAAATGAAAACTTGTGCTGCAACACTATCTATAGTCGCCCCATTCGATATTTTCGATAGTTTGTGGTAAAGCTATCGATACTATCGATAGTGTAGAATATTTGAAGAATTGTAAGTTTTTATACCCTGCACCACTCTGTGACATCCGTCTGTCTGTCCATGTAAATTTTGTAATCAAAATACAGGTCGTAATTCCCAATATCTTTGCTGAAGTTTGATAATTACACCTAAATCAACTCACGGACGAACTCTGTTAGAATTGGTGAGAATAGGTCTAGTTTAAACCTAGTCCCATACAAATGTCCTCTTTGAGGCGAACGTATATGACCCCTAAATCCACAAAGTCATATGTATCTGGTTCATATTGGGTGTATATTAGGGTGACAGCCATTTTTTTTTGGATTTTAAGACATGCGGGTCGGATTATTGTGACACTGTATCTAGAACTTTAGTGAGCAAAATTTGAGCCAAATCGGACAATGCTTTCTGGACGCACATTGAGTTCAAATATGAATTTATATGTAAAAATTATCAAAAAAAAATTACTTTCACAAAAATTTTGGTAATAATAATCACGTTTCAATTAAATTAATTAATAAATCATAATCTAAAGCAAATTATCTTTCTAATAAAATAACAAAATCTATTATCGGTTAAAAAACAGACAAGGTGTATCAAGTTCCCCAGCCAATAAATGGAACAATTACAACAACAACATTTTTGCATTCTCCTGATCCCACAATGTTCGTATGTAAAGTATTTTGCATCTCTTCTATTGCTATGACGTTCTACATTAATGTCAAAATGGTACGTATTTTTTAGCACTATTTTAAAATCTCCAATTTTACTTTTTCAAAAATTTTGTTCAAGAAATTTACCGAAATCAACGACTGGACTTTAAGATCTAGTTAACAAAATTCATGTGATTAAAAATGCCAAATATTGTAGGTATCCCAATCTTAATTTGGCGGGGGCAGCGTTTTTATTTCAGCGGATTTGAAGAAAAATGTGATATTTCGTACTTTTTCTATTTTTAGGTGCTTTCATATATCAAATATCTTTTTTCAAAATGTTATACTACTTGACATAAGTTCTCAATTTTGTAAATTAAGGTTAAATTAAAACACTATAAACTGTCCCCACTTTAAGTTCAAAAGTCAAATTTAAGAAGATTTAAATTTTTTAAAACAAAATATCCAAATAATATACATATATTAGTGAAAGGATTTCGATAAAAGTTGTTGATAATACTTTAATAATAATAAAAAATAATATTTAGGACTTATTTTCTGAAATTATCCCATGGGATACTCTTGATGTCAAATTGACTCTTTAAGAAAATCTATAAATATTTTCTTCATCAGATAGATACAGTCCCCATATAAATAGCCCTTCCGATATTCACATAATTCTGTCTGAAAACTTCAAAATGAAAAATATTTGTGTTTTTTTCCTTAAATTAAGCTAATATGGCCTAAGTTATAAATGCAATAAAACAATGTTGATTGCAATGTACAAAAGCGAATATAACCAGAAAATGAAAACCGTACTGGAAAATAGCAACACTACAGAACTCTGAGATCGGATCCAACTACAAAACTAGAAAAAACTAACAACAACATTGTATCGGAACTGTTCAAAAAAGAACTCATTGATCTTTGGCAAAAACGTAAATTAACATGTTCTGCAGCCACAGCCCCTTGAATTTACGGATAGCCCAAAATTCATAAACCGGGGATCCCCCTTAGACCAATCATCTCATCGATACAGGTACCATGCTACCATCCTTCCAAAATATTGGGCAAATTATTAGACATATTATAACCAAATAATACAACATAAAAACTCAATAGAATTAAAAAATCAATTAAAAAATTAAACTCAACGACAGGGAGATATTGGTATCATATGATGTAGTTTCACTATTTACAAATATTCCGGTCCACACTGCCATCAAGAATATTATGAAAAAATGGCCTATTATTAAAAATTTCAGAATTATTCCTAATTCCTAATTCCTGGAGATTCTTAAATTTTGCTTAAGTGACAACAACTATTTTGTTTATGACGACAAAGTCTATAACCAAATTTTTGGTATGCCAATGGGTAATCCACTCTCGCCCACAATAGCAGACGTTGTTCTTGACAATCTACTTGACGATGCTATAATGGAACTAAAGGACAAAAACATCACCATAAAATACATATCTAACTATGTAGATGACATTCTAGCAGTTATCAACATAGACGACCAGGATGAAATTATGAAAACGTTGAATAATCATCATCCTAAAACTAAATTTAGTATCGAAGTGGAGGAAAATAATGAAATAACATACCTAGACATGAAATTACATAGATCATCAGGAGGTATCGTTTTTGATTGGCATTCAAACGAAACTGCTTCGGGGAGACTTATGAATTACAACGCAACCCAACCTAAAAACCAGTTAATAAACACGGCAAAAAACTTCATTGAAAGAGTTCTGAATATTAGTGACAAACAGTTCCACATAAAAAACACACACAAAATTTACAAAATAGTAACAGAGAACAGTTTTCCAAAAAAAACTCATAAATTCATTAATAGAAGAAAGAAAACAGCGATTAAAAAGCAATATCCAACGTGGTAACACCGAAGAAAAGAAAAATTACAAATTTTACAGTGTACAGTATATCCCTGGTCTAACAGATAATAGAAACATAATAAATACAATTAAAAATAACAACAACGTTAACTTTTTAGACAAACCCAACCGAACACTGAATGAAATATTTACAAACGTCAAGGCGCCAATAGAAAAGCAACAAAAGAACAACGTCGTGTATGAAATAGGATGTAAGGGAAATGACAAACAGAGATGTGATCTAATTTACATAGGAACAATAAAGAGAGCTCTAGCTACACGAATGGGAGAACATCAAATGGATATCGCCAAAAGAAAAGAGACAACAGCATTAGCACAACACATATTAAAAACCGGCCATACAGCTGATTTCGAAAAAATCAGGATACTAGACAAGGAAAACATTGAAAGAAAAAGGTACACTAAAGAGTGCTTATAAAGGGTCCGCCAAATAACTTTTTTTTTTTTGAAAATGCTATAAAAAAAATCTACTGAATATTATCTCAAATTTCTTTTTTTATTTGAAAGTGCAATCCTTCCGGTTAATAACGGAAAATAATTTCATTCAAACGGCTGCCTCGGCTGGCCATGCAGTAGCCTACACGATCGGTCCAGTTTTTAAGCACATTATCGATTGTGTGCAGCTGTATTTCACCAATGGCTTCACGAATATTGTCCTTTAAAGCGTCAATTGTCTCTGGCTTGTTGGCGTAACACTTATTTTAGAGGGCACCCCCACAAATAATAGTCCAACGGTGTCAAATCGCAGCTCCGTGGTGGCCAAACGACATCAGCTCTGCGGCTGATAATGCGATCTTCAAAAACAGGGCGCAAAACATCGAGTGTAGCTTCGGCTGTGTGGCACGTAGCGCCATCCTGTTGAAATCAAATGTTGCCAATATCCTCCTCTTCAATTTTTGTGAACAAAAATTCATTCAACATGGCCCGATAACGATCGCCATTGACTGTAACGGCCACTCCTTGCTCATTTTCGAAGAAAAATGGCCCAATTATGCCTCTGGACCAAAATTCGCACCAAACAGTGACTCGTTTTGGGTGTATCGGCTTTTCAATGTATGCGTGCAGGTTTTCTGTGCCCCAAATGCGACAATTTTGCTTGTTTACATACCCGATCAAAATGAGCTTCATCTGAAAAGATGATTTTTTTTTGCCAAAATCGGCATCTTCTGTAAGTAGATCACAGGTCCACTTAGCGAAGCGAAAACGCATTGGATGGTCAGTTGGCTTCAACTTCTGAACCAATTGGACTTTGTATGGCGTCATACCAAGGTCTTTGTGCAAAATTCGTCTCAATGATGCCTCCGAAATGTTCAATTCTTGAGAACAACGGTGAATTGATGTTAATGGCGCTTCACGCACACTTTCTGTCACATCAGCAATATTCTCGGGTGTACGCACTGTTTTTGGCTTTTCACGCTTTGGTTTATCGGTGAGGATGCCAGTTTCTTTCACTTTTTTTCACAAGATAACGAACATACGAAGCTGGCGGTGCTTCTCTTCTCTTTATATTCAGCAAAATATTCAACGAACCATGAATTTGAAAGAGGACACCAACAATATAAATACGAAGTACAGAGTTGCCATTCAGTATGACATGTTAATGTGTGTTTAATTAATTCCCTTAAATAACCCCACCAAACCTGACTATTGTCGGACCTGGTCCGCATATACAAATCATATCCGATATCAACTAAAATCTATCGCTACGCAATAATGTAACACCAATATTCCTCACATTTGGTATTTGCTTATTTTTGGCTTTGAAGAAGTTTTTGATTTAGTTTCTGTTCATGGACTCATGGAAGATTTTTGCAATTGTGGACAAATGGAGCAAAAGTAATGATAGGGGAAAACAAGGAAAAACAATTGCCATAAAATTTTTATACACGCACCATTTAAACAATATTAAAAATTGCATATTAATTACAGTAGTAATTGCAATATGTCTGAAAAATGACTATAAATCTAACAAACAAAAAATTTCTTCGCTTCAAAGCGTCATCTCAAATATATGTAAAGTGCATATGTAGGTGTGTACAAAACCGTGCATCACATAAGACAACTCTTACGAAAACTGAAAATAGTGGAAATTAGAAGTATAAATGCAAAAAATATTAAAAATTCAAAAATAACTTGTTTGTTTGGACAGAGTTGTATCTTCTGAAATTAATACAAAGTAAAGCTGTATGGTAGGAAAACTGAATCTAACCACACTGTTCGTAGGCCTGACTTTAGGTGAGTGTGTTAAAGCGCTGACCAAAAAGTGCAAGTACGAGTGTATGTGAAGGTTCAGGTTCAAACCTCACGGTCGCCCTTGGTAGAAAAAACTTTCATACAGAAACAATATATTCAATTATATCACAACAATTATCACAATGTCCAATAAATCGCTGATGAAAGCTGAAATGTCAGAAACCGGACCGATTAAGAATACAGTGCAGTTATGAATTTTTGAAATATATGCTTTCTTCTTCTTTACCACGCACCATTTAAACAATATTAAAAATTGCATATTAATTACAGTAGTAATTGCAATATGTCTGAAAAATGACTATAAATCTAACAAACAAAAAAATTCTTTTGTTTGCGATAATCGAAAATTTTTTGCAATAGGAGAGCATCACACAAGCGCAATATGTGATAAAATGCGTGTGCCCATCACTGGAAATTCTTAATTTCCCCCCAACTTTTATCAAACATATTAAATGATATTAAAGTCGTGTCCGCGGTTTGCTCGGGCGCCAGTTTATAAAGTCAAAATTACTTTATGAGATTGGAAAATGAACTAACTTTACTGTCTGTTGTTGTTTATTTTTTTTTTTCAATATTTTCGCTTATGATTAATTTACAAAAATTTATAAAAATAAATTTTAACCTTCTTCCATCCCTCGGGTCTATTTGGACCCAGAGCAAAACGTACTTGCAAATATCTTATTAACTATAACGGTTACAAATGTGTGACTCTATGACTTTATCTAATATAAGTTAAACTAATGTTTTGCAAAATTTCCATAAATTAAGACTAACCGTTATAATGGTTTTAAAATAAGTAACAGTAAGGATACTAGGGTCATAAATAACCCATATTAATTCCTAGTACATACATTTGCAATTATTTATATCGTTGTAGTATAAAATATTTTTATCTAATTAGGGGAGTACCTGAAATATAACATAATTTTTACATCGTTGTGCAATCACGTAGTAAAAATTTGTATTTCGAACCATAAAATATATAGAAGTACTTATATTTTATTTCTTTCTCGTGAAAGTTTATTAGTCTTACGTTCAGATTTAGACAGTTCAAGAGATCTTTGAATATACTATATAATTCTTGTTTTAGAAATTTATATTGTAAATCAAGTAAGCATATATTTTATGAAAAGTTAAGTGCACGTGTTCAGAGACTTCTGATCATGTGGAATTTGATGAAAGCACTTATTATACTGATGATGATGTTAATTCAGAACTACCACTACCAGAATTACCAATAATCCATAGTTTTCTGAGTCATTTAGTCAGAGTGGTCGAGCTGCATCCTCAAATGTAATAAATCTTACTCCAGGAATTTCAGTTTTTCAATTACTAATTACAAAAAGTATTGAAAAAATTATAATTGATAAAACAAACTTGGAAAGACAAAGAATATATAAAGAAAACTGGAAACCTTTACACAGCATAGAACTGGAAGCGTTTGTTGGACTTTTGATTTTGCCTGGTGTATTTAAGTCATATAAACAAGCACTTGAAAGCTAGTGGGATGATAAAAAAAGGCCGAAATATTTTCCGAGCTACTATGTCCATCAAGCGGTTCAAGGTTACTTCAAGAGGATTTGATGATTATAGCACACGAGCTGCTCGTAGAAACACGGATAGGATGCGCCCAATTTGGGACTTGGGGCATAAATGGGTGGAAATATTACCAAACTTACTCAATATCGGTGAAAATGTTGCGATCGGTGAGCAAATGGTACGGTTTCGAGGTAAAATTAAATTTTGGGTACTTTGAAATGGTATAAAACATATTTATGTATGGAATATATAAGTGTATACAGGAAAGATATCTGGCGCGGTACCTAAAAAAACCTTGATGTTCAACAGAGCTTAAAGGTAGATATTATAACTTTTTTACATCATATAAACTAGGGTAATTGTTCCGGAAAGGTTATTTGACTATGGTTGTAAACATACGAAAAAATAAAACATCTAGTCCACCAATTCATCAACGTTTTCTTTTACTCGGGATGCCACTAAGGTGTCTTACATACCAAAAAAAAAAAAAAAACAAGTGTGTTATCCTTCGAAACACTACACGAAGATAAAGAAGTTTCAAGCGACATCGATAAAATACCATTCATCACTTTAGATAATAATCGGACCAAAAGGTGGTGATTACACAGTACATAGAAAGATAACCAGTTATACTTGCACAACGAAAAGAAACAGATGGCCAACTGATGTGTTCACCGATATATTAGATGTATCAATAAATAATGCATTTGAACTTTTCATTAGTGTTTTTCAGATTGGAACTTCAATAACCAGATTAGAACTTCGACAACGACGACTCTTTATTGAAACACTAGAAGAATCTCCGATAAAAGACCATCAAACACTAACATCTCTCCACCGACGCCAACTACAAGTAAGAAAAGAGACCGTGCAGTTTTTGCCAACAATCGGACAACCAGCACACATCAGCAAAATTTGTAATAAATTTATCTGCAAAACTCATTCCAATACCGGGTGTCTCCAGTGTATGAACTTACTTAATTAATTTATTACTAAAAATTTCTGTAAAATAATATTTTTTTTTTATAATTTATGTACCTTTTATCGTACAAAATTTATATAAAATATTTTGTTTTCTTTTATTAACAAAAATTACTAAAAAAAAAATATAAAATATATTGATTTTTAATATATGTATATATCCATATATGGGTCTATTTTGACCCAAGGGATTTCAGAGTTAGTTTTTTTAAGGAACGGAAGAAAGTTAATATTTAATCCTACTTACAAAATATGATTATTGAAAATTTTGTTAAAAAAAATAAATGAAGGATTTTATAATTGCAAAATTAGATAAGTAATAAATTTTTATATCAAAAATGAATTGCAAAATATGTTTAAAACTGTGTCGTTGGCTCTACTGATGTTGATAATATAAAGAGTTTTTACATTTTGTGTCGGCGTTTTATTTAGTGAGTGCCAGTTATCGAATTCTTCGTTTAATGCTTGTTGTTGTTCCGTGCTTAGGTATTATTGTTGTTATGGTTATTGGTGATCGTAAGTTAGTGTACTGATTGCATTAACTGGAATACGTACATACACTTATATAAACGTACATAACGACATAAATTTGTTATATTTACGATATTGAGTGATATGTTTTTTTAAAATAATTAACCCAAAAGACCCCTGCACTTCAGGTCTGCAGTCTTCGTAGAATAGCAAATGGTGAGTTAATTATAAAATTATTATTTATGCAGAACTATCTAAAATTAAACATGATCAAAATATTGATTTATATTTCTGCAATTTTTCTTATTACGACAAAATCAAACAGAATATGAAAATTGGCTTAAAATAAAGAAATACTTGTCGCGGAGTTTTGCTGCAGCACGTCAGAATTTTGAGAAAATATATTTTTAAGCTTCGAAGGAACGTGAAGGTTCACTTGTAATGTAATACTATTTATTATAAAAAGTTTTATAAAAACAGAACGAGTAAACCGATTTTAAAGCTTGAGCCAGTTTTGAAAAGGGAATTAAATTTGGATTTTTTTTTGTTAAAAAAAACAATTATTTTCCCGCTAGATAGCGCTTTATTTTCATGTAAATTTAAAAAATAAGCAAAAATGTAATGTAATGTAAAAATACAAAAATGAATATGAAGTCTTAACTATTATTTTGTGTTAAAAATGATGGTCGCTTATTTTTTTCATGTGTAAGCTTCAGGATTTGTATCACGGCATAAATTCCAACAATATTCAGCAATCATGTTGGTCATGTTTTTTCCTTTGAACGATGGTTGTGCAAAAAATTAATTTTTAAAGAATGTTAACTTTCATTTCACTATATGCTGAAATCATTTATTTAACCATATCTTTAGTTATCCGCTTTCTTATTTCCCAAAACATTTTTTTACGACATCAATGAAACCATCCCATGCACGTTTTCCAACCGGATTCAATAAACTCCTAAACACATCATTTTGAATTAGTGCCTTTTTCTGTGGTCCATACCTGCAAAAAAATAAAAACAAAATCAATTAAAATTAGTGCGAAAATAAATTATAAACTTTACATTTTTATTACCTGCTTTAATTTTGTCGACACTTACGCCAGGAAAAACTCTACCAAAGGAATGTGATCGATGCTGAATTGACCGAGTTTGAATTGCACACGTGCATCCCATTTAAGACTAGTATAATGTAGATGTTTTTTACGCCCTTCCCAAACAAATAAAAAACATTGGTAACTTGAAAAACCTTTTTTTACACCAGTTAAAATTCCAATAACTTTGAGATCACAACAAATCATCCACTTATGTTGATTGTAATTAACTAACTCAAGAATTAATTTCATATTTTCATAATTGTACAATAACACTCCTTTTAGGCTTTCCACAGATGAATCGATGAACAGACGCCATTGATTTGAAATATATCGTTGTCCCACTTCTTTCAACAATTCGTCAACATTATTTCAGTAACCAATTTTTTTTTCATCTTCATATAAATCAAAATGTTCACCAAATTGAACAGTATGACCACGTTTACGTCCAGCAGTTATTTTAAAATCATTGCCTACCAAATTCCATAGTTTCAAACCTGAACCAACAACCTCACTAATTTCTTTTTTCATACGTGAATCACAAACTAGGTCATTAAAATCTTTTTGTGTAATAATGTGGTACTTTGTATCCTAAATCACTTGCTGTTGGCACAAATTCAGAAGATGTTGTTGGTACAGATGCTTCAGAAAGCATATCAATATTACTTCCTATTTCAAATGTTTCTTCAGAAGGAGCCGTTGGATTTTCTTCAGAACGTATTTTAGCAAAAATTGTTGAATCAACATCAGCATATTAAATTTTTTCATGTATATTGTATTTAAAACCAACTGTTTTTGGATATGATAAAGAAAAATAACAAGCATCACGTCAATGTTCTGTACGTGGTAGCCAAATAAATAGTTGAACGTATTTGAAATGATGTTTTGAATTATGACCTTTCCATTCTACCAAACCACGATAAAAATAATCACAAACAACTTCTGGAACATACCATAAATTTGGAACGTATGCAACAACAAAATAACCTTCATATCCAGTAACAACACTACGAGTTATATTACGAAAATTTTTAGTAGGTGCATATAAGCCACAAACAAAACAAAAATGATTTCGATTTGAACAATTCATTTTATTTTATTTTATTGTTATTTTATTTTGTTTATTTATATTTATAATTAAAAACGCTTTATTTACTACTGTTTCCCACCAAATAATAACGTGTAATGTCAAAGCAAGAAAAATTGCAGGATTAGCTGTCATTTATAAAGTATGGTTCATTTTGTTAATTTATTTTTTATTTTTAGTGGACTGTATATTGTTAAGTTACTTCGTGTGGATGTTACAGACGACACCCGATCTATTGGCTCGTTGAAATTCAATTATAAACATCTCCAGATCAAACAAATACATACATAAAATATGGTACAGCCCCACCATAATGTAGATCAATCTCGGCAAAACGCCGAGACACGTATTTCTTTATTTTAAGCCTATTTTCATATTCTGTTAACATTTCTCATGTGTACCAACCACTGTCGGTAATTAGCAGACATAAATAAAAAGAAGACAAAAGCAAAACAAAAACCAATAAAAAATTTTAATGATAACACTGTCCAATAGAATTGTTGGAACAGAATAGCGACCCCACAATTCTGAAAGGCATGTTGAATAGATAATTTTTGTAGCATAAACTTATAGAACAGCTGGTCTGAGTTTTTTACAGTGGGCCAAAGTTTTAATTTTCTGTCGAAGAGTGCATTATACTAAATGAAAAAAATTTAAGTTAATGTAGGATCCACATAAGCTTTCAGTAAGCATAATACTTTGGGATTTCCCTTTGAATCTCTCTTCCAACACGGAAGTTTTGTAACATTGTTTGTGACGGTGATCTTTTTTGCTCTGCACTGTAGCAGAAGAATTTCTGGTACAGGCAGAATAAGAAAGAAGAAAAAAATAATAACCTTGATCTTGAAATTATTTTCAAGTTCAAGTATGTACATATAAACAACACCTTATATGGTAATAGGTTGATGGCATTTTTTTTTATGGCGTATTATTTTCTCTTCATTGTGTTGAAGTAAATCATGAACACATTCATATGCAATCATGCTGGTCAAACCACGTATTTTCTTGTATTGATCTCACTTGCTCTCATAGTCATATATGAGTGTGAGTGTTATAAATACTAGAGAATATTATGAATGCATATCAATGTTCTCACTGAATTGCTGGTGATTTTGTTTGTTTAATAAACAGGTTTTTATCTGCAGAGGAATGAATGAGGAAGATTTGGCTTGATTAACAAGAATTGAAAATTAAACAAGGAGTTGAATTTGGATTTTTGAAAAAGAAGGTTGAGGAAAAACCTCTTAAAATTAAAATGTAGATTAAGTGAATTAAAAATTAGTGTAAAAGTTAAATAAAAACAAATAAAATAAATTAAAGATTAAAATTAAAAATTAATGTTTTTAAAGTTTAAAGAAATATAAAATTAAATTTAAGAACAGAAACGGAGTTGAAATGTGACCATGAAAGATAAAGGTTGAGGAAAAACCTCTAAAAAAATTTTAGTTTTAAATTAAGTTTAAAAAAAATAAAAATTAAGTTTAAGAATTAAAGAATTAAAGAAAGAAAGAAAGTTTAAAGAAATGTAAAATTAAATTTAGTGACATTAATGGAGTTGAATTTTGTTTTTTGAATTAGATGGTTGAGGAAAAACCTCTTAAAATTAAAATAAAAATGTAGTTAAGTAATGGTTGACGAAAAACCTATAAAAAAAAAATTAAAAATGTAGTTTAAGAATTAAAGAAATAAATTTAAGTTCAGAAAATTAAAGAAAAATTAAGTTTAGAAAAAAAAAAAGATAAGTTTAAGAAAAAAACAAAGTGTAAAATTTAAGAAATAAAACCAATAAAAAAATTAAATAAACTTTAAGAAAAAAAAAGTAACTTTAGATTTAGTGACATTTGTACAAACATTTTTAATGAAAACATACAAATAACAACAACAATAATTAAAATACAGTTTCTAATGGAAATATATAATAATAAAACATTAAAAACAAAACTAAATCTACTACAACTTAATTGATCGCAGTCATCACAATTTAGTGCAACAATTAAATGCTGTTATACTCCGACAAAGAGTGAAATGTGAAGGAGTTTTAATAAAGTTACATGCCAAAATAGAAAAAACATATTGCGACACACAACCACGGCGTCTGGCGGCAGCAGCTTCATCCTCAACACCTACAACCATATGGCGGTAATTAAAATACACTAATTAAAATGTTTTCTTAAATCTAAATTAAATAAAAAAAAAAATTTTTTTTTCTAAGATTTGTCTAACTATAAATTAAAATTATTTTTTAAAGATTTTTCTAATTATAAATCAAAATTTTTTTTGCTAGTTATAAATTTAAACTAAATATCAAATATTTTTAGATATGAGGTTTGCTAATATTAAAATTGTTCTACTATTAAAAATTTTTTCTACTATTAAAAATTTTTTATTAAAATTTAAAAATTTTCCTAAAAATTAAAAATTTTCCTAAAAAAATTAAAAATTGTCCTAAAATTAAATAGTGCTAAAAGTCAACTTTTGTTTAAGCTAAAAATTTCATAAATTAAAATAATTTTCCTAAATATGGAAAAAATTAAGCTAAATTTAAAATTTCTCCTAAAATTAAAATTATGCTATACTTTAAAATTTTTCTAAATTTAACATTTTCCTAAATTTGAAAATTTTCCCTAAATTTAAAATTTTCCTAAATTTAAATTTTGCTAAACTTAAAAATTTTGTTATAATTAAAATTTTTCCTAAAATTAAAATTGGGCTATAAATAAGAATTTTTCCTAAAATTAAAATGTCCCTAAAAATTAAATTTTTGCTAAGATTAAAATTTTGCTAAAAATAAAAATTGGCAAAAAAAAAAAAAAAAAATTTAAAATGTTTCTAAAGTTAAAATTTTTGCTAGAATTAATTTAAAAATTAAATAACCTTAAAATGAAGGTCCAATAAAATTTTTATAAACCCAATGTAGAAACCTAATCAAACCAAATCTTATCATTGCTGTGGGTTACCTCCAAGTAAGATGGAGACGAAGTAACATGGTTGGGAGGGCAAAAGGGGCAGAACACCTCGTCCCCAATCCCAAGGTAAGTATGGCCATCCGTCCCATTTAGCGTCCGCTTAATTGACAGTTTTTTTTTTTAAATCGCACGTGAAAATCTGTAGTGCGGTTTCCCTGGGCCGGAGCAAGACCCCACCCATCCGGCGAGCTAGGCCCCTACGCCAGCACGTGCGACCAGCAAAGGCTCAGGGAAACGGAAGCGGATCTTCCAACCCCACCGCACCATTACATGTTCTATATGTACTACCATGGGAAATGTTTTTCTAGGAATACCGAACTCGTTCCAAGTACCCGAGTTTCTGTTTGTAGTATATTATCCAGTTGGCCGCACAACACATTACAGAGAAAATTCGTTTATCAGTCAAACTAGCCGTATGTGGACTAAACTCCCCACACAGGTCTTGTCTGACAGTTACAATCTAATAAAATTTAAGTCAAATATACACAAACATCGCATCCCCTTTCCTCCTTCCCATAACTAAGTTTCCTGAAATCAACACAATGTACTGCATCACCTGAACGTTGGTAAATTATAAGAAAAAAAAATACACCATACCACGACAATCGAAGAATACAGTTAATATGACCTTCATTTTGAAACGGTTGAGATGACCCTTTCAGTCTTGTTTCATTTCATTTCGTTCTGGTAGTCAGAAATTATTGCTTCGGAGATATTAATGCGATAATCTTATTAAAAAATTTAGTGTTTTTGGAACCAATCGTGATTTGTTGCGTTTGAGACTTAAAATATCTTTTACAAATGGTGCCTACTGATCTCTTAAAAGGTCAACAGTTTTATAAAAATGATTTCCTTTCTCTACTTTCGTGGAACTCTCTGACGCACTCGTAACATATTTTCGGCATAACCTTGTTGCCGATTGCCTTTTCTGTAATAGAAATTGCAGTTCGCAAACAAAATTTAATGGAACTTTATTATTATTTAATTTAAAGAATTTATTTCTCCCCAATCCAATAATTATAACAACACCAGCCAGTCTGTCAGTAGTGTGTAGTCAATTGAATATACCAAAAGACCACAACGCGTGAAATCGATTTGAAAGAGAAAATTAAGTTGTTGTTATTATTGGTGCTACAAAATAAATTGTGTGTATGTATTTTTATACATGTATATATATTTTAGATGTTTTTCTGTTTTATTATTTTTTAACAAATGTTATTCCAACCCAACGCATAGTGTTTCGTTTTAACCATAAAAGTTTACACTGTATTGTGTTTCAATTATGCTATCCACTTGAATAATCTTCGTTCTTATAATTGAAGAATTTTTGGCCAATAATTACTTAAGTCATTTAAAAATGGCAAATTGAGATTACCGAATAGTTGGAAATAAATATTTAGTGGCTGCGATATAAATTAACTCTACTCGGCCTCAAATTTTACGTAAGTATAATATTTTTAAATGCCTTTGAACAGATCTCCCTTAGAGCCGAAAGGAAAAAATGGTCACATACAAAGTCACTACACCATAATCGAAGTATATGCATTCACATTATTATACATTTGACACAATTATCTAGAATTTTGACCACTTATATTGCTTTTAATATGTAAACAGCAAAAATGTCAGACATTTTAATATTTTTGAAATTGTTCAGAGAATTTTTATGGGAATTTTCAAAATGAACATGGAATTCATAACCAAAATTTCTGTAATACTTTTTTTTTTTTTTAACAATTGGGAATGGTCTCGCAATCAACAATATTAACTTAAAAAATAACTTTCTGATCAAGACTTTCAAAATGTTTGTGGAGAATTTTTTTCAAGAAAATTTTTATTATAGAATTTCCAGATAAACTTATTTTGAAATTCTGCTAAAATAAACTAAAGAACATTGCCTCGTTTTGTGGGCCGTTTTTGCTATTTATTATTTATTAAGAAAAATCGACAAGAAAAGTTAGTGTGAAATTTCAAAGATGATATTCGAACGCAAAAATTACTTTACAACAATTTTTATACAGTTTTTTCGTGCAATTTCCTAAAGTTTTGGGCAAAACAATGAAAACTTTCAAACACCATAAAACGAGACTACGTCAGCTGAAGTTTTACTATACGTAATAGTGATTTTCTTCAGTAATTTTCTTATTTTTTTTTTGACTAATTAATAATAACTAATAACAATTAGTTAATTATTTTGATTACTTGAAGTATTTATTTGAATCGAACAGACGAAAAACAAACAAACAACATAATTTGAATGCCCTAGTTTAAGCAACAAAAAAAAAGTGTTCTTTCATTTCTGAGGCATTTATTAGTTTTTGGCGAGCTGTCTTCGATATTTGAAAAGATAATTCAGTACTGATATTGATTCATTTAAGAATTTGTCGAAAAAATTAAACTATAGAACGAAATTTTCGTAAAATTTGAAAAAAAAATCGGTTTCCGGCGCGACTTTTCGTTATCCGATTGTCCCCAAACTTCACATTTATTAGTTTTATATAGAAAGGAAAATAACTGAACCCCTAAACTCCATAAAATCGCAATTTCATTTTTAAGGACCACTCTATTATGACATCTCAAATGAAACTGTATTTTAGTTTTAAGAAATAAACATTATAAAATGAGTGTCACATGCATGTGTGGAACCTCTGGTCTACACATGTTCTTCGTAGTTTGTGTGTGTCCAATAAAACACTTATGCTGCATTCTCAGCTTGGGACACAATCTTGTAATAAGAAACCTATTTTAAACAACAGAAAAATAATGTATGTATAAAATTCCACGTTAAACTGGTAAGAAGACTATAGTCGGTCTAGACGATACGATACTCTATACAATGGTTTAAAGACCCTATCTCTTCGGTCCAACTAAGTGGATATAGAAAATAAGCATAAACCAGATTTGACTGGCGTTGTTATTAATTTTTTTTGGCTGCTGATATGAAATAGTTCATATCGGATGCTATATTTATATGGAGACTAGGTCGAAAAATGGACCGATCCTGACCATATTTGGTAAAGTCACTTATATTTTGAAAAAATATATTCGAACTAAAGTTGAGAAAAATATGTGCAATATTTTTTTTTTTTGATAGATCGGGAAGCAGCTTTATATGGGGGCACTGACAAAGAAATGCCATATGCGGTTTTTTGGGCAACTGATAAATGGATGTAATAAATACACACAAAACCAATTTGACTGAGATCTATACGATAATTTGGAAGATATGGCAATTTAAGTCGATTTCATAGGGGTCATTTGTATGGGGACTAGTTCTGAACATGGACCGAATTTCATCAATTTCAACAGCGTTCATCCCATGGCCGGCGAAAGCTATATACCAAATTTCATCAAAATATATAGATATTTGCGACCTGCAGTTTGATTACAAAGTTTACATGGACACACAGACGGACAGACGGACGGACGGACGGACGGACGGACATTGTTAAATCGACTCAAAAAGTGTTTCTGATTTGATCGGTATAATAAAAGATGGGTCTAGGTCAAATATTTTTGGTTGTTACAAACAGCAGCACAAAGTCATTATACCCAAACCACATAGTGGTATAGGGTATAAAAATCAGTTCTACATTATCTTTCAAAATTATACATTTAGAGATAACAGAAGTGCCACCAAAACTATCAAACGACATTCTATACGCACTAATGTGTCACAGTAATGAAGTACTAAACAGACCAATAACAACAACAGAAATACAGCAGATATTAAGGAACACAAAGTCTAATAAAGCACTCGGATCAGATAAGGTACCCTATGAATTCTCAAGAATGCATCAATTGAATTCTTGGCTGACCTAACTAAGGTTTTTAATATAATATCTAAGACCGGATCAGTAGGTGAAACTTTTGTGCAGACAATGCTCTTTCCGATTTATAAGACGGGAGATGTTAGTTCACGAAATAAATACAGGGGAATTTCATTTAAGAATTGTGTGGCCAAAATATTGATGGGTACTTTAAATGAAAGACTTCCAAATTGGGTTGAATAACATAGAAAGTTGAATGAATATCAAGCCGGTGTCAGGAGAAGCTATTATACTATTGATAACACAAGGCAACAAAAATGAACAAATTTTAAACCGATCAAAAACCACTATACAATTTTGATGTATTGTGGTTCCAATAGTACAAATGTGGTCCAAATTTGAAATTATATGGAAAGATTTTTAAAAAAAAATTTTTAAGTAAAATTTAAAATTTTGTTAGACGTTTCTCCACATAACTAAAGATAACTTCAAAAGGTTAGTCGGATAATATTAAAATAAATTTAGAAAAATTCAGACTTACATATCCTTTAATCCTTTCATATATTTAGTTTCAATCGGCTTAGGAGTTTCAGAGTTATAATAAATAATTGAAGCAAAAAATATATTTTTTACGTGAAAATATCAAAATTTTTGATTTATTGCTTTTTCGCAAAGCCACATGTAATAGGAACAAAATGAGATATCGATCGTGAAAATCGATTAAATCCACATAAAAATTAGTTCTTAATGTCCTTTCGATTGCTTGAATTTTAAAACATTTTTTATTTTATTAAAATTTATTTTTTATAATTTAAATTTAATATAATTAATATAAACTACAAACTCTGCAATTTTATTTTATACCATTTTCTATTATTCTTGAATGACGAAGTGTTACTCTAAATACTCCACAAAAAATCAGCCATCATGTGTGCATCCTAGCGAACCTGGTATCGTTCCTCCATTGTTTGGATATCTTGGTAAAATCGTTCGCCCTGTTCCTCCCTCAAGTCTCCTAGATTTTCAGGAAAACGATGTAAGTGACTGTGGAGGTAGTGTACTTTGATGCTCATGTTGCATCCAAGTCGATGGAAGTGAGATAACATCTCTTCAACGTGCGCAACGTAATCATCACCCTTGTTATTTTCCCAGAAATTTTTAATAACCCATACAAACGAATGCCATGCATTCTTCTCAATTTCTGACATTGAACTTCACCAATTTGCGAATTTGTGGGCCGTCAAATATGCCTGCTTTTATCTTTTCCGTACTCAGATTGGGAAACTTTCTTTAACATATTGTTTCATCAGACCACATTTTCGGGGCACTAGAGCCACATTTATAACATTTGGCATACCTGGAACCAGTGTTTCCCTAGAAGGCTATTGTTTTCTCTTCCAATGTTCTGATTTAGCTCTGCTGTCCCATAAACATATAAAACAAGGATATTTGGTAAAGCCGCTTTGTTAACCTAAGAGAATATTTACCATCTTAAGATCACCACAAATTATCCACTTATGTTCATCATACTTTATCTTCTTCATGAGCAATGCAATTACAGAGTATTCTTCTTTTACTTTGGTTGAATGTCCGATCGGCAATTAGTGCAATTTATTTCCATTATGCAAAAGGACACACTTCAAGCTGCGTTTTGATGAGTCGATAAATAAACGACAATCGTTTAAATTGCATCTCTGTAAGCCCATGGCAGTCATCAGCAAAATAATGAAGTAAGGCCTTTTCTCGAGTACGGTAATACGAAACTGTAGGTTCTTTAGTTATGAGACCTATTTCTTTCATCCGGGACGCAAGTATTTCAGAAGATCTTTTCGGCAATCCAAGGTCTCTAATTATATCATTAAGTTGGTCTTGAGTCCATGGTCTCGGCGAGAAATGTTTGTGTAGGATCAACTCGTCATTTTCAGATGAAGATGGTAATGATGGATCTGAACTATCTGATTGGTAACACATACTTGAGGTTGAGTGTCCTGGTGAAGATCAAAGCACTTGACTACAGCTTGCACCCCGATCTTTAGCATATGCAACTTCTTGTGATTGTAAAGCTTCAAGTTCAAACTCATCAGCAGACCTCGTGGGGTAAGATCATCGCATATGTTTTCCGAAACCGGTTTTTGTACTTAAACAAAAATTACAATCGGATTCGTGGCTCGCTGTTTCTCTCCATACCATAGGCGTCGAAATTTCCAAGTGTCGTCTGTAAAAAGAAAAATGTTTAAAATAAGGAATAAGAAGAATTCAAAATATAAGTAAGAATTACTGTAAGTATAAAATATTCCAAATTTATTAACCTATACTTACTTTACGTTAGAAGACATCACAGATAAATTCATTCGACATGAAATACATATAGTACTCGGTGTCCAATGCTGGTTCAAATTGTGCAGAAATATATTATAGCAATATTGAAATAACTTTTGCAATGAAGGAAAGAATTTCAGTTTTTTCCTGGTGCTATATTGGCCGCACACATAACAAAATAAATCCGGATTTTTTTTTACATACAAATGTTCTGGCTTTCTTGTTCATCTATAATATTAATAGGCAAGGCGATTTCTTGTGACAGTTTTACCCCGATTTTGACAAAAAAATTATCATTAGAAAGGTATTTCTATTTAGCTGTTACGCAGATTTACAGATTTTCATCGTCTGGAATATACATATAATTATACAATGCTATGTGTGTGTTTATTAAATTTGTTTATGTGTTTGTGTTAATGTGTTGCGTTTTCTTCATTTAGAATGAGTTGAATTGTGAAGCATACCTTTAGGGTCTTTATTTACACTGGAATTTCGAGTGCTGGAATCTGCTAGTTTTTATTAATACTTGAAAATTGCTTTTAACTTCTAAGCTGAATGACTTTAATCTTTATGTAGGGATAAAATGATGTTTCCGTTATCGCAAACTCTTCTTGAATGATATAAAACGGCTCAATGAGGCCTTATAAATACTCAGCGGGATTTCCAAGTGTGCCATATTTATGGACCTGTTTTGTGATACGATACTATAATTTGGGAAAACCCTTTGTGTGGGTACAGTTTGTGTGCAAAAGTGCACTTTACTTTTTTACGTTTAATTGACTGTGAGCGGATTATGTATCATATATGAGCAAGAACAACAATTCAGCGTCCACGAAAATTTATGAGCGCTTATTACTTTGCTACCGCAATCATAAAAGTCAAATTACCATTTGTTTATTACTTTTTTTTTTTTTAATTCTGAGAATTATAAAATGTCATAAACGTTTTTTCCAAACTTTGTATATGTATAGGGGGTTTGCCAAAACCCGTGTCCTAAAATGCACCTACTTTCTATGTTCCGCATTTTTATTATACCATTTCTATAGAACATCAGCGAAAAGCTTTTAAATTCATTCAATAAAAAAAAATATTATTTAGTCATTATTATGTAACCCAAAGAAATAATGACAGTGCTTGTAAAAATGCGATACCCTCAATTAATTGTGAATAAAAACCTAAAAAATTCATTGATTTTCATGATCCATATCTCGTTTAATTTAGATGATATGTAGCTTCACTATAAATAAATAAAATTTAATACTTTTTGCAGTTTTCGATTTTTTCCAGATTAAAAAAAAAATTTTTTTTTACCATTTTTTTATTTTTTTCCAAACAATTTGTTTCATAACTTTTAAACTGTTGATCAGATTAAAAACAACAATATACATGATTTAAAGATATTATAAATCTAAATTTTTTACGGTATGCCCTACCTTTCAATCCCACAAAAATAATGTTTTTTTAAAGTACTGTAGTTCAGTAGTTTTTAAATTTGTCGACTTTGGTTTTTTTTTACGAAAAAGTAGATATAATTTTCTAGCTTCTTACGTTTCTATTTTGTTTACGTTTCTATTTTTTATCCTCCCCTCAAAGAGCGGGGTACGTAAAAATGAGAAGGCAAACAGGGTGTCACTTTTCTTGAGAACCAAATGTCATATCGAAATTGGGCGGACAGCATTTTGTTGGTAATTACATCCGGCAGGTTTCGAACTAGGATATTTCCAAAATATCAAAAATTGACAAAATGGCGCCATTTAAAAAAAAAAAACAAAAATTACCTGCTTTTGGGGGGGGGGGGGGTTTGCCTCACCCATCCTCCGGTAGTAAAGTTAGCTAAATTATCCTAGTTCAGGACCTGCCTGACGTGACGACCCACAAAACGCCGCTCGCCCTTTTCGAAAACTTCTGGTTCTCGAGAAAAGCGACACCCCAGTTTGAAAAAAGTGATTTCGAGAAAAACGCATTCAAAGTTTTATTACAAGAATTTTCTATATTATCGTACAAATATGTAACTCCAAAAATAATTCAAATTTTAAAAATCATTTTGGGGCACTACTTTTTAAGAATTTTAGAAGACATTTATGAAAAAAAAAATCGCAAAAACAATTTTTTTTAAAGAGAGGTCATACCATAAATTTAATTTAACAAAATCGGAGTAGTTGTTTTTGAGTTCTGAAAACATAAGTGGAGAAATGTCTCAAAATGTTGACAATTTTACTAAAAATTTATTTAAAAAAAAAAAAAAATTGCCATAGAATTGAAAAATTTGACCATTTTTGTACTTATATAACCATTATGCACCAAATCTATATAGTGGTTATTGATCGGCATTTTTGCTCCTGACCTGTGTAATAACTACAATTTTAAGAAAATAAAAAGGTGACAGAGTGCCAAGAAAACCTTTTTTTATAAGCTTAATATGCTGGGAATATCAACAAAAATAGTAAATCTTATTGAGAATATATATAGCCACACAACATCTGCCCTATGGACAGTAGACACATAATTTTTTAAATTTTTTTCAAATACGAAAAATGGCATATCATAGTAGAATATATAGCATAAAAAAGCATGCAGCCCTTTAATATATTTTTTTTTGCGAAATTGCAAAAAAGTTTCCGCACCAAACGCAATTAATTTTCTTTTATCAGAACTGCTTAAAAAACGAAGTTTTGTACACGTTTTTCTTCATATAATTAGATATTTATACAACTAGCAATCGTCCAAATGTTTCAAAACCCTTTTAATGGAACTAAGGGAAGTACCGCTTTTTATTTCTGCAGATTTAATACAACAAATGATAAGTAAATTGGAATCTACTGCAATCGATGTTATATGAACGTAAACTTAACCAAGTTGGAAATGTTAGTATTCAGAAAAGTTGGAAGTTTATCTACACAAGAGTGCTAGAAGTACAAAAGATAAAAAGTGAAAGTAATAAATAAGGAAATATTTACAGAGTTATAATACAAAGAATTTAAAAGCCATTTAATTGTTCTTTTTTACTTATAAATTCTTACCAAAAATATATGATTAATAATGATAAATACGAGGGCGGATCAACAAGTCCGTGACTTTTCGAACTTTCCTCGTAGTTATATGAAATGCAGCACTGCTCCCATCAGGTACCACCTGTTAATAGACTACTGTAAAATTTTGAGCAAGTTCCGTCATTTACTTTGCGTTTAACAGCTACTCAAAACATACAACCTCGTCGTTTTTTTAAAAATTGAAAAAAAATGTAATTTCGAGTGCTAACTAAAAATAATTTTTTGCTAAAAAAAAACATCAATCAACCCAAGGAAAAGCTTGATAAATACTACAGGGACTCTGCACCATTGTTTCAATGGTAAAAAAGTGGTTTATTGACATTCGCTGTGGTCGCACAAATACTAATGTCGCTGAACGTTCTGGATGGCCAATTGAGGCCAATACACCCGAAAATGTCGAAAAAATCCACGATATGGTGTTGGCCGATCGAATAGTAAAAGTGCGTGAGATTGTTGATGCCACAGGCATTTTATATGGCAGTGTGGTTTCTATTTTAAATGATCAGTTAGGCTTAAGAAATGTGTCTGCAAGATGGGTGCCGCGTTTGGTCTCAATTGACCATAAACGTAATCGTGTGACAACTTCACCGGATTTAGTGACTATTTCCAATTTTCGAACCTAAAGAAATGACTCGGTGGAAAGAGATTTAGCTGCAATGATAAAATTTTTGATCAAACAAATACCTATTTTATGGACCTCGAAAAATCTTATTTTTTTGGAAGGTATACAAAAATTGGAGAAACGTTGGACTAAGTGTATTGAGCTAAAACGAGATTATGTTGAAAAATATTTTTTTTTTTTGCAAAAAAACTGTGTTTCATTCTAAAAGTCACGGACTTATTGATCCGCCCACGTGTAACATTTTTAATTAAAGCAAAAAGTAACAAAAACCTATTTAAAAATCTAATACTTTCGAAAGTTAAGCCAATAAACGTGTACAGTGCGTAATATCGCAGAATATGAAATGGTGTATCATTTTAGAGAAATATGTCCTATATTGAAGGTATTTCTGTATGAATTACGGAAAATATTTACTTGTACAATTTCATGAATTTATTAAATAATTGAAGATGTATTCTACTTACGTAAATTCAAATTTAATTAATTGTTAAATAACAAACGACATTTGTGTCATTGTTATGAAACCTCTTTGTAGTAATAAATAATTAAATATAGAAATTATTATTATTATTATATCAAAAAATAGAGTAAAAAATATTTAGAACATAGCATAGTTTTTATTTAATTGTTATTAATTTTAAATTTCAGTATCTCTAAAAATTTAAAAATTAAATAATTCTTATTATTGTTTAAGGTTATAATAGCATTATTTAAAAGCAAGAATCATAATATAAAAATAAATTATTTTATTAAAATAAACAATTAAATTATAAAAAAAGTGGCATAACAAATTTTACTTTTTTCCACTTAAGTAAGAATACTGGAGCCTTGAACACAGTATCTCAAAATCCTTCACTAAATTTTTACTGAAAAAAATTGGATATTACCACATACTTATTTATTAAAAAATTTAAGTTTTTAACTAAGCCGTTGTTTGAAAAATCAAAAAAAAAAAGTTTTTTGTTGAAATATAATATCGGTTTTTGAAATCCAATATCTTCTAAATCATAAGTGAATATAATACAATATAGGCAAGGTTTTTATTGAGTGCTTTATGCTAAATGTTATAAGCTTTGACAGCGTTTTCCGAATTGAGGTGGCCAATTTTGTGTGCCTGTAATGCATTCTATATTGTAACAGTTTATCTCCAAATTTAATATTTTGAAAGCTAATATCCTTGACTTTAATAGCCCTCAACATTGTATTCCAATCTAATAAATAGTTTAGCACAGTTTAGTATTATATTATGTTTGGAACCGCTGTGCAACTGCGGCATTTTAAAAAGGAGCTTCCAAATAACTTTTACACTAAAAATTAAATATTTATACAATTTCATTATTTATCTTAAAAAGGATAGTTTATTAAAAGTATTATAAACAGTAAATAAAATATTACGCCATTTTGAGACATTGAAAAGCACAAAATTGGCATCACTGATCAAAAGTTGTTGTCTGCAAATTTCAACTCATATTCGTATACTTAGTCTGGGGTTGCGTATAATCAATTTTTATAAAGTAATTATTAAGTATACGTGTTGTTGTTTATTCAACGAATGTGTGGTGATGTTGTTTAAAGAAAAACAAAGGAATAAATCATGCGCCCCCGCTTCTTTTAATTGTATGTGAATTATGAATAAGTCATACGACAGATGATTCGTTCCGATTGTTATAACCTCTACATCACTGTGCAGATGATATATATCAGCTTGTCAGTCAGTTTGTAACTCATCGATGTAAATTCCGGAGACCCCATACACTATATATATTCTTGATACTTATAAAAGGAGAAGTCGAAATAGCGTTGGCCGTCGGTCTATCTGTCCGTTGAAAACATTCTCCTGTTCGCAATAGGTCGAGCAGTGTGTACTACCTACACTTATAATGTTCGCCATAATCTGCAGCAGTTTAGTATTGCATTTGGACCCTGTAGGCCCAACAACCTAGGAATGACGTACGAAAATGTAAAGATAAAATTTCATATAAAAATAAAAAATTTGGTTAGCAATGCATACACATATTTGATTGCTTGTTGCTTTTGTTGTTTTTTTTATATGTGTGAACAACAACAAGCAACAAAAAAAATATGTATGCATCACTAATAAACAAAAAAACAAAACTGTTATTATATATGTTTACGTTTATGCTGATTGCATTTAATAATTGCTTTCAATTAAAAAAGCACAAAAATACCTAAACTTTTTTTTTGTAATTATCATATTAAATTTAAACATCATTGTAAAAAGTCTAGCCATGACGGATTCTAGCCTTTTTTGTATCTTAGTGTTAATAATCTTGGTTATAATAATGTGTTTAAAACTGGGGTGGAGGGTATCAAAGATTCGGCACAGCTGAATTTAATACCCTTGCTTGTTTTGTTATAAAATTTACAGCATACTTTTGAATTAGTAAAATTTGTTTCTAAGCGTGTGCGACAAATGCCGAAAAATAAGGGTTGAGTATGAATAAAGAAATACCACAAGTAATTTGCTTACACAAATTAAGAGATATTCAGATTTTGAAAAGTTGTGCAAATTAATTTAAATTAACATACATGATTTTATATGATGTTGCAAGCTTAATATGAAAACAAAATAAAAACAAGTAAATATTTAGGTGAAGGCTAACAAAAATGATATTCAAACGGGAAATCTCTAAATATAATATTTGTTTTTTTTCATCGACCGAAAGAGGAGGATGAGATCATTTTTGAATGGACTAAGAAAATATGAATAAAACAAATTTGATTGATATTATCTGGTAGTTGCTGCCTGTGTATTATATAATATATTATTGTATGGTGATACAGTTCCAACAATACCATGTTGAAGCATGTGCCTTTATCGTGATTTTATTCAGGTTAAGATCTAAAATTAAGGCAATTGACAGCTTAAATTAAGTTAACTGGTCCTAATGTGTTTTAATATAATATACAATTTAAAATAAAGTTAAACCCAAGTTATCGCTAAGCCCTTGAGTCTTAAAGAGGAAAAATTTATAGGATATGTAATTTACTTGAATGGTTATGTGTATATGTTTTATAACTTAGATAGTACGGACGGAATTGAGGGTGAGAAATTCCAAGTCAAGTAGTTTGGCGTTCTCAAATTTTTTTTTATGACTTTTTATATATTTGCCTTATCTTGATATTTGTAGCTTATTTTTTCAGCTATAACCCCAGAACCAGTGATAATTTCTCATTTCGTTGTTCACCAAAATTGTGGCTAAGGCTTCAATAAATAATTTTTATTAATATATTCATCTAAAAAATATAATAACAAAATACTGATATATGATTTAATATTAAAAATATCACTCATATGTATACATATATTCTACAGTACTGATAAATAATAATAATGCGACCTGAAGATGTTATGCTAATCACAAAATTGATAAAAAAGTGGAAAATTACAGTTCTTTGAAGATATCTATTGACAATATTAGTCCAACTTGATTTTTTAAGCTATTTGCCGAAGCTTTTTGCTGATGAATTAAATGAGAAATCATCAATGATTCTTTAGTTATGGTTGAAAAACTAAGCAAACGAACATTAAAATTTTCCAAAGTGTAATATCGTAATATATAGTTACGATTACACTGTGGAACAAATTCAGGTTAGCAAAAGTTAAATTAGAAGACCCGTATCGCGGCGTTTGTTTATGTTAGTTCGAACTTTTTTTAATCGACCTTCGAACTTTGCAGTCAAATGCCGATTTTCAGCATATTGTTTATATAGTTTTTTGGCTATAACTCGTCGACTAATTGATATTTTTTCAATCTGTAAATGCCAAATTATTGCTGGAGACCTGTGCAACAATTAAAATTTTGAAAAATGAAGATTTTTGTGGTGCTTATGAAGCCAAATGTTGGAAAAATAATTTCTTGCATGCTTTTTGAAAATATTTTCCACAAAACTAAGTCTTTTTTGCTTTCTGTTTGATCTATAATATGCTTCTCTGTTACTTCAATAAACTTCATTTGAAAAGAAAACAATCATAATACAAAACTTGTGTTTTCCAGCTTAATATTAATTTACTTCTCATTTTTTATGTACCAATTTTGTTCAGTGTTGGTTTTGAAGAAACATTGAAAAAGAAATTATAAAAATGTGGAAAAAATATATTTTTGAGATGTTAGTTATGAAAAGTTTTAAGTAAAAAAATTAAATAAATTAAATTAATGATTTGGCCAGTTGCCGTTTAGGAGGCGGCTGTGGATCAACATCACTGCTCTCTCTAATATCATGGTCATCGTCATCATCATTAGAAAGATCGATAATTATGTCCAACAAATATTCTGGAATTTCATCTTTGTCTTCCCCTTCTTCCTCTTTTTCCTCGTCTTCCTCTCCTTCAAAGGTATTTTGATACCACCAACAAATTTCAGCGAGTATTGCATGTGGAGATTTCTTTCCTCTATACCTGAAACGAAAATAGTTTTCAATCGTTAACATGTTTAAATTGTGCACTCTGACAAAGATATTAGAAAAATCTAGGAATTCAAAATATGCACACTCTATAGTTACCTTATTTCAAATGGAAGCGCAGTTTGGTGATAACGTTCGCCTTGCTCATCAGATTCAGTTGGCAACTGTTCAGCGAGTTGATCAAGATGCTGATGCAAGAGATGAATTTTGTACGACATATTAACACCAATTTCATCGAAAGCTGCCAACATATTTGCTAAAGATTGCCTGTAGTTGTCTTTACGTTCTTTACCCAAAAGTCCTTTAATGACTGCTTTCAATGCGAGCCATGCATTTAATTCTCGGTCTGTCAGAACTTGATCAAAATCTCGACGACTCATTAGTTTCCGTATGTCGGGACTATCAACAACTCCTTCCTGAATTTTGGCGTTAGTTTTGGAAAAATGTCTTTTAAGCGGTTGAATACTGCTGGTGTTTTTGCGATACATTTCAAAAAATTTTTAGTAATGCCAAGTTTAATGTGGAGCAACGGCAACAAAATTTTCAATTCAGGAATAAGACTTTCGTGTAGCCTATTTTCTTTAGGTTATTTCCGTCCAATGCGACTATTCCAGTTATGCTGTTTGTACTCGTTTCTTCCTTTAATACCTTCTCCGTATCGTGAATCCCAATCGCACAAAAACACGCATACTTTGGACGGCCAGATGCTGTTAAGCCTGTACAAATAAATAAATACGCTTGTACGAAATAAAAAAAAAATCGCTACCTGTTCGGTGGTTGAAAACAAAAAAGTTGTTTTACTAATTCCTAATTATTGGAACTTCCCTTTTTAATTACTTCTACCTAAATCGCTTTTTATTTAAGAGCAATTATCGACTAAGAGCATTTTCTTTTCAAACGAAATTTATTGAAGAAACTGAGAAGCATATTATAGATCAAACAGAAAGCAAAAAAGACTTTTTGTGGAAAATATTTTCAAAAAGCATGAAAAAAAAATAATTTTTCCAACATTTTGCTTCATAAGCATCACAAAACTTTTCTATATCTATTTTTAAAAAAATTTTAATTGTTGCACAGGTCTGTAGCAATAATTTGGCTTTTACAGACTGAAAAAATAGCAATTAGTCGACGAGTTATAGCAAAAACAACCTTATAAACAATATGCTGAAAATCGGCATTTGACTGCAAAGTTCGAAGGTCGATTAAAAAAAATATTCGAACTAACATAAACATACGCCGCGATACGGGTCTTCTAATTTAGCCTCTATTTTCACCCCTCACTCTCAGAATCGACCTAACTTTTGCTAACCTGAATTTGTTCCACAGTGTTATCAGTGATTCGCTGATTCGATAAATTTGTAACACTGTACGTATACGCGTGATTAATTAACACTCATACGTTTAGGTATAAATTTTGAAATCTTAGTAAAATAGTAAAATAGGAGAAAATGATTGAAATTTAGCCTCCTCTTTAGTACGCTCCAGTCAAATTATGGACTAACTTTTTTAGGGTAGCCCGATCCCGGCGTAAATGGCTAACATTTTGGTCCCATGGCTACAAGCCCTCACAATAATTGGATGGTAACTATTTTTATGGTTGCCAGATCGAGAAACGTAACATTTTGACGGGGAATATAAAATTGGTTATTGCGTTAAAACTAAGTATCATAAAACAAAATAGTTGACATTTTTCCCCCTAGACACAACTCCTCATTTGAAATTGGTGGTATCTATTTTTAGGGATTGCCGGATAGAAAAATTTCAAACTTTATTGGGGAACATAAAATCGCGTGTATCTCAAAAACTGACCATCGTAAAGTAAAATGCTTATAAAAAAAAATCAATTGAGTCCGATTACAGGGGAGATTTGTAAACATCTAGTAATTAAAGATTTTTTTATATCACTTTTTTAAAATCAAACAGAAAACGTCATCTATGTATCACTTATATACTTGTGGGGTTGTTGAATTATGTATATGTTATACGTTTATATTGTGAAATTTTTGTCGTTTTACAGCAAAGGGGTTGTTAAATTAGCTGAAAAAATTTTATATTATAATTTTTTTATCAAACAATCATAAGTCACACCGATTTGTCTAAATGCTCACATGTTACGCGTAACATGTTACGCTCACATCTTACGCTGTTTTTGTGATTGTATTGTGAAATAGAAATTTACCCCTTGCGCGTATAGACATTTACGCATCAAAAAATTATTTTCTTAAAAATTTGATTAATATTTTCATAATTTTCCAATTTATTTAATAAACCATAATCTAGAGTAAATTATCTTCTAATAAAACAATAAAATCTATTAGCGGTTGAAAAACAGCCAAGTTATATCAAGTTCCCCAGGCAATAAATGCGCCGCAGACCACTTGTGTAAGAAAATCGAGCTCACATTTTTAAAGACATTGAAATCATTTACAACAACAATATGTTTACATTTCTCCGATTCTTAAATGATCTTATGCAAAGTATTTTGCATCTCATCTATTGTTATGCCGTTCTAAATTAATGTCAAATCGGTACGTATTTTTTAGCACTATTTTAAAACCTCCAATTTGGTTTTTCAAAAATTTTGTTCAAGAAATTTTCCGAAATCAACGATTGGACTTTAAGGTCTTATTAAAAAAATATATGTGATTAAAAGTGCCTAACATTGTAGGCATCCTGTTCTTAATTGGCAAGGGCAGCGTTTTTATTTCAGAGGATTTAAAGAAAAAATTTTATTTTCCATACTTTTTCAACTGTTACATCTTTTTGATGGCTTCATATTTCAAATATTTTTTGTCAAAATATTATGCTACTTGATATAGGTTCTCAATCCTGTAAGTTAAGGTTAAATTTTGGTTTTATAAATTGTCCCCTTTAAGGTCAAAAGTCAAATTTAAGGGTATTTAAATTTTGTAAAAACAAAATATCGAAATAATATATACTAGCAGATTCCAGCGCTCGATATTTGAGTGTAATTTATAGGCAACTTTATTTTTCAACTTAGCCAATTCACAAACCAACACTTTTTTTTTGGTTTACTATTATTGTGAATGAAGACAACAAACTCATTAACAAACGTATTAATAAATTTAGTAAACGTACACATATCATATGTATAATTTTATGTATGTGTTAGTCGCAGCTTTAAATGCAATTTACTCGACATAAAGGAAAAAATTTAAAAATCTGTAAATCTGGTGAACAGCTAAAAAGAAATACCTTTCAAATAATATACGTTAGGTCAAAGTCGGGATAAAAGGGTAGAACAAAACATCGGTAACAAAAAATTGCCTAGCTTATTAATATTATAGATTTGTGAAAGGATTTCTATAAAAGTTGTTGATAATATTTTAATAATTCTAAAAAGTAATTTTCTGGAGTTATTTTTTGAATTTAATCCTTGGGGTACTCTTAATGCAAATTGACTCTATATGAAAATCTATAAATATTTTCTTCATTAGGATTTTTTTAATAAAACAACTTTAATGTGTTCATAAAATTGCTCAAATTTATTTGTTATTTTATGAAAATATTTAGATTAATTTGTTTTTATATTTAATACAGTATAAACAAATTTGTGTATCGAGGGCTTATATTCAAAAAGTGCTATCTGCATTAATAATTATTTTAAAGAGAGCCTGTAAAACTAATTTATTAATAAGATCTGAAAATATTTGTCGTTTGATTTGACAATATCTATTAAGAAATAGTCGTAGTAATCATGAATGATATCAAAATTAATATTATATTTTACAGGTATATCAGAGAAAATTTTGAAACAAAAATTAATATTGCCGTCAAATGTAGATAGCACTTTTTGAATATAAGCTAAACCCTCGATATACCTTTATATGAATATAATAATTCTGAGAAAAAAAAATTAAAACTACGACACATTTTGAGTACGCCAGGGGTTAATTTCAGAAAATAAGACCAGAATATTATTTTTTAGAATCGTTAAAATATTAACAACAACTTTTATCAAAATCATTCCACAAATATATATAATTTCGATATTTGGTTTTAAAAAAATCAAATATTCTTAAATTTGACTTTGAACTTAAAGAGGGATAATTTATAGTGTTTCAATTTAACCTTAATTTACATGATTGAGAACTTTTATCAAATGATATTTGGAATATGACAACATCAAAAAAATGTCGCCTAAAAGTTGAAAAACTGTGAAAAATCACATTTGTCTTCAAATCCACTGAAATTAAAACGCAGCCCTCGCCAAATTAAGAATAGAATACCTAAAATATTTGGAATTTTTAATCACGTATATTTTTTTAATATGACCTTGAAGTCCAAACGTTGATTATGGAAAATTTCTTGAGCAAAATTTTTGAAAAAGTAAAATTGGAGATTTTAAAAAAGTGGTTCAAAAAATACGTACTGTTTTGACATTAATTTAGAACGGCACAACAATAGACGAGATGCAAAATACTGTTCATTGGATCATTCTGGGATCAGGCAAATGCAAAAATATTGTTGTTGTAAATTATTTTAATGTCTTTGAAGTGTGAGCTCGATTTTCTTAATCAAGTGGTCTGCGACGATTTTATTGCCTGGGGATCTTGATATTACTTGGCTATTTTTCAACCGATAATGGATTTTGTAGTTTTATTAGAAAGATAATTTACTCTTAATTATTGTTTATTATACCCTCCACTCCAGTGTGCTGAGGGTATATATAAGTTTGTCATTCCGTTTGTAATAATTAGAAAAAAAATTTTGGACCCCATAAAATATATATATTTGGAGTTAATATAGGGATGTCCGTCTTTCCGTCTGTCCGTCTGTGGAAATCACGATGCCGGTATCAATCGGGCAGCTAGGGTGTTCGTTGGCATAAAAAATGATTCACTAACATAGTGAAAAGTTTGCCATTTAAAATCGGCCAAATCGGTCGATTAGGGCCCGAGATTTGAATGAAGACCTAAAAAAGTCTTGAAAAAATATAATTTTCTATGTTGTTCTTGTTCCGATCATGCCCTCAATAGGATAGCTAAGGTGATCATTTTTAGTGAAAACGATTCACCAAATTCATGGGAACATTTCTGTTTCAAAAATCATTAAAATCGGTGGAACAGGTCCAGGGAAATCTCTGAAAAAGTAAAAAAAAAATGAAAAATATGATGTTTCTATATTGTTCTTGTTGTTATTCTAAATGTTGTATTGTTGTCAAAGCTGGACTTGTTGTTTTTGTGGTCGCTGTGGTAATAATAGATTAAAAATCTAACCCTTTGTAAATTTTTTTTTATCGACTCTGGTAGAAAAATTTAAAAATTTCCATTATTTTGGCATCACTAAAAAAATTCACTAAATCATTTCTGTCATTGCCACGAGGGGGAAAGTGGTTAAAAACGACCCAACATTTTTTCGATAAGCAGACACTACGAGTTAATATAAAGGGAGTAAAAATTCACCAGCATCTAAAGCAAATAATGCTAAAATACGTAGTTGTTAATAAAAAAAAAACAATATAAATTTAGCAAAAAAAATTTTATGTATTAATTTATTTAAAGAGAAAAACACAAAAATAACGTTTGATGTTGTATAATAACTGCATGTTAGAAATAAATCGGTGTATTATTTTATTTACGTAAAATTCTGCAATATTTTGTTGTGGGGAAAATACGTTTCTTTTGCATTAACGGAGTGTCACTTCATTTTACTCAGCGTGACTATGCCACAGTAGATGGCGCGACAATTTTTGTTCTAATTAGCTTTGCAATAGTTATTTCTATTTTAACATGAATGTCAATATTTTCAACTAGATATCATACAGAACAATGTATACACGGGCTGGTCTTTTATTTCATACGTTTTTTCTTTATTGTTTTACAATTATGAACATAAGTTTGGCATGTTAACTTTTTGTTGTCTTTATAAAATAGAGTTACCGTGTTCATCAATGAGTTTTTGCTTTCAAAACAGTTCTACATAGTTATATAGAACTATTGTTCTGCTTTACCTACAAATTATCTGAAAGCGATTACATATGGTTTTTAAAAATTGTTTATAATTACTAAAGCATTATTATTCACATAAATACAATATTGCACGTTTTAAATTTTCCATTCAAATTTTAGAAAATATTAATTGAATTTCAGAAAATCATATAAAAATGTCGGAAATAATAGTTTTAAATTTAGAAGACATCAATTGCATCAAATTCCAAGAAAAAACACCAAATATGTTTACATTTAAAAAAATGTTTACATTAAAAAAAAATATTGGCATTCAGGACAAATTAATAGCTTTTCAGTAACTTCTTTTAACGATAGTCGAATCGTTAAAAAAAAAGCAAAATTATCAGTAAAATTTTCAAACGATATTCGCTATTGTTAAAGTCAGCTGTTGTTGTTATCTAAACTACAACCATTTTTGTGTTGTTTATTCAATCGATAAAAACTTTAATTTTTAGGTTGAAATGTCGTCATACATAAATAAAAATCATAAAATAGTGAAAATATTTAGCTTTTATTAAACAATTTTTTTTTATATAAATAAAACAATTAAATAGCATATTCAATTCATTATTTCATTTTCAAATAAATAAACAGAAATATTAGTCATCCTGTCAAACATGAAGTAAGTTGTTTTTTCTATTCTTCTTTGTGTTTTTCGATTATTTTGACAGAGATGCCACTCGTTTACAATTTAAATAAATAGAAAAATATATTTGTCGACTGTCGTTAAGATGTATGTACTTAGTGAATCACTTAATCCTTAGTGCAAACAACAATAGCTGTGGATATATTTTGGGATTGTCGGATCGTTGAAATTTACAGAATCTGACTACAGAAAACATTAATTTAAATTCAATGAATTTTATAAAACCTCAAATGATATTTAAGAATTGCGAACATAAAAATTGCTACATAAATAAACGCAATTTGATGAGAATGTTATTTTTTATATATAAATTTACACTTTTTTTTTTGGACGAATATTTGGAGTTTTTCAGAAAATAAAGACAACAAATTATTTTATTTAAAATGTTCGGGACATTTGGTTTTTTGCGTTTGGCATCCCTAATTTAATTATTTATTATTATAAATTTATTCTCCAAATATGGCAATATTTTAATAAAAAAGTTGAGAGAGCTTTTTTTTTGGTTATTATTTTGTTCTCCATCCGATCTATGTATATGGCCGCAATGAAGAAATATTTGGCCAGTTAAAAGAAACTATACAGCCATCTCCAATTAGCACGATTTAATGCATATAGCCACCCTACACAACCATTACCTTTGCAATAGAGGTTAGGGCGAGCTATTTAATTAGCACAAACTAAATTAAACGCGAAGTTATGTCATATAACCGGAAACGCATGCACAAAGGAAACGCATGCATATTTTTCTAATATTTTGTTTACATTTATTATCTATATTCAAACCGAGGTGAAGGGTGTCACAGATTCGGAACAGCCGAATTTAACACTCTTACTTGTTAATTAATTTAATTGAAACGCAATTAATAATATCAAAATTTTTGTGAGAAATGATTTTTTTTTTGATAATTTTTACATATAAATTCATATTTGAACTTTGAACTCAATGCGCGTCCAGAAACCATTGTCCGATTTGGCTCAAAATTTGTGCACTAAAGTTTTAGATACAGTGTCACAATAATCCGACCCAAACACCTGAAAATTCGGCCAATTTTTTTTTTCATACAAACCGCTGTCACCCTAGTGTACATAAACAATTTATTTTAAATCAAGAAAAGTACATATGTACATGTATAATTCAATTGTAAATAAACAATGTAACATATCTACATTATATATGTACATACAAATATTATTGACAATAATGTTTGTATTCTATTATTCAATAAAAAAAAATAACTTTTGAATTTCATGGAATTATATATTATCTTGTTGTGCTCGACGACTAGTCAGATCCTTACTTATGTTCATCACATATGTCAAACATATAGAAATATTTATTTACCTTAATGTGGCCAACTCAATTTTATTTTACAGTATTTGCCTAAACAAATTAGTTTGACTTTTTTTATGACAAACATAGAAAAAATTATCCAAAGGTTAGACAAACAAAACAATATCAACGAAAAGTTTTTTAACAAAATTAATTCGATAGAGCTTAGATCTGAAACCAATCTCTTACCCGCCAAAATGTATTCAACACTTCGCATAGCTATATGAAATTGTAACGGATTATTATGCCGCTTACATAAAATTGAACTATTTTTAAATGAAGAAAAAATTGACATACTTTTAATATCAGAAAGCCGTTTAACAAAACAACCATACTATGTCAGAATCAAAGGCTATAAAACTTATAATTCGATCCATCCAGCGGAAAGAGCAAGAGGTGGTGCCTCTGTGTTAATAAAAGAAAATATACAACATAATGAAGAATCGGAAATTGAAACTGACATGTTTCAATTGGCTAGTAATTTTAATTTTAATTTTAAAACCCAAACTCATTATGCGCAATTTATATTCCGCCAAAACATAATGTTCAATATCACCAATACGTAAATATGCTCCTATCTCTTGGAACCCATTTCATAGTTGGAGGCGATTGCCAAAAACAAAATTTGGGGGGTCCAGGCTTACATCACCCAAAGGTATTGAATTGTATAGAGCTTGCTGCGATTTTAAATGTGAAATCTTCTCTGGAAATGAACCAACATATTGGCCTTCAAATCCAAATTCAAACCCAGATCTCATCGATTTTTATATTGTTAAAGGTATTTCGAAAAACTATTTATATTTAGAAAATTACTGTGGCCTTTCATCCGATCATTCACCTGTCATTTTGACAGTAAGTGACAATATCGTACAAAAACCAGTGCCACCAGCTTTAATAAAAAACAAGTAAGAGTGTTAAATTCGGCTGTGCCGAATCTTTGATACCCTCCATTGGTATTGATAATAAATGTAAACAAAATATTGGAGAAAGTAAACAATTTTTTAAACTTAATACCAAATTATTTCAGCAAATTCTTTGCGTTGGTTTTCGTCTTTTCTATTATTTCGGATTTATTTTGGTGTTTGCTTTTTGGTCATAGTGGTTGCTGATCGGCATGCAATTATGTTATATACCTATATGCATGCGTTTCCGGTTATACGATATAACTTCTCGATTAATTTTGTTTTTGCTAATTAAATAGCACGCCCTAACCTCCATTGCAAAGGTAATGGTTGTGTAGGTTGGCTATATGCATTAAATCGTGCTAATTGGAGAGTGCTGTATAGTTTCTTTTAACTGGCCAAATATTTCTTCATTGCGGCCATGTAGGTCGGATGGAGTGACAAAATAATAACCAAAAAAAAGCACTCTCAACTTTTTTATTAAAATATTGCCATATTTGGAGAATAAGTTTATAATAATAAATAATTAAATTAGGGATGCCAAACGCAAAAAACCAAATGTCCCGAACATTTTAAATAAAATAATTTGTTATCTTTATTTTCTGAAAAACTTCAAATTTTCATCCAAAAAAAATTGTGAAAATTTATATACAAAAAATAACATTCTCATCAAAGTGCGTTCATTTATGTAACAATTTTTATGTTAGCAATTCTTAAATATCATTTGAGGTTTTATAAAATTCATTGAATTTAAATTAATTTTTTCTGTATTCCGATTCTGTAAATTTCAACGATCCGACAATCGCAAAATATATCGACAGCTATTGTTGTTTGCACTAACGATTAAGTGATTCACTAAGTACATACATCTTAACGACAGTCGACAAATCTATTTTTCTATTTATTTAAATTGTAAACGAGTGGCATCTCTGTCAAAATAAGCGAAAAACACAAACTAGAATAGAAAAAAACAAATTACTTCGTGTTTGACAGGATGATTTTATCTTTATGTTTAATATCTTTATTTTTTACTAATATTTCTGTTTACTTATTTGAAAATGAAATAATGAATTGAATATGCTATTTAATTTTTTTATTTATATAAAAAAGTTTTTTAATAGAAGCAAAATATTTTTACCATTTTATGATTTTTATTTATGTATGACGACATTTCAACCTAAAATTTTTTTTATCGATTGAATAAACAACACAAAAATGGTTGTCGTGAATATCGAATAGCGAATATCGTTTAAAAATTTTACTGATAATTTTGCTATTTCCTTTTTTTAACGATTCGACTATCGTTAAAAGAAGTTACTGTAAAGCTATTTTGCCAATGCCAATATTTTTTTTTAAATGTAAACCTATTTGGTGTTTTTTTTTGGAATTTCAATTTGTGTTTAACGAATAAAATTTATATATTAAAGATGCAATTGATGTCTTCTAAATATAAAATTATTATTTCCGACATTTTGATATGATTTTCTGAAATTCAATTAATATTTTCTAATTTATAATTTGAAATTTTAATTCCAGTTTTTAGAATTGATATTTTCTAAAATTTGAATAGAAAATTTAAAAAGTGCAATTTTATATTTATGTGAATAATAATCTTTAGTAATTATAAACAATTTTTAAAAATTAGATGTAATCGCAATCAGATATTTTGTATGTGAAGCAAAATAATAATTCTATATAACTATGTAGAACTGTTTTGAAAGCAAAAAACTCATTGATGAACTCGGTAACTCTATTTTGTGAAGACAACAAAAAGTTAATATGCCAAACTAATGTTCATATTTGTAAAAGAATAATGAAAAAACGTATGAAATAAAAGACCAGCCCGCGTATACTCTTTACATTGTTCTGTATGATATCTACATATTTGAAAATATTGACATGTTAAAATAGAAATAACTATTGCAAAGCTAATTAGAACAAAAATTGTGGCGCCATCTACTGTGGCATAGTCACGCTGAGCAAAATGAAGTGACACTCTGTTAATGCAAAAGAAATGTGTTTTCTCCACAACAAAATATTGCAGAATTTTATGTAAATAAAATAATATACCGATTTATTTCTAACATGCAGTTATTATGGATATACATATATAGAATATATATATATTATATGTAATATTGAATATGTGTATGTACATATGTATGTATATGTAATTATTACACACAAAAAATACAACATCAAACGTTATTTTTGCGTTTTTCTCTTTAAATAAATTAATACATACAAATTTTTTTTTGCTAAATTTACATTGTTTTTTTTTTAATAACAACTACGTATTTTAGCATTATTTGCTTTAGATGTTGGTGAATTTTTACTTTCTTTTATATTAACTCGTAGTGTCTGCTTGTCGAAAAAATTTTGGGTCGATTTTAACCCTTTTCCCGTGACCCAATCGATCTGAAACTTTGCAGGCAGACTCGTGGCAATGATTGAAATGATCTAATAAATTATTTTTTTAGTGAAGCCAAAACAATCTTATATATTTCTACCAGAGATGATAAAAAATTGTACAAGGGGCTAGTTTTAATTATATTATTACCACAACAAGTCCAGCTACGACAACAATACAACATTTAGAATAACAACAAGAACAATATAGAAATATCATATTTTTCATTTTTTTTTACTTTTTCAGAGATTTCCCTGGACCTGTTCCACCGATTTTAGTGATTTTTGAAACAGAAATCTTCCCACGAGTTTGGTGAATCATTCTCACTAACAATGATGACCCTAGCTATCCTATTGAGGGCATGATCGTGACAAGAACAATCTAGAAAATTATATTCAAGACTTTTTTTAGTTCTTCATTCAAATCTCGGGCCCTACTCAACCGATTTTAAATAGCAAACTTCTCAGGATGTTAGTGAGTCATTTTTTTTTATCAACGAGCACCCTAGCTGCCCGATTGATGCTTTAATCGTGATTTCCACAGACGGACAGACGGACATCGCTATTTCAACTCCGGTTGTTATAAGGATCACAAATATATATATTTTATGGGGTACAAGATTTTTTTTTTAATTATTACAAACGGAATGACAAACATATATATACCCTCTGCACACTGGAGTGGAGGGTATAACAAAACAAACTGGAGTTTATTTACAACCTTGCTAAATGGAAAAATTAATTTACAGACACCTCTTAAGACAAAATTTGATATAGAAGATGAGCTAGATAACTTAATCGATTCCATCCAAACATCCACCTGGGAAAGCTCGCCAGAAATTCATAAATATACATACACAACTACATACACAAAAGAAATAAGGGAGCTCGTAAATAAAAAACGTAAACCCAGAAAAAAGTGGCAACTTGAACGCACTACGGAAAATAAAGCTATTTTTAATAGATTATGTACAGAGGTTAAAAAAAAATAATAAATGAGTTTAAAAATAACACCACGTCTGCATATATGGAAAATCTATCTGCAAACAAAGATGCAAATTATAGCTTATGGAAGGCCACGATATACCACCAATTCGTAAGCCAAGTGGTAGCTGGTCTAAGGAGGCCAAGGATAAATCTGAACTGTTCGCTAACCACTTTTATGAAACATTTAAGCCATTGTCAAGATAAACAGCTGATGAAAATATAGAGAAGAGTTCTAAATCAGATAACAAAAATATTAAGCCAATTACCATCCTGGAACTAAAAAAAGTTATATATAAAGATCTAAGCCCAAAAAAACCACCAGGTTATGATTTAATAACCGGTAAGATAAAAAAGAAACTGCCTGAAAAGCCTTAAAGAAATTACAATTTATTATTAAAGCATGCTTTCGCATTCAACATGTTCCACTAAAATGGAAAGTCGCAGAGGTTATTATTATCCAAAAACCAGGAAAACTTCCAAATGAAATAATATCATATAGACCTATTTTATTACTTCCTGTAATGTCAAAAATCTTTGAAAAACTTTTTGCTAAAAGACTCCCGTCCATAATAAAACAAAGAAATATGATACCCAAACATCAGTTTGGATTCAAAAAGCAACACTCTACAGTAGAACAAATCCATCGTGTTGTAGATGAAAAAGCTGAAAAAGCACTTGAAAATAAAGAAGTTTGTTCAGACATATTTCTTGATGTAAGTCAAACATTTGATCGAGCTTGGCATCAAGGACTTCTATATAAAATGTACAATGATCTACCAAAAGAATTCTACAGAATTTTAAAATTTTATCACACTGATCGCCATTTTAGAGTAAAATTGGAAAATGAATATTCAAATTTAAAAAAGATTGAAGCAGGTGTACCACAAGGTAGTGTTCTTGGACCCATTTTATACTTGCAATCCGCAACAATAGCAACGTTTGCAGACGACACAGCAATACTAGCAACAGCAAAACATGAGAAAGAATCCACTAACAAAGTACAAAACGCTCTTTCAAATACCTTACTTGGGATAAAAAAAAGTGGAGGTTGAGAGCAAATCTATCCATATGAACTTCACCAACAAAAAAATAAATTACATACCTTTATACATAAACAACATGAAGATACCATATGCTAAAACCGCCAATTACCTAGGCATGACACTTGATGCAAAAATAAAGTGGAAGGAACACATAAAAAAAAACTCCAGAAATGAATCTTAAATTCATACAATTGTACTGGTTACTTGGAAGTAATTCTGAAGTATCTCTAAGTAACAAACTCATGGTGTACAATACAATACAAAAATAATTAATTTGGATGTACGGAATCCAGCTCTGGGGCTGTTCAACGAAAACAAATGTACAAATTATACAAAAAACATATAACAAAATATTACGTGCTATCGTCAAAGCTCAATGGTTTATTAGAAACGATGATCTGCATAGAGACTTGGGGATAAACACCGTATCTCAGATTCAAAATTATTTTCAATGCGATGTATTTGGTATTTGCTAAAGTTGAACCGAATAGATTTAATTCTGAATTACGGTTTTATTCAGTTAACACAACCATTGCAGTGTGATGTTATTCTCTGAAATAAGTTTCCTGTGAGCTATGTCGCATTGAAATCTTATTTATTTTATTTTCATTGCGAATTATTTCAGACTCTTAAGTTTTCTTTAGTGTTGCCATATTTTTACCAAAATGATCAAAATATTTTGATCAATCAGATGTTCTAAAAACAAAACACAAATGGTATATAAAACCATTTATATACGAATTTTCGAAATATTCTAAAGTTCAAAATTATTATATTCGGCTCATATGGCGTATTTCATAATTATAATTTTTTTTCTCCTTATTCCATATTTTTAACAAAATTGAATTGAATTGTTGTCAAAAAGCTTGTTAGAATCTGTCACATTGATTTACGTAAAGTCTCAACTTTTGAAAAAAATTTTAATGACATTTATAAAACGTATTGAAATTATTCTTATTATTTATAGATTAATTTGCTTAATTCAAGCTGGAATATAATTATGCTCTGGGGAGTGAGAAAGTCTAAGGCAGGCTGAAAGTACTAAGCCAGTGTAGTAAAACTTCCAAACGGTTTGGTGTTCTAAGACCAAACTTTTTTTTTATTACCTTTTATACTTCTGCTATTTTCCCTTAGGAATAGGAAAACAATACATCAGAAGAACTATAGAGCGTATGGAAATTATTAAATAAAAACAAGTTAGAGTGTTAAATTCGGCTGTGCCGAATTTTTGATACCCTCCACCTCGGTTTGAGTATTGATAATAAATATAAACAAAATATTGGAAAAATATGCATGCGTTTCTTATATGCATGCGTTTCCGGTTATATGACATAACTTCTCGTTTAATTTTGTTTTTGCTAATTAAATAGCTCGCCCTAACCTCCATTGCAAAGGTAATGGTTGTGTACGGTGGCTCTATGCATTAAATCGTGCTAATTGGAGATGACTGTATAGTTTCTTTTAACTGGCCAAATATTTCTTCATTGCGGCCATATAGGTCCGATGGAGTAACAAAATAATAACCAAAATAAAAACTCTCTCAACTTTTTTATTAATATATTGCCATATTTTGAAAACAGAGAATAAATTTATAATAATAAATAATCAAATTAGGAATGCCAAGCGCAAAAAACCAAAAGTAAATAAAATAATTTGTTATCTTTATTTTCTGAAAAATTTCAAATATTCATCCAAAAAAAAATTGTGAAAATTTATATATAAATAACATTGTCATCAAATTTTGTTTATTTATGTAACAATTTTTATGTTCGCAATTCTTAAATATCATCTGAGGTTTTCTAAAATTCATTGAATTTAAATCAATATTTTCTGTAGTCCGATTCTGTAAATTTCAACGATCCGACAATCGCAAAATATATCGACAGCTATTGTTGTTTGCACTGAGGATTAAGTGATCCACTAAGTACACACATCTTAACAACAGTCGACAAATCTATTTTTCTATTTATTTAAATTGTAAACGAGTGGCATCTCTGTCAAAATAAGCAAAAAACACAAACTAGAATAGAAAAAAACAAATTACTTCGTGTTTGACAGGATGATATTATGTTTATGTTTAATATCTCTATTTTTTTACTAATATTTCTGTTCATTTATTTGAAATGAAATAATGAATTGAATATGCTATTTAATTTTTTTATTTATATAAAAAAGTTTTTACTAGAAGCAAAATATTTTCACTATTTTATGATTTTTATTATGTATGACGACATTTTAACCTAAAAATTTAAGTTTTTATCGAATGAATAAGCAACACAAAAATGGTTGTCGTTTAGATAACAACAACAGCTGACTTTAACAATAGCGAATATCGTTTAAAGATTTTACTGATAATTTTGCTATTTCCTTTTTTTAACGATTCGACTATCGACTATTTTTTTTAAATGTAAACATTTTTTAAATGTAAATATATTTGGTGTTTTTTTTGAATTTGATGCAATTGATTATTTCCGACGTTTTAATATGATTTTCTGAAATTCAGTTAATATTTTATAACTGGAAATTTTAATTCCAGTTTTTAGAATTGATATTTTCTAAAATTTGAATGGAAAATTTAAAAAGTGCAATTTTGTATTTATGTGAAGGGCAATTCGATAAAAATGTCAACTTTTATGAAAAAAAATATTTTTTCATTCATATGAAGTAAGTTTAAAAATGTATTAAAATATGTTCCGAGTTACATAATGTAATTCCTTACAAGCATTCTAAATAATAAAATAAATATAAAATTTATTTGTTTACTCAGTTTTCTTTTAATACACAGTCATTCCGTCACGTCAAATGACAGTTAATTAATTCGATACTATTACAGGCCAGTTGCTCTAAATTATAATTTTATATTGCTTATATATCATATGTAAAATATGCATTAGTTTAAAATCTGACTTGCTTCTTAATTTACAAAAGTTCCCAGGTTTTAGTACCAGGACAGAGTCATGGTAGCAAAAATGTCATTCCGTCACACAATGAGAAATTACTCAAAAATAAAAGAATAAAATAGTGTAAAAATTGCTTCTGAGTTTTTTTTAAATCCCTTAATCATTAACAATTATTTTCAAACTGTAGAATGAATTTTCAATTCAAAATAGCTTTGTAGAATAGCCTTAACTTCAATTCTACAACTCAAAATGTCATTCCGTCACATATGGAATTGCCTTGAATAATAATGCTTTAGTAATTATAAACAATTTTTAAAAATTAGATGTAATCGCAATCAGATATTTTGTAGGTAACACAGAATAATAATTCTATATAACTATGTAGAACTGTTTTGAAAGCAAGAAACTCATTGCTGAACTCGGTAACTCTATTTTGTAAAGATAACAAAAAGTTAATATGCCAAATTTATGTTCATATTTGTAAAAGAATAATGAAAAAACGTATGAAATAAAAGACCAGCCCGTGTATACTCTTAACATTGTTCTGTATGATATCCTGTCGAAAATATTGACATTCATGTTAAAATAGAAAAAACTATTGCAAAGATAATTAGAACAAAATTTGTGGCGCCATCTACTGTGGCATAGTCATGCTGAGCAAAATGAAGTGAAACTCTGTTAATGCAAAAGAAATGTATTTTCCCCACAACAAAATATTGCAGAATTTTATGAAAATAAAATAATATACCGATTTATTTCTAACATGCAGTATTGTGGATATACATATATAGAATATATGTATATTATATATTATTTGTGTTATTTAATATGTGTATGTTTGTATATGTAAATATTACACACAAAAAATACAACATCAAACGTTATTTTTGTGCTTTTCTCTTTAAATAAATTAATACATAAAATTTTTTTTTGCTAAATTTACATTGTTTTTTTTTTTTATTAACAACTAGGTATTTTAGCATTATTTGCTGTAAATGCTAGTGAATTTTTACTCCCTTTGTATTAACTCGTATTGTCTGCTTGTCGAAAAAATTTTGGATCGATTTTAACCCCTTTCCCGTAACCCAATCGATCTGAAACTTTTCATGCAGACTTGTGGCAATTACAGAAATGATCTAGTTAATTTTTTTAGTGATGCCAAAACAATGGAAACTTTTAAATTTTTCTACCAGAGTTGATAAAAAAATGTACAAAGGGTTAGTTTTTATTATATTATTACCACAACGACCACAAAAACAACATATCCAGCTATGACAACAATATAACATTTAGAATAACAACAAGAAATATATAGAAACATCATGTTTTTCATTTTTTTTTTCCTTTTTCAGAGATTTCCTTGGACCTGTTCCTCCGATTTTAATGGTTTTTGAAATAGGAATCTTCCCATGAATTTGGAGAATCATTCTCACTAAAAACGATCACCTTAGCTATCCTATTGAGGGCGTAGAAAATCATATTTTTTCAAGACTTTTTAGTTCTTCATTTAGATCTCGGGCCCTGTTTTAGCGATTGCGACAATTTTAAATAGCAATCTTCTCAGGATGTTAGTGAATCATTTTTTATGTCAACGAGCACCCTAGCTGCTCCACAGACGGACAGACGGACAGACGGACATCGCTATATCAACTCCGGTTGTTATAAGGATCACAAATATATACATTTTATGGGGTCCAAAATTTTTTTCTAATTATTACAAACGGAATGACAAACTTATATATACCCTCTGCACACTGGATTGGAGGGTATAAAAATTCATAATCATCATACTTATACATTCACTGGCCTAGTACTTAAACCCTGACTTGGACTTTCTTTCCCCTCCACACGAATGGCTGTTGTACGGTTTTATCAGTGCTGCGACTCTCATGAACCGAGAAATCGAAAAAGTGCGCTTAAAACATGCACCATATAACGGAAAATATGCACTAAAAATATGCATTCATAAGCAAGTAAGAAAATTGTACTCGGTCTAAACCGACTCTACGTTACACTATACTATGCGCTTAGGACCCTATATCATAGGCCCATTAATTTAGATATCGAAATTAAGCATGAACCAAATTTGAGTGGCATTGTTATTAATTTTTTGCCTTCCGATATGAAAAAGTTCATATAAGACGCTATATGTTATGGGGACTAGGTCCAAAAGTGGACCGATCCTATATATGGTAAGGTCTTTAATTTTTTGCATATGTACATGCAAACCAAATTTAAGAAACATCTGTTCAATATTTTAGTTTTTTGATAGATTTAAATGAAGATCGGGAACCAGCTTTATATGGCGGCTATGACTGAGAATTGGCCTATAGGGACTTATGATAAATGGATGTAATAAGCATACACAAACCCAATTTGACCGAGATCTATATGATGATTTGGATCTTATTGCAATTTAAGTCGATTTCTTATGGACTTGGTCTGAACGTGCGCCGATATTCTCTAATTGACCGATAGAAGCTTATACACTAAATTTCATCAAAATATATTCATATTCGTAAGCGCCCCGGTAGGTGAGTTGGAAGAGCGCTCGCCTATCATGCGGGGGTCGTGGGTTCGATTTCCACCAGAGGCTTTGTTCTGTCGCTGCAAAAACCAGCCAAATGGTCTTTGTCACCCGGCTTATCCCTGGACCCAAATTAGAATACAAATTAAGTTACAAACAACAACACAAAGTCATAATACTCTGACCACATAGTGGTATAAGGTAAAAACATATCCGAAAATATTTGTTAGTCTAGGTCCAGTATACAATACGCTATAACATGAGTTTAGGGAAGGAGTTATAAGTCGAACTAATAGGTGATCGAAAATAAGAATAAACCAAATTTGACTGGCATGGTGCCTGTAGATATGAAATAATTCATATCGGATGATATATTTTATGGACACTAGGTTGAAAGATGAAACGACCCCGGGCATATTTTGTAAAGTAACGTATTTTTTTGCACAAAGTTATCTAAGTGCAGATCGGGGACTATGACTAAACATAATTCAACAGGATTATTTTTGAACTACTAATGAATGAGTGTATTTAATACGCAAAAACCGAATTTCACGGTCTGATATATCTCGTTTGTATGGGAGCGTAGTCTGAATAGCAATACGGCCCATGTTATGTGAATATATTTCTGTCAAAACGTGAAGATATTTTTATCAATATATATTCACATTTGCGACCTACCTATACACTGTGGTAAATCACAAAACTAGCTGGACAAAATTAAAAAAAAGAAATGTCTTGCAACATTCCTTCTGATCGTTTAATGAGCTTCTCAATACAATAGGTAACTGTAATTCATGTTTTGTTTTTTGTTTTAAGCTCTGATTAGGAAAAAGTAAGCCTTAAAGTCAGTTGTTGTCAACAAGTGCATTCAGATTTCAAAGAGAAAAGTATTTTTTTTGTGACTTTGATTTATGATTAAAAAGGCTACGGTGACTTTAATGTCATAATTTTTCTTTATTATTATTAAGCTGTATTTCAAGAAAATATATTACAATTTTTATTTAATTATTTACATTGTAAGTATTAAAAAAAAATTTTTTTTGTGAAAGAAAGTGCAAAAAATAAAATATTTCCTTTTTTCAAGTAGAGTTAAAGCTGTTAATTCCGAATAATTCCGGTGTAAAACTTTATTTGTGTTAATCTTTGAAGTGTTCACTTTAAGCTAAATCAAAAACATCTTGCGCATTTTTGCGACCGCCATACATTTTTTTTTTATGGGTAAAAACTCCCAAAATACATCGCAAAGACGTCTTATTGACATTAATAATGGTTAGATATGGTCTTCAAGATATACCAGAAGGCGTGAAAATAAATCTTAAGGCAAATATAAATATTATTTGTTTTAAACTAGCCGAAAAAAGGATAAAAAGTGGAAGACATCGTGGCCGTTTCTTAACATCAAATTTAGTTTGGCTTGATTCACCGTATGTATTGCCTGGAAGTGTACAACCGAAAAGTTGTGAAAAAACTGGAAGAAAACCAAAACATTTTGATGACTGTAGTGAAAAATCGAAAAAAAGAAAGATACAAGGACTTTTAGATTCAACTGACCATCGAGAAATTATTAAAGCTAGTGATCAAGTGTTTCGCAAAATGGGAAAGCGAGATTCAGCCAGACTTGTGAAAGATCTGTCGGAAGCTTCATCCAGTAAAGGCACGGAAGTGAAAAAAATTTGTAAGAGATTAAGCTCTGAGCCTGTGCCTATAGGGAGCCTTTCTCCCGATGAAGCCTTATCTTTAATGGTTGATGCCAATTTGTCAAAACATCAATACGATGTAATTCGGCTAAAAGTCAACGCAAAATGCAAAAATCTTTTTCCCTTCTACACTAATGTTCAAAAAGCTAAACAAAAATGTTATCCAGATGAAACAGAAATCACGGAGATGCATGCAAAATGTTCACTCCAGTCATTGGTGAATCATACTATTGAAAGGCTTTGTTTGGCTCAAAAAGAGGTTTTACTCGGTATTGATGATCTGAGAACTGATGAAAATCGTCTTAATATTTTGATAAAATAGGGATGCGATGGGGCTCAGCAAAAGCAGTATAAACAGAAGTTTTCTTTGGAGGAGGGCCAAACAGATGAAAGCTTATTTAGTATCTCAATGGTTCCTATTCAAATGAATTTTAGTTCTACACAAAGAAAAAAAATTGTATGGCAAAATCCTGCTCCTTCATCTACAAGATACTGCCGTCCAATCAAGTTTGTTTTTGCCAAAGGGTCCACTGAGTTAATTTCTCAAGAAGTTAATTTAGTACAGCAAGAAATTAGAGATTTGTCTCCAGCTCTTATCACAAATGGCGAACAAAGTTTTCTTGTTGAGTCTACTTTTATACTTACTATGATAGACGGTAAAATTTGTACTGCACTATCATCTGTAACTTCTTCTTCTCAAACGTGTTTCATATGTGGAGCGAAACCGAGTGAACTAAATAAACCTTCTGTGATTTTAAACAAAATTGTCGATGAACGATCTTTAACCTTTGGAATGTCTCCGCTAAATTCATGGATGCGTTTTATGGAATTTGTATTACACGTAGCATATAAACTTCCTATAATGACCTGGAAAGCTGGAGGACCGGAAAATAAAGCAAAAGTGGCTGAAGAAAAAAAAAATCAACAGAGATTTCGAAATGAGATGAGGTTGCTTGTGGACATGCCAACACAACAAGGAGGTAATAGGAATGACGGTAATACTGCTAGACGGTTCCTTAGAGCAGCAGAAAAGAGTTCAGAAATCACTGGTGTCAATAAAGAATTAATTGAACGGTTTCATATTATTTTGGAAACTTTAGGTACTGGTTACCCTATTGATGAAGATGTTTTTGAAAGTTTTATTGTTATCACACGAAATTTATACTTAAAAGAATACCCATGGTACATTATGCCAGCTAGCGTCCATAAAATCCTTTTTCATGGAAAAGACATAATAAGGTCTTTCATTCTTCCTTTAGGACAGCTGTCAGAAGAAGCTCAAGAAGCAAGAAATAAGGACACGAGGAAATTTAGAGAGTTGTTTACGAGAAAAACATCGAGAAAAGACACAAATACCGATCTTTTCAATCGACTCTTAATTTCTTCAGATCCTTTTATCGCAAGTTTACGTCACACTCCCCCTCGAGTTCGAGGTTTGATAACATAAGAAATTCTTTCATTATTATCTGTTGATGCTTTTGAGGAAGAAGAATCTGCTAACGATGCATATGAAAATTAATAAATTAAAATCTTTATGTGTATTTATGTGTTATTATCTGTATTGTTAATGTAACAAAGCAAAAACAAGTAAAGAAAACAATTATTATCAAATATTTATTAAAAATATTAAAACTATTTTAATATTAACAAGTAAGAAAATTATAGTCGGTCTAGACCGACTATACGATACCCTATACCATGCGTTTAGAAACCCTATCTCTTAGGCCCAACTAACTGGACATTGAAAATAAGCAAAAACCAAATTTGAGTGGGATTTTTATTAATTTTTTTGGCTGCAGATATGAAAAAGTTCATATCGGATGCTATATCTATAAAGGGACTAGGTCCAAAAATGGACCGATCCTGATCATGTTTGGTAAAGTCTCTTGTATTTTGCAAAAATATATACAAACATAATTTGAGAAGAATCAGTGCAATATTTTTTTTTTTAATATATTTAAGTGAAGATCGGGAAGCAGCTCTATATGGGGTCAAAGGGATCATTTTTGGACTACTCATTAGTGGATGTAATGAACGCATACAAACCCAATTTGAGTAAGATCTATATGACAATTTGGATCTTATGGAAATTTATGTCGATTTCATATGGGTAACTTGTATGGGGGCTAGGTCTGAACATGGACCGATTCTCACCAATTTCAATAGCGTTCATCCCATGGCTGATAAAAGCTTATATACCAAATTTCATCAAAATATATTTATATTTGCGACCTGCAGTTTGATTACAAGGTTTACATGGACACACAGACGGACGGATGGCCGGACGGACGGACGGACGGACATTGTTAAATCAACTCAGAAAGTGATTCTGATTCGATCGGTATAATTAAAGATGGGTCTAGGTCAAATATTTTTGGTTGTTACAAACAGCAGCACAAAGTCATTATACCCAAACCACATAGTGGTATAGGGTATAAAAATGATTACCTCCGACTCCTTACGTAAAAACTCACTTCATAATTTTAATAATCATGAATCTTAGTTATATTCAACCTGAATACTAGTATACATAGCAACAAATAATCTCATAGGATGTTTTAAAGAAACTAATTTTTTATTTTCAAAAAAATTTTTTTTTCTTGACATTGGATCCTTTTAGTTTTTGCCTCATTTTATTGAAAAAATCTTCTTAAAAAAAAAAATTATATAATCATTTATATATGTATTTGAATTCATTTTTTATATAATTCATAAGTGAAAATTGAACCCAACGCGATTTATTAATTTTGTCCAGTTAGATTTGCGATCTACCATACTGTGCTGCGGTTTGATTACAAAGCTTATATGGACACATAGACAAACAGGTAGACAGACGTACGATCGGACATCACCAAATATTTTCAGAAAATCATTCTGAGTGTATGGTGTAATAAACGATGGGTCTGAATCAGCTATTTTTGGTAGTTACAAGCATAATAATTCATTATACTGCGTGGAATGGGGTATAAAAACACTAAAATTATTCAAACATTACCGAGCGTTTGTGAAGCTAAATAAATAAATTTCAGCCCAGACAACAACACATTTCTTTAATAACTTAATTTCCCTCAGGTAAATACACATTAATTATATGGGGAAGTGTTTCTAGTTGTTATATTATATTATATTTTTTTGAACATCAGGTTTATTTCTGATTTTTGGGATGAGGTAAAAGTCCAAGTGTTAGAAAACAGACAACGCATAACAATAGCAAAGGCTGTGGTATCATTATATATAAATATAAATTCTAATACAATTAACTTAAAGTCAGATAAATAAAAGCAAATTTATTACGATTGCCGCAATCCATTGTGGATATTTTTTCTTATTAGGTGAAGTAAACATACCATGTGCTATTTGTAAGAATTTATTTAGCCAATAGACTCCTGTAACAATACCAATGAGAGGGTGGATCAATAAGTCAGTGTTTTCTTTAATTTCCCTCACAGGTAATGAAAAAACAACAACCAATTGTTAAGAAATTTCTGTCAAATTTTAACCTAGCACCTTTGAACAAAGTGTATTGAAGTAGAACGAGACTATGTTGAGAATTAACATTTTATTTGCTAAAGAAACTGTCTTTCATTTTAAAAGTCACGGATTTATTGACTTGCCCTTGTATATTAATGTATTTCTCAATTTAATAAATTTTGTAATATTATATTTAACATAAATAACTTCTTTTTTATAATCATAATATGATTGTGAAAGCACTTTTAACGAGGTTTAATGACCATAATCTAAAAACTTAAGACTTATAGAGCAAAGAGTTATAGACCAGAGGTAGCCATAACACGGCTCGTGAGATGCACGCTGCTCTTGAAGTTGATTGGAGTGACTGTTATGCATAATATTTAATAATCCTATAGAATAAATAAAAAAATTTAATTTTTTCATTAAATAGCTATATAAAAGAAAATTATTTTATTTCATTTCTTGCTACAAATTTAGAAAAAATTATTCAAATTCATTTATTGTTACAAATTTAGACAAAATATAAAAAAAAAACATCAAAAAATTATAGGAAATATTACATCAATAGAAATCGTTTCAATATTAGATTTGCTTGTTGGTGCGTTAAGAGTATTGTCCATGTTAGCAGTTAGCCGCTTAAAGTTTGGTTAAATGTTTATCAGTTAAATCAGACCGATCCTTTTTTTTTTAACAAATTTAAGTGTTGAAGCTGTGTCGAAAAGTCAATAGTTGACGATAGGTGACTGTTGTCAATGTCGTAAATAGTACTTTATTAACATTTAAGAATGTAATTATAAATTATAGAATTTTTATAAAGTTATTTGAAAATAAAGAATAAATTTCAATTTCAATTTCATTTATTTACAACAGTAATATTTACATACTTATTTTATTTTATATATCATTTATATATAACGAGTTTAAGAGTATATCTTTTTCAGCATAAAAATTTTTGTAACTTGGAATATAAAATATAAAGAATATAAAGAATAAATACTACTTCTACTACTACTTGAACAATTATTCTCTTTTACTTGCTTCAACCACTCATCTTCTCATCTCATCTAACTCTACTGCTGCTATATTCGTAATAAAGAACAAGCATTCTTCAAAATATTAACAAGAAAATCATTTTCCAAAAATATGACTTAAGTGCTGTTAAATCGCGGAAAATATCGGTTAAATCTTCGGCTAGTATGTGAAGCTGGCATTTAAAATCTGTATCTAAAGGGTCCGCCAAATAACTTTTTTTTTTTTTGAAAATGCTATAAAAAAAAAAACTACTAAATATTATCTCAAATTCCTTTTTTTATTTGAAAGCACAATCCTTCCGGTTAATAATGGAAAATAATTTCATTCAAATGGCTGCCTCGGCTGGCCATGCAGTAGCCTACACGATCGGTCCAATTTTTAAGCACATTATCGATTGTGTGCAGCTGTATTTCACCAATGGCTTCACGAATATTGTCCTTTAAAGCGTCAATTGTCTCTGGCTTGTTGGCGTAACACTTGTCTTTGAGGGCACCCTACAAATAATAGTCCAACGGTGTCAAATCGCAGCTCCGAGGTGGCCAAACGACATCAGCTCTGCGGCTGATAATGCGATCTTCAAAACAGGGCGCAAAACATCGAGTGTGGTTCGGCTGTGTGGCACGTAGTGCCGTCCTGTTGAAACCAAATGTTGCCAATATCCTCCTCTTCAATTTTTGTGAACAAAAATTCGTTCAACATGGCCCGATAACGATCGCCATTGACTGTAACGTCCACTCCTTGCTCATTTTCGAAGAAAAATGGCCCAATTATGCCTCTGGACCAAAATCCGCACCAAACAGTGACTCGTTTTGGGTGTATCGGCTTTTCAATGTATGCGTGCGGGTTTTCTGTGCCCTAAATGCGACAATTTTGTTTGTTTACATACCCGCCAAGACCAAAATGGGCTTCATCTAAGAAGATGATTTTTTTTTTGGCAAAATCGGCATCTTCTGTAAGTCGATCGCAGGCCCACTTAGCGAAGCGAAAACGCATTGGATGGTCAGTTGGCTTCAACTCCTGAACAATTTGGACTTTGTATGTCGTCATACTAAGGTCTTTATGCAAAATTCGTCTCAATGATGCCTCCGAAATGTTCAATTCTTGAGAACGACGGTGAATTGATGTTGATGGCGCTTCACGCACACTTTCTGCCACAGCAGCAATATTCTCGGGTGTACGCACTGTTTTTGGCCTTTCACGCTTTGATTTATCGATGAGGATGACAGTTTCTTTCACTTTTTCCACAAGATAACGAACATATGGAGCTGACGGTGCTTCTCTTCTTCCAAAATCCGTACACAATTTTCGCACACATTCTGCAACATTACCGTGATTTTCAAAGTAATGTCGCAATATTTTCCAGTGTTGTTCAAGCATACACGCAACCATATTCGTTCAGCGGGAGGATAAGACTAATTATCTGTCAAATCAGATATGAGCTAAGTGTTACCATTCACGAAATAAGCACTAGTTGAAAAAAAACGTTAGATGGCGGACAATTTATTATGTAAAATCCGGGTAATATTTGTAAAGTTTTACTGATACACGTGAATTGAATGAAAGTTTTATAAACCAGATTTTTCTCGAGCAGTTTTAATTTGTTATTGAAGCTAAATACATTCATGCTAAAGTTAATTATGTACCTTCAGAAAAAAATTTAATGATTGTAGGTGCTGAAAAATATGTGTGAAAAACGACATATCTACAGCCATTGGGTATTTTCAAGTTTTTCATTGACAAGTTGTTTGATTGGCTCCATTAACCATTAACCATAAACCATTGACCATTAACCATTAACCAATAACTATTAACTATTAACCATTAACCATTAACCATTAACCATTAACCATTAACCATTAACCATCAACCATTGACCATTAACCATTAACCATTAGTCGATCGGTATAATAAGGATTTAGGTTTAGCTCAAATATTTTTGATAGTTACAAACAACAACACAAAGTCATAATAATACTCTGACCACATAGTGGTACAAGGTAAAAACATGTCCGAAAATATTTGTCGGTCTAGGTCCACTATACAATACGCTATAACATGATGCCATTGACCATTAACCATTAACCATTAACCATGAACTATTAACCATTAACCATTAACCATTAACAACAACCATTGACCATTAACCATTAACCATTAACCATTAACCATTAACCATTAACCATTAACCATTAACCATTAACCATTAACCTTTAACCATTATCCATTAACCATCAACCATTAACCATTAACCATTAACCATTAATCATTAACCTTTAACCATTAATCATAACCATTAACCATTAATCATTAACCATTGACCATTAACCATTAACCGTTAGCCATTAACCGTTAACCATTAACCATTAACTATTGGGTATTTTAACATTCTGGGAAAAATTTCCAATTTTCATTGATGAACTGTTTGATTGGTTCCATTAAATTAAAATTTTTTGTTAGAACATTGCTCACTTACACCTGGAAGCACATCCTTTTCTATTTTTTGTATAAAGGCTTAGAATTGTCGATAACTTCTCTCACTTGATCGTATGTAATTGAAACTTTTTAAAACTACGCCCATAATATGGTAATATTTAAAATAATTGGTTATGAGTAATGCAATGGACTGGGATACAATTAGGATACAAAGTGTAGGTCCCCTCATAGTTGGGGTGCCATCAGTTGCAACGCTGACCAGCTTTTTAATCGGTACAGAACGTTTTTCCTTTACAGAATAAAGGGCGTTTTATATATCTGAACCTTTAGTCATATCCATCAGTGCAATAAGGTCTAAAAATTCTTCTTTGACGTCTACATTATCTGCTACATAACGAATAAATATGGCAAGTTGCGGTTTATCTTCAGTGTCCGTTGATTGGTCTAGGGCAAGACTTAGTGCTGAGCAGTTTGTCACATTAGTATGTTTGGATGCAGGGATTTGCTCATTCGATTTCTGAAATTTTTTTATTTTCTGGATCTAAAGCAGAAATAACTTGAGCAATATTTTTTTTTATATACTCTCCCTCTGTGTAAGGGCGTTTTGCTCAAGTAATGTTGAACGCCCTAACATTGACATAACTTTGGTTTGATCATTGTGTTTACCAGCGGGAAATTTTTTGTTGAAAGAACAGTGATTTACATCCTAACACCGTTTTAGATTACTGGTTTTGAAGTGTGATAACATCACTTCATATCTATTTCTCTCTACAAACATAGAATCCTCTACGTCTTAAATTTCCCTTTCTTGTCTTCACATTTGCCTTTTGCAGAAAACATAATTATTTTGTATTTTGTTACAAATTATAATTTTCATAATTTTGATCACAACTTAACTAGATGAATTTCCAAAAAATATTGAGTCACACATGCACGCCTACTAATGCATACCAGCAAAAAAATTAAACTTTAAACTGATCCACTTTAAAATTTGCTAACAGATAAATTAAAAAAAAGACTATTTTTTATAAAAAAAAAAAAATGTTTCAACTTTAAATATAAAAATTAAACTAATTGAATTTAAAATTAAATTAATCTTACACATATGTACAGTTTTAAAAAATAAATGGCTCTTTAGAACATTAATTCGTAAACGTGGCTCCCGAAGTTAGTATCGCTGGCTATCCCCGTTATAGACCAAAGAGTTAAGAGTAATAATATATCGATGTTAAGTTTTGTTTACAAATCTAATTTTTTAAGAGTTATATACTCAACAATAATAATAACAGTCCAACCGGCCTGACTTTTTTCCAGCCGCGGTGAACGTTTTTTTTTTTAAATCTTATTTTTCTATCCTAATTATAACCGAAAATGAGTGGGGAGCTAAGAAAAAACGCCTTGAAATTTTTCATATATATCATGGGTGTTTTTTATATACAAGTACTATATATTTATGTACATAGGTATGTCTCTATATGTATGCCAGTATCATATGTAGATTGTAGATATTTTTGGTTTATGTTCTGGCTTGTGGCTCAAAGCATATGTTGAAAACTTAATGAAATTTATGAAGAAATTCTCTTACTTCTACTTTACCCAGGGGATTTGTTTCTTTCATAAAGTACTTGAGAACAACAACAAAAAAAAAAACATGCAAACAACTAAATAAATTCCAATTTACGACTTTTAAGCATATTATTTTTTTTTTTTTGCTGTTCAGTCCTCAACAAATTTATGGTTTTGCGTATTTATTAAAGCCACTGATTGCTCTGAAAATAAAGCTAATGCTGCTTCAGCTGCAAAAATGTAGTAGAAAAAGCGATTAAATAAATTTCTTAAAGAAAAGTTTATAAAAAATTTATATGTCTTAAAAAAATGTGTTGTTAAAATAAGAAAACAAATATATAAATAAAAATACATGTACTAAGGAACCTTTGTTTGAATGATGGAAAAGAAAATCGTACTTTTCAAAAAGTACTTAACAGTGATTATGTCTTAATTTTGACGGCGTAGCATATACATATCTACGTACGCGTAATATTAAGAACAAATTATTACTCATATTCATGTCATGACGACAAGCAGACTGTAACAACTAGAAGTTGAAAAATCAAAAGAAGTTATTTACAGTGACGTACATAGAAAAAATGAACATTAGGAATTGTCTGAGGAATTTGACATAAGTATGTACAGCTGTGTTCCAGAAATATAGTTACGCAGTGTAACAATAAAGGAAAAAAATTTAGACTCAAACAATAATTAATATTGAAATTTAAAGATTCTCCGAAAATAGTATATACGATTTTAAAAAAAAGTTAGGCTCACCTAACAGGTTATAGAGTTTTTATGAATTTTCAAACCGCAGATAAGGTAAAGATCATATTCGAAGTTATTTTTGCATGGGGACTAGGGCGAAAATTGGACTGATCGTGACCATATTAAGTAACGTCAATAAGCGCAATAACCGCTTAACTCGAAAATCATGCTTTCGAGAAAAAAAACCTTCTTATATAAATATAATGTGGCTTCATTACGACTTAGGTAAGAATATTTGTATTAATATCTTTTTAAAATGCAGTGTTATAGAAATGGGGATTTCACGTATATATAAAGATTTTTTAGTAGAATATGATAGCATATATAACTCAAATCGTTGAAAATCATTCTTTCGACAAAAATATAAATGTAATGGGGCTTTATTACCACTTAGGTCAGTATGTTTTTATTAATAACTTTTTTAATAACAGTGTTAGAAAAATGGGGATTTCACATAAATATAAAGCATTCTTAGTACAATATGATTGCATACATAACTCTAATCGTTCTTAAGTCGACTTAGGCAGTTATCGCTTGTGATCACAGATATATTAGGGCGGGTCGATTTATAAATCGCCCAAGTGACAAGGAAAATCGTATTCTAGGGATCAAAATAAGAAACTTTGCCCGAGGAACCATACCTCTAAAACGAATTCTGATGTCCTGACTTTTGACCTGTCTGTCTGTCTGCCTCACTTTGACGCATTTAGAGTGCCCCAATCTAGTCCAAATGTATGATCGACCCCCACTAACTTTGTAGGATCGATCTACCCATGCCAGTGGCACACAGTTGAGAATGATGATTTGTATTTATCATCGTAATTAAAGTAATGTATTTTTTTATTAAATCATTTTGTTATGTATACTTATTTTTTTCCCCCTTATGAATAATAATAATTATTTTGTTGATTTTAATTCTTTTGAAAACTATGTAAATAACTCAAATCCATTATTTAATATAATTTCTCTAAACGTCAGAAGCATTTCATCAATTAACAAATTTAATAGATTTAAAACTTTTGTAAATATGTTACCACGTCTACCCAACATTATTGCCGTACAAGAGACATGGTTTTGTAGCATGCAACTTAGCTCTCAAGCAGCAAAAGAACAAATTTGCCAGCAAACGTTCGTAGCATTAGCACGCATTTAAGTTCCAGCCTCTATCTCGTCGGCGATTGGGGTGGGATTCTTGGACTACAATGCTTGCGGCTGTCGACTATTATACTAACAGAAAAAGATTTTAAAGAATGCGTGCATTGTTATAAGGAAAGAGGGAAAAGTAAAGAAAAGAAGAAAATGAGAGGAAGGAAATTGATTTAGAGGGGAAAAACAAGCATCCATGTTGCTTGAATATGTGCTGATGTTATACATATTTTTACCCGCCCAACCATGATCATATAATAAAATATCCGTGGAAATTTACATGATCCCAAATACATTACCCTATCCAAACAACTAGCTAGAAATCACAACAAAAGATTTTTATAGATCCATTCTAATGAATTAATTTATTGAAAATAAAAAAAAATCTTACAATTTAACATTAAACCAAGATTTAATTTATATATAATGTTATTAACTTATATCGAAATTTATAAAAGATTTGAAATTAAACATTTTTGAATTTAAAAACTAACATACTTTTATCACCAGCAAAACTTTTTAGTTAAGAATTCAAAAGAAAAAAACAAGTATTTGTGCCGAAATCAACAAAAAAAAATATGCTGAAAAAAACCCTAAAAAGGTATATCCCGGTCGGATATCAGGGTATAATATGTAATAAGTCAAATTGTGCAATAAAATATAAAAAAAAAGATGTATCAAAAAAAAATAAAAAAAAACTTTACTAGGTATCGGCCGAATTCGATAAAGTAGCCACGAAATTAACGTTTAATCAATAATATCGAATACATTCTTTTATAAAAGGCATACATTATACTTTTAGATGCGGAACGCGTGGAATTGAAACAATTGAAAGATTCCCGTTAGTTGTATTATCGTCTTATTTAATAATTAAACACATTAGAAGCCATTTAAATCGTGCTTTAAAATATTACACCAACATATTGGATATCAAAATAATTCAGTTTTTATTTCGGATTGTTTACTTTTAATGTTTTTAATGTTGGATTATTAAATACGTTCATGAGTTGAATTCATCACTGTTGGCTTAACATGTACAAAAAAAATACACTTGTTCGCTGTTATCAACAGACCACAAAAATGTTAACAAGTAGTTTTAACAGTGATGCATACAATTATGTTAACTAAAATAAATGTTAGAAAAGGTAGTATTTGACTTACATTGATCGAATTAATCCCACGATGAAAGATCTTTCATAGCTGGATGCAGTGTGTTGATGATGATTTTAATAATTTTTAATTCTAATAATTGTTCATAACTTTTATATTTTTTTTTTTTTTTTTGTACCATTTTTTTCCGCAATATCTTTCCTTTATGGCTTCCTTAACTAAATTTTTAGCACAAAACGCTTACTTGGACATAGATTTACTCTGTAATTTGAACTTTTCCTATGACTCTTCCCCAATTGCTGGCGGGTTTCCGTTGAGGGTTTCCCGGACCCAAAAAGAATTTAGGATGTGTTAGGTGAACTTCTCTCACAAGTTATGCCCTTAATAGCCCAGATAATGCAGTGTTCTGTGTGTGATTAGGTAACTAGCTGTAATAGAATTGTTTTGGTTAGGTTTATTTTTGCATCGAACGACTTTATGTACGTATAGGAATACCTTTATGTTTGTTAACACCAAGGTGTTAAAAGCGATAATTAGGAAAACTTTTCCGGACGCCACTGAGTATGGATAAATTACTTCCCTTTATGCACAGATGCATGAAAATGTGGGTGTTCTTAAAGAGAATCTGTTTTCAAGGAATAATTAATTTATTTGTTCAAACAAAATTTATTAAATATTTTGTTTAAATTGAAGTGTAATGAAGTTAAATATAACTCACCCTTTGTACAACACTTTTTTTTCTTTAATAAAAGTAAACCAACAAAATGTTCTTCTATTTTTTTCCAAAGATTTAAACAAAATCTTTTATTGGTGATTGAAATAAACTTGGCACGTGACGATCACAAAAATAGACAGATTTTTACTCACAAAGAGCCTTTTATAGCCATAAAATATTGGAAAATTTTTGGGAAAAATCACGTTAACTCAGCGGTATCATACCATGAACAAATACAAATGCAATTGACAATTACAGGCAAAACAAACCAAATGTCAACCAGTTTTGACACACACTGCATTATCCTTAGTACAGGGTGAATTGTATATAAGGGAAATGTTATTAGAAATTTTTACCAAGTTTTAAATAAAATGACTTAAAAAAAAATCAAATAATTAATAATTACAATTTGTCGATGGGTTTGCTACAAGCGCCTCTACAAACCCCCCCGCCGAAATCAGGTTTGGGTCTGCACGCAACACAAAGCTGATACCGCTGGTAGCAAGAACAATCATATTTACTGTCGAATATCTTTAGCATGGTAGATGCCTATTGAACGTCCATTCATGTCCTCCAGTTCATAGTAGCAATAACCTGTTTTCTTGCGTATTCTAGCTTTAAGAAACGGATGCCCAAGTTTTGCATTATAGCCTTTTTCAAAATTACTTTGCTTAAAATTGCGTCTAAAAATTTCTTGACCCTCGACATAATTCACATCACGTGATCTAAGATTATATGATTTTTCATTTCGGTCCTGTTGTTTTGTCATATTTTTAATAGCTCTTCCCCTAATAACATTAAATGAATCCTCCCTATTAAATCGAATCGCTCTGTCGTCTAACATATTCAGATTGCGAAGTAATGCATACGTTTTACCGTTGGTAATCATATGCTGTCCGAACGCCATGTAATAAGGTGAAGTACCTATGGACGCATGCACAGATGAACGTAGGGAACAACTGATACTGCTGAGGTATTCATCCCAATTACTTTGGTCGTGTTTTATATACGCTCGAATAGCCGAAAGAACAGAACGATTAACGCGCTCAGATGCATTTGACTGTGGCGAATAAATTGCAGTGTAGACGTGGTTTACTCCGTAATTTTGTAACAATTTATTAAATTGGTTCGATTTAAACTGAGACCCGTTGTCAGACACTACTGTCTCAGGTGTTCCGTAAGTATGGAAGAGATCCTGTTCCATATATTTAATGACAACATCCGTAGTAAATTTTTTTACGGGTTTAAGAAAACAAAATTTAGAAAAATGATCTAGAACGATGAATATTCCTACATTGCCACTTTTCGACCGAGGATAAGGCCCTAGGAAATCTATATATAGTTTCTGAAAAAATCGAGACGTTTCTGCTGTTTTGCCCATAGGGGGACGCATAGTAAAATTAGGGTGTTTCGTACCTTTACATATCTCACAAGAATTCACGTAATCTTTAACATCATTAACTAAGTTTGGCCAAAAGTAAAATCTCCGTATACGCTCAATTGTTTTATTAATTCCACCGTGAGAACTAAGCGGACTATCGTGTGCCTTCTGAAGCACCTCCGTGGTCATATCTTTGGGGATCCAAAGTTTCCATGCCAAGTCATCCTGCACTCGTTCCCCAGTACAGTGTTCCGTTCGTCTGTACAAGTATCCGTCAACAATCCTTAAGTCAGGAGTTTTATCAATATTTTTCTGAACATTATTTAAAAGTTCGTTATATTCTGTACTCTTAAAAATTTCGGATTGTAAATCCACGAAAACCCCAGTCTCGTCTATAGCGGACAATTGTTTACCAGAAATAACGGACAAATCTTCTACATTGGTACGTGAAAGAGCATCAGGAACTATGTTTTGGCTACCTTTTCTATGCTCTATTTTAAACTTAAAGCCTTGAAGTTTCAAAGCCCATCTTGCCAACCGCGAATTCAGGTCTGTTTGGGACATGAGCCATTTTAACGACGCATGATCAGTTATCACGGTAAACTCATGTCCTTCCACATATGCCCGAAATTTCTTTATACTTAGCATCGCTGCTAAACACTCTTGTTCGGTCACCGAATAATTACGTTGGGCTTGGTTGAGTTTTTTCGACATAAAGGCGATTGGAAACTCTTCACCCTCCGCAGTTTTCTGGACCAACACGCTTCCTATGCCAGTGTTGCTCGCATCACAGTGTATATAAAAAGGCTGTGAAAAATCAGGACTGCGCAATACTGGTGCAGTTGTCAAAATAGACTTTAACTCCTCAAAAGCTTTTTGAGCTTTATCATTCCAAACATATTTCCTGTTCGTCTTTAACAAATCTGTTAAAGGAGCAGTAACTGACGCATAGTTCTTGATGAACTTTCTGTACCAACCGGACATACCTAGAAACCGTCTGATTTGCTTAACAGACCTCGGAGTCGGGAATTCGATTATGGCCGATATTTTATCCGGGTCTGTCTGAATTACACCGTTCCCTACCAAGTGGCCAAGATAACGGACTTCCTGTACGCAAAATTTAGATTTTTCAACATTAATAGTCAGTCCTGAGGAACGAAGTTGCTGCGAGATTTCCCGTAATACTGCAAGATGTCTATCAAATGAGTCTGATACGATCAGCAAGTCGTCCAGATAAACGAACACTTCTGTTCTCAGTATCGCCGGTACCACCTTATCCATAAGTCTCGACATTGTTTGGGGCGCATTACAAAGGCCAAATGGCATTACTTTGTAATGGTATAAGGGGCGACCGGGAACAGTAAATGCCGTTTTATCTTTCGACGACTTGTCCAATGGTATTTGCCAAAACGCGTCTTTAAGATCTATACTCGTTATATATTCAGCCTTCGGTAATCTACTTAAAATGCCATCAATGTTAGGTAGCGGATACGCATCCTTGACAGTAGCCGTGTTCAGTTTCCGACTATCAAGGCAAAGTCGAACTTTTCCCGGTTTTCGAACCAAAACGATCGGTGAGGACCACGCGCTGTCCGACTCTTCAATTACGTCCATTTCCAACATTCTGTCTAATTCTGCGTAAATCAATATTTCCATGGCAGGTGAGACAGGAAAATGCCGCTGTTTTATCGGGGTCGAATTTCCAACATCTATTACGTGAGATATTATGCTTGTCCGCCCAAGACCCTCTTTTGAAAATGACGGAAACGTATTAATCACAAGCTGTAGTTGTTGTTTTTCTAATGTTGATAAAGGTCGTTGTTCAAAAGGCTCAGAAATATTATTTGAAAATAATTTAGTATTTAATTCGGATATAAGCCCAGTTGGTAACAATTCAAAGGCGTGCCAAAAGTCTATTCCTAAGTAAAGTTTCTGAGATAAACTTGGTATGATAAAAAGTTTAATAGGCTTAACAATACCCCTAAAAGTAATATCAGTATTTATATAACCAGAAACATCTTGAGTTTTCCCATCTGCAGTTTTTACGAATGAACTAATTTTTTTAAAAGGATAATTTGAAGTTAAAAATTCCTTAGCAGCTACCGAACCTAAACAACTAACAGATGCACCTGTATCTAACAAGCCACTGTAATTTCGGCCAAAAAGTAAAACATCTGCGTATGGTCTTATGTCATTAGGTTTGTCATATAATGAGCTCAAAAGACACCGGCGCGTATGAGCAACCTTTTGCCAATAATTCTTCATACGCTCCGTTGAACGGACTTTCTTAAAATTCGGTTTTTCATCGTTAAATATTTCCGCCCGTTTGGCCTTATAGTCTGCTAATCTAACATGAAATGGTTTGAAATATGTAGGTGGATGAGCTTTTTGGGAAAATAAATTCTGACTTGTATGTGGTAATGAGGTATATGGATTTGACAATTCTTTATTGCTTAAAATTTTCGTTTGTTTCAAAATTTTAGGTGACATTTCAGACGTTTGAAACTTATCATTTTTAAAGCGATTTTCGTCGGAGTGTGATAAAGTAAAATCAGGATTTTTAAGTGTATAATCATGGCTTTTATCTAGGTCAATAGATCGATTTATTCGGTATTTGTGCTGGTCGAGCTCATCTGTTTGTGTGCACTTCTCTGTGCATTCGCTCTGTAGTTTTTTGAATTGCACTTTGTACACCTAGGTTTGTAAATATTTGGTGTGCCACAACCATAACAAAATACTTTACCCTCTTCGAGACAATCCTGATATCTATGACCAGCTTTCTGGCAATTCCAACATGATAATGAAATTTCTGATACGTCCTCATCAGATGCTTCTAACTTATCTTCCGCGATTTCATGGACCTGCCTACGAGGGACAAACTGCTTTGAATTATGTTGCCTCTTATTAATATCTTGCAAAAAGAATTCTCGTCGGCGACAAATATCTCTAAGTTGAGCAACTGATGATACCTGAATATTTAAAATTTCATGCTGCACCTCTGGAAGCAAATTTCTGCGTAAAATTTCTACTAATATATTCTCATTTAAGGGTTGCGTCAATCGGTCCGCTATGTCTACAATTGCCTCGTAAAAAATATCAAAACTTTCATTAGGGCGTTGTTTTCGATCGCGTATCATCTCCCTAAAATCTATATCTGTTCGCGAATCTTTATATTGCTTACGCAAAGCTTGGCACAGATCAGACCAACGAATATTTGGCACAGATCTATGGTATCTCCAGAACCAATCACTTGCCTTAGAGTCAAATAGTGTAGAAATATGTCGACAAAGTAAATCGAAATTCCCGTTCAATGTCTGGGTAGTTAACGCCTCGACCCTATATAAAAAATTATCTATTGACATACCCTCTGGATCACCAGTAAACTTAAGTTTCCAATTGAATATAATATGACCAACTTTTTCAGGTCTGAAGGAATTATCAGTATAAGGTGAAACTTGTCCAGCAGAATGATTCCAGCCATTATCTAACCCTGGCGGAATATTATTATTATTGTTAGCTGTCGGTATACCCAAGAGTTGGTTTAATGTTTGTTGCTCTCCAGCAGGTAAATGATTTTGGTTAGAGGTAGGAAACCCTGAAACGGATTGAATTTGTGGCTGTACCGGTAAATTCAGTCTACTTAAACTTGATTGAATATTGCTTTCAATCAACCTACTAAATTCTTCACTAAGTGTTGCTAATAATTGTGCTTGCTGCGACATAACAGCCATAGTTACTAAATTTTGTATCTGATCAGTCTGATCTTGAGCTGAATCGGTAGGCAAACTAGCAGGATTTCCGGTAGGGGATGGACCAGAAACAGTATCCGACAATGCACCTAAACCTGACCTATTCAAGTCACTATTTAAGGCTTTTTGAGCTTGTTGTCGAGTTATCATAGGCGGTGGATGGTTCATATTACCTTTACCAGGAGTTGCAACTAGAGGCAATATTGAAAGGCTTAATTTGCAAGTAGGACAATTCGGATTTGATTTGGCATATTTGGTCAAACACGATTTGTGAAATTGATGCCCACAACGAGTCATGTTCCCATATTTAGCGTCACTAATAAGGTTTTCACATATGCCACAGGGTGGCAAAAATTGGCTATCACCAGGAGTGGTATTAGGATTTTGTGCACCCTCCATTATAAACAAAATTTACTTGAAACAATATAAATAAAAAAAGTATAGAAGCTCGCCAAACAAAACAAAAATCCGGTTTAATTAGAAATTAAAAAAAAATATTACTTAAATCTAAAAAAAACGTATGAAGATAGCAAGAAATTAATAAAAAAAATCCAATAATTCAAAAAAAAACTCTTGATTTAATTACAGAACTAGACCTAATAGAAAACATCTAATAGAAAAATCAAAAAAAAATTTAATAAAAAAAGTTAACTAAATAATAAAAAAAAATTGTTCCCTTCCTAATTATGGTAAACAAATTTCCAGGTTTAATTTAAAAACCAAAAAAAATAATGTTCAAAAAAAAATCAAAAATTATTTCAAATGAAATTGAAATAAAATAGTACAAAAAAATTTAAAATTTGCGCATATTCCATTTCATATCAAAAAAACTCTTACTAATAGCAAACATTTATTTAAATTAATATTTTCCTCTACCCGTTTCAAGAAAATAGCGATAAATTTTCTAATTGTCACATTCAGGACACCGAGCATGAAGCTTATAGCATTCTTCGATACAATCAATATGAAATTTGTGCCTGCAAACACGAATAATAAGGACCTCGTGATCGGATAAAATCTTACTTTTGCATAAAAAGCAAATTGGATCACGAACCAAAGTAGGAGATCCCTCCATCATAAAGAGAAAAAAAAATACTAAATAATAAAAAAAATTAAAATAAAAAAATGTAAGGTGAGAAAAACTAAAAAAAAATAAAAAAAATTAAGTTGGGAAAAATAACAAAAATCAGTTGAATCGGAATAAAAATCGTAACGTACCTCAAAAAAAAATTTTGTTCATTAAAACCAAAAATGATAAATTCAACTTCATTGAATTTAAAACAAAAAAAAATATCAAAAAAAATTATATGAAACTGTCTGATTTCTGTGCGTTGTTGTCGGATAGGGATATACTGAGTCAACAGAAGAAAACTGTTTATGCCCATAAATTAATTTCCAGAGACGGAAAAGGAAGTAGTAGAACAGAATTAAGAGAGAGATAGCAAAGAGAAAATGTTAGAAGATGTTAAGTTGGTACTAATTTAGTGTTAAACCAAAATAGTCATTTCCGAACTAAACTAATTTAAGGAACTTTACTGAAATAATGAAAAAAATTAGAACGGTCTACGTTTTAGCATCAATTTCCAAAACGTAGCATTTCCAGTAATAATTTTTCATAATTTAAATAAAATTGTGAAGAAGATAAGCAGGAAGGCGTATGAAAACTCTAATGAAGGTTAACACCATATGTTACTTATGGATATTAATTCCATAACACTAGTAAATCATACATAAAAAAAAAATACAAAATAATATAAAAAAAATTAATAGTGATAGAGAAGTAAATGGTAAGAAAATTAAAAAAAATAAGGAGCCACACGAAAAAAAAAATTGAAAACTAATTCAAAAGCTGAAAAAAGAATATATTTAACTCATGTGGGCCCCACGTTGGGCGCCAAAAATTCTTTCTGTAGCATGCAACTTAGCTCTCAAGCAGCAAAAGAACAAATTTGCCAGCAAACGTTCGTAGCATTAGCACGCATTTAAGTTCCAGCCCCTATCTCGTCGGCGATTGGGGTGGGATTCTTGGACTACAATGCTTGCGGCTGTCGACTATTATACTAACAGAAAAAGATTTTAAAGAATGCGTGCATTGTTATAAGGAAAGAGGGAAAAGTAAAGAAAAGAAGAAAATGAGAGGAAGGAAATTGATTTAGAGGGGAAAAACAAGCATCCATGTTGCTTGAATATGTGCTGATGTTATACATATTTTTACCCGCCCAACCATGATCATATAATAAAATATCCGTGGAAATTTACATGATCCCAAATACATTACCCTATCCAAACAACTAGCTAGAAATCACAACAAAAGATTTTTATAGATCCATTCTAATGAATTAATTTATTGAAAATAAAAAAAAATCTTACAATTTAACATTAAACCAAGATTTAATTTATATATAATGTTATTAACTTATATCGAAATTTATAAAAGATTTGAAATTAAACATTTTTGAATTTAAAAACTAACATACTTTTATCACCAGCAAAACTTTTTAGTTAAGAATTCAAAAGAAAAAAACAAGTATTTGTGCCGAAATCAACAAAAAAAAATATGCTGAAAAAAACCCTAAAAAGGTATATCCCGGTCGGATATCAGGGTATAATATGTAATAAGTCAAATTGTGCAATAAAATATAAAAAAAAAGATGTATCAAAAAAAAATAAAAAAAAACTTTACTAGGTATCGGCCGAATTCGATAAAGTAGCCACGAAATTAACGTTTAATCAATAATATCGAATACATTCTTTTATAAAAGGCATACATTATACTTTTAGATGCGGAACGCGTGGAATTGAAACAATTGAAAGATTCCCGTTAGTTGTATTATCGTCTTATTTAATAATTAAACACATTAGAAGCCATTTAAATCGTGCTTTAAAATATTACACCAACATATTGGATATCAAAATAATTCAGTTTTTATTTCGGATTGTTTACTTTTAATGTTTTTAATGTTGGATTATTAAATACGTTCATGAGTTGAATTCATCACTGTTGGCTTAACATGTACAAAAAAAATACACTTGTTCGCTGTTATCAACAGACCACAAAAATGTTAACAAGTAGTTTTAACAGTGATGCATACAATTATGTTAACTAAAATAAATGTTAGAAAAGGTAGTATTTGACTTACATTGATCGAATTAATCCCACGATGAAAGATCTTTCATAGCTGGATGCAGTGTGTTGATGATGATTTTAATAATTTTTAATTCTAATAATTGTTCATAACTTTTATATTTTTTTTTTTTTTTTTTGTACCATTTTTTTCCGCAATATCTTTCCTTTATGGCTTCCTTAACTAAATTTTTAGCACAAAACGCTTACTTGGACATAGATTTACTCTGTAATTTGAACTTTTCCTATGACTCTTCCCCAATTGCTGGCGGGTTTCCGTTGAGGGTTTCCCGGACCCAAAAAGAATTTAGGATGTGTTAGGTGAACTTCTCTCACAAGTTATGCCCTTAATAGCCCAGATAATGCAGTGTTCTGTGTGTGATTAGGTAACTAGCTGTAATAGAATTGTTTTGGTTAGGTTTATTTTTGCATCGAACGACTTTATGTACGTATAGGAATACCTTTATGTTTGTTAACACCAAGGTGTTAAAAGCGATAATTAGGAAAACTTTTCCGGACGCCACTGAGTATGGATAAATTACTTCCCTTTATGCACAGATGCATGAAAATGTGGGTGTTCTTAAAGAGAATCTGTTTTCAAGGAATAATTAATTTATTTGTTCAAACAAAATTTATTAAATATTTTGTTTAAATTGAAGTGTAATGAAGTTAAATATAACTCACCCTTTGTACAACACTTTTTTTTCTTTAATAAAAGTAAACCAACAAAATGTTCTTCTATTTTTTTCCAAAGATTTAAACAAAATCTTTTATTGGTGATTGAAATAAACTTGGCACGTGACGATCACAAAAATAGACAGATTTTTACTCACAAAGAGCCTTTTATAGCCATAAAATATTGGAAAATTTTTGGGAAAAATCACGTTAACTCAGCGGTATCATACCATGAACAAATACAAATGCAATTGACAATTACAGGCAAAACAAACCAAATGTCAACCAGTTTTGACACACACTGCATTATCCTTAGTACAGGGTGAATTGTATATAAGGGAAATGTTATTAGAAATTTTTACCAAGTTTTAAATAAAATGACTTAAAAAAAAATCAAATAATTAATAATTACAATTTGTCGATGGGTTTGCTACAAGCGCCTCTACAAACCCCCCCGCCGAAATCAGGTTTGGGTCTGCACGCAACACAAAGCTGATACCGCTGGTAGCAAGAACAATCATATTTACTGTCGAATATCTTTAGCATGGTAGATGCCTATTGAACGTCCATTCATGTCCTCCAGTTCATAGTAGCAATAACCTGTTTTCTTGCGTATTCTAGCTTTAAGAAACGGATGCCCAAGTTTTGCATTATAGCCTTTTTCAAAATTACTTTGCTTAAAATTGCGTCTAAAAATTTCTTGACCCTCGACATAATTCACATCACGTGATCTAAGATTATATGATTTTTCATTTCGGTCCTGTTGTTTTGTCATATTTTTAATAGCTCTTCCCCTAATAACATTAAATGAATCCTCCCTATTAAATCGAATCGCTCTGTCGTCTAACATATTCAGATTGCGAAGTAATGCATACGTTTTACCGTTGGTAATCATATGCTGTCCGAACGCCATGTAATAAGGTGAAGTACCTATGGACGCATGCACAGATGAACGTAGGGAACAACTGATACTGCTGAGGTATTCATCCCAATTACTTTGGTCGTGTTTTATATACGCTCGAATAGCCGAAAGAACAGAACGATTAACGCGCTCAGATGCATTTGACTGTGGCGAATAAATTGCAGTGTAGACGTGGTTTACTCCGTAATTTTGTAACAATTTATTAAATTGGTTCGATTTAAACTGAGACCCGTTGTCAGACACTACTGTCTCAGGTGTTCCGTAAGTATGGAAGAGATCCTGTTCCATATATTTAATGACAACATCCGTAGTAAATTTTTTTACGGGTTTAAGAAAACAAAATTTAGAAAAATGATCTAGAACGATGAATATTCCTACATTGCCACTTTTCGACCGAGGATAAGGCCCTAGGAAATCTATATATAGTTTCTGAAAAAATCGAGACGTTTCTGCTGTTTTGCCCATAGGGGGACGCATAGTAAAATTAGGGTGTTTCGTACCTTTACATATCTCACAAGAATTCACGTAATCTTTAACATCATTAACTAAGTTTGGCCAAAAGTAAAATCTCCGTATACGCTCAATTGTTTTATTAATTCCACCGTGAGAACTAAGCGGACTATCGTGTGCCTTCTGAAGCACCTCCGTGGTCATATCTTTGGGGATCCAAAGTTTCCATGCCAAGTCATCCTGCACTCGTTCCCCAGTACAGTGTTCCGTTCGTCTGTACAAGTATCCGTCAACAATCCTTAAGTCAGGAGTTTTATCAATATTTTTCTGAACATTATTTAAAAGTTCGTTATATTCTGTACTCTTAAAAATTTCGGATTGTAAATCCACGAAAACCCCAGTCTCGTCTATAGCGGACAATTGTTTACCAGAAATAACGGACAAATCTTCTACATTGGTACGTGAAAGAGCATCAGGAACTATGTTTTGGCTACCTTTTCTATGCTCTATTTTAAACTTAAAGCCTTGAAGTTTCAAAGCCCATCTTGCCAACCGCGAATTCAGGTCTGTTTGGGACATGAGCCATTTTAACGACGCATGATCAGTTATCACGGTAAACTCATGTCCTTCCACATATGCCCGAAATTTCTTTATACTTAGCATCGCTGCTAAACACTCTTGTTCGGTCACCGAATAATTACGTTGGGCTTGGTTGAGTTTTTTCGACATAAAGGCGATTGGAAACTCTTCACCCTCCGCAGTTTTCTGGACCAACACGCTTCCTATGCCAGTGTTGCTCGCATCACAGTGTATATAAAAAGGCTGTGAAAAATCAGGACTGCGCAATACTGGTGCAGTTGTCAAAATAGACTTTAACTCCTCAAAAGCTTTTTGAGCTTTATCATTCCAAACATATTTCCTGTTCGTCTTTAACAAATCTGTTAAAGGAGCAGTAACTGACGCATAGTTCTTGATGAACTTTCTGTACCAACCGGACATACCTAGAAACCGTCTGATTTGCTTAACAGACCTCGGAGTCGGGAATTCGATTATGGCCGATATTTTATCCGGGTCTGTCTGAATTACACCGTTCCCTACCAAGTGGCCAAGATAACGGACTTCCTGTACGCAAAATTTAGATTTTTCAACATTAATAGTCAGTCCTGAGGAACGAAGTTGCTGCGAGATTTCCCGTAATACTGCAAGATGTCTATCAAATGAGTCTGATACGATCAGCAAGTCGTCCAGATAAACGAACACTTCTGTTCTCAGTATCGCCGGTACCACCTTATCCATAAGTCTCGACATTGTTTGGGGCGCATTACAAAGGCCAAATGGCATTACTTTGTAATGGTATAAGGGGCGACCGGGAACAGTAAATGCCGTTTTATCTTTCGACGACTTGTCCAATGGTATTTGCCAAAACGCGTCTTTAAGATCTATACTCGTTATATATTCAGCCTTCGGTAATCTACTTAAAATGCCATCAATGTTAGGTAGCGGATACGCATCCTTGACAGTAGCCGTGTTCAGTTTCCGACTATCAAGGCAAAGTCGAACTTTTCCCGGTTTTCGAACCAAAACGATCGGTGAGGACCACGCGCTGTCCGACTCTTCAATTACGTCCATTTCCAACATTCTGTCTAATTCTGCGTAAATCAATATTTCCATGGCAGGTGAGACAGGAAAATGCCGCTGTTTTATCGGGGTCGAATTTCCAACATCTATTACGTGAGATATTATGCTTGTCCGCCCAAGACCCTCTTTTGAAAATGACGGAAACGTATTAATCACAAGCTGTAGTTGTTGTTTTTCTAATGTTGATAAAGGTCGTTGTTCAAAAGGCTCAGAAATATTATTTGAAAATAATTTAGTATTTAATTCGGATATAAGCCCAGTTGGTAACAATTCAAAGGCGTGCCAAAAGTCTATTCCTAAGTAAAGTTTCTGAGATAAACTTGGTATGATAAAAAGTTTAATAGGCTTAACAATACCCCTAAAAGTAATATCAGTATTTATATAACCAGAAACATCTTGAGTTTTCCCATCTGCAGTTTTTACGAATGAACTAATTTTTTTAAAAGGATAATTTGAAGTTAAAAATTCCTTAGCAGCTACCGAACCTAAACAACTAACAGATGCACCTGTATCTAACAAGCCACTGTAATTTCGGCCAAAAAGTAAAACATCTGCGTATGGTCTTATGTCATTAGGTTTGTCATATAATGAGCTCAAAAGACACCGGCGCGTATGAGCAACCTTTTGCCAATAATTCTTCATACGCTCCGTTGAACGGACTTTCTTAAAATTCGGTTTTTCATCGTTAAATATTTCCGCCCGTTTGGCCTTATAGTCTGCTAATCTAACATGAAATGGTTTGAAATATGTAGGTGGATGAGCTTTTTGGGAAAATAAATTCTGACTTGTATGTGGTAATGAGGTATATGGATTTGACAATTCTTTATTGCTTAAAATTTTCGTTTGTTTCAAAATTTTAGGTGACATTTCAGACGTTTGAAACTTATCATTTTTAAAGCGATTTTCGTCGGAGTGTGATAAAGTAAAATCAGGATTTTTAAGTGTATAATCATGGCTTTTATCTAGGTCAATAGATCGATTTATTCGGTATTTGTGCTGGTCGAGCTCATCTGTTTGTGTGCACTTCTCTGTGCATTCGCTCTGTAGTTTTTTGAATTGCACTTTGTACACCTAGGTTTGTAAATATTTGGTGTGCCACAACCATAACAAAATACTTTACCCTCTTCGAGACAATCCTGATATCTATGACCAGCTTTCTGGCAATTCCAACATGATAATGAAATTTCTGATACGTCCTCATCAGATGCTTCTAACTTATCTTCCGCGATTTCATGGACCTGCCTACGAGGGACAAACTGCTTTGAATTATGTTGCCTCTTATTAATATCTTGCAAAAAGAATTCTCGTCGGCGACAAATATCTCTAAGTTGAGCAACTGATGATACCTGAATATTTAAAATTTCATGCTGCACCTCTGGAAGCAAATTTCTGCGTAAAATTTCTACTAATATATTCTCATTTAAGGGTTGCGTCAATCGGTCCGCTATGTCTACAATTGCCTCGTAAAAAATATCAAAACTTTCATTAGGGCGTTGTTTTCGATCGCGTATCATCTCCCTAAAATCTATATCTGTTCGCGAATCTTTATATTGCTTACGCAAAGCTTGGCACAGATCAGACCAACGAATATTTGGCACAGATCTATGGTATCTCCAGAACCAATCACTTGCCTTAGAGTCAAATAGTGTAGAAATATGTCGACAAAGTAAATCGAAATTCCCGTTCAATGTCTGGGTAGTTAACGCCTCGACCCTATATAAAAAATTATCTATTGACATACCCTCTGGATCACCAGTAAACTTAAGTTTCCAATTGAATATAATATGACCAACTTTTTCAGGTCTGAAGGAAGTTTTAAATAAAATGACTTAAAAAAAAATCAAATAATTAATAATTACAATTTGTCGATGGGTTTGCTACAAGCGCCTCTACAGTTTGAAAGCAAGTTAATTCAATTATATAACATAGAAGGTTTTAATACCGAGCACTGTTGTCGAACCGATGGTTATGGTGGTACCTCCGTCTTTATTAGGAAAGATATGGAGTATAATATCAAGTTATGCTCAAGCAATGATTTCGTTGAAATGATAATTTTAACATTTGAAAATACTAAATTGAATGGTAAATCCATGGTTTTTGGTTCATTTTACAGATCACAAAAGTGTGTTTCAAACAATTTTTTATCAATTTTGGATAATATACTTCGTTGTTATGGCCGTAGTCCTTGTATTTTAGTTGGTGATACCAATATTGATAGCTTAGATATGCTTGCCTCGGAGGAGCTCATGAATTTGCTAGCTAATTATGATTTTAAAAGTAGTCATATCTTAAGAACACGTCCGGTTAGTGGAACTTCAATTGATCATGTCTATTGCAATCTGAATAGTGATTTATTTATTGACACTGTCGTATGTAAGTTATCGGATCATAATTTTGTATCAGTGAGAATTGGAATTGAGACTCGAACCCAAGTTTATGAAGAAGAGATTCATTGGCATTGTAACTATGACGGTGTTAAAAATTACGTTTATGAACATTTACAAAGAATATATCTAACTGGTGATCCATCAACTGATACGTCTTCTTTAGTCTTGTGTGTTGAAAAGGCTATAGAACACTCCACTGTGGGAAAAAAGGTGAAAAAAATCTCAAAAATGAAATTACGCCGTGGGTAAGTGGAAATTTTGAGAAATTGTTTTTGTATAAGAAAAAACTCTTAAATATGAGAAGGAAAAACCCAAACGACTTTGATTTACAGAAAAGACTTCAAGCAATTAGCAGAGTGATAAAAATAGCGTATAGGGTATCAATGAATAATTATTATGAAGATAATTTAAGAGAAATACAACACAATCCGAAAAAAAGTTGGAAGTTTCTTAATGAAAGTCTTGGAAGAACTTTAAATAACTCTATAAAACTTAAGAATGAAAATGGTGATGCCATTGTGGAAGATTCTGAGAAAGCAGAAGCTTTAAATAAATATTTTATTGAATCTGTGCAAGATTTAAAATCAGAGATTGAACATTACCCTGCGGATACGTGTAACTTATTAAGAACGTTGATTCAGCACAATGACAGTTTTCAGTTGGAGTTCATTACTTCGGAGGAAATAAACAATGTTATTTTGAGTTTAACACCAGGAAAGAGTCCTGGCCATGATAACGTGTCGCCAAAAGTATTATTGACTTGTAACAGTGTAATAACGCCGTTTTTGGTAGATATTTTCAACAGCATGTTGGTACGAGGCACTTATCCTGATATTTTAAAAATACACAAAGGTGTACCAATCCCTAAAGAAAAAAATGTCACTGTTGTAAATATGTTTAGACCTATAGCTATACTGTCCATTATTGATAATGTCTTCGAGAGAATGTTACATACTCAAATTTCTAACTATATGCATAGTCAAAATTTACTAAATGAGTTCCAGTATGGTTTTAGAAAAGGATGTGGAACCGAAGAGGCAACAGTTAATGTTGTAAACTTTATTTGCAAAAGCTTGGATGAGGGGTACAAAGGCGTGGCGGGCATTTTTTATGATTTTACGAAAGCTTTTGATCTTATTGATCATAAAATTCTTATGCAAAAGCTTAGATATTACGGTATTTTTGGCAGAGAGCTGTCCCTAATAAGAAGTTATTTGACAAATCGTAAACAATTTGTACAAATAAACTCATATAAAAGTGCTTTTCGTGACGTTGAATATGGAGTGCCACAGGGTAGCGTGCTCGGCCCCTTATTATTTACGATTTATCTCAACGATTTAAAAAATCTGTGTCTTTCTGGTAAACTTTTTATGTATGCTGATGACATCTGTTTGTTTTATCCATATTGGCATGAAACAGCTGTAAAAGCGTATATGGAACGGGATGCATCTCTAATATGTGAGTTTGCCAGAATAAATAAGCTTGTGTTAAATGCTAAAAAAACAAAATTATTAAGATTTAGACCCCTTAGTCAGCAAAATCAAGGCTTTAGTGTATTTGTGGATGGAAATGTTGTTACGGAACAAAATTCAATAACTTATTTAGGAGTCATTTTACAGAGTAACCTTAATTGGAGTCTACATATTCAGCATACTAAAGGAAAAATATCACAAGCTATTGGATTTTTATATAAATTTAAAAATATATTTAGCAAAGATACAAAATTTCTTATATATAACGCATTAATACAAAGTCATTTAAATTATTTAGCTATATTGTACGGTTATAGAAATTCAAATGAGCTGAAATCGCTTCAACGATCGCAAAATAAAGCTCTTAAAATAGTAGCAAATCTTCCTATTTTACATTCTACTTTTTCGTTATATCGTGATATTTTTCCATCCGTTTTACCAATTCATGGACTTCACAAGTTACAGCTTCTTTTGTATGTCTTTAAATATTTGCACAATATTGGATACCATACAGTGCAGTTTTCAAGAAACCAACAAGTTTTGAACACCAGAAATAATAGCAACTTAGCGGTAGCTAGATGCAGGTTAGAAACAACCAGACAACGAGTAGCGCATGTGGGTAGTCGTGAATTCAACAATTTACCACCAAATTTGAAATGTATATTGAGAATTTCTTCTTTTAAGAAGTCAGTAAATAGTTATCTATTTGGAAATTTGGAAGAGCTTCTGACTTAATATATTTTTTTTTATGCAATGTACTTAAATATTAGAATTATTATTACTTTTTTTTTGTTATTTATTTTTTAGTATTTGTAAATAATAATGTTTGCCAACTCGCCTCATTAATGCCTTTATGGCGCTGAGGCTTTGAATTTGTTATGAAATATTTTTGGAATAAATAAAAAAAAAAAAAAAAAAAAAATCCCCCTGGGAGGTTCCCCATACAAACATTTCAAAACATCACCATTTTTTGTTTAGAATTGGGCTGACTACGTTTGATTTAATATTAAAATTAACACTCATACGTATACATATCTTCTACTCTGCTAATAAATAATAAATACGCCTTGACTATGTTATGATATTCAAAAAGATCGATCGGATGAGGGTAAATAACTTTTAGATCACTCCATGACTATGCGTGACTATGCGTCACTTTGCGTGACTACCCCAAAATTAATCTGTAGTCACAACAGGACTATGGGCCAAGTTTCAGATCAATTGGATGAGGGGAAATGGAGTTGCCCCATGGCAGACAGACAGACTTACAGACAGGTCAAAAGTCGGGACATCAGAATTCGTTTTAGGGGTGTGGTTCCTTGGGCAAAGTCCCTACAAATCGGCCTAACATATATATGGGGGCCGGCCTAACATATATATGGGGGATTTCATGTCAAGTGCACCAACTTTTGAAACCGATGTCTTCCGATCGGGATGAAATTTGCATCAAGGTTAGTCCTATTGGATAGTAGTTTAGACACAATTTTCTAATAAGATCGGTCCAGATCTCTCTGAGTTAAAGGGGATCAAAATTTGACATTTTGGCCAAACAGGTGTTTATTCTCATCCATGTAACTTATTACCTATTGTTCATAGAAAATTTTCTCCTAAATAGTTTAGATAGCTATTTATTCAATATTTCGGAAAAAAATACTTAAAAAAAAAAAAAAAATTTTGTAGACTTTTTTTTTTGCTAAATTAAAGCATTTTTTGCCTTTTTTTCAAAAAGGGTTTTTTTTTTTTTTTCATAAGAAAGTTTAGGATTTTTCCTTTAAGAGCTTTTTGGTCGCTTAGTGGGATGGAAGTGGCATATCTATCAAAATAAATGTTTTGTAATTCAAGACAACGGTTTTTCAATTTTTCACAAATGCACTATTTTGAATTTTTTCCTATTTGTGTCTAAAACCTTACAAATAAAACTTATACTGAGAAACTAGACAAATTAACCTTTCCGAAGGTATGTAACATACCTTCATAACATAACAGAAGAGAATGGTTCTCTGTAACCTGAAAGAGTTATTTCCAATATTTTAATCTGAACACGAGGATGTTAGAATTGGCTTCACGAAATTAACCCAAATGAGGCCAAATTGCGTTTTGGCAGAAAGCAGCGGAACTCATACAGTATGCGTTTGCATTTACCATGAAAATCTTAAACTGATGTTGAACGAAATCTTCTTGAAGTATTTAATAGATGATTCGGCAGAAGATTTACACTATTACCGCGATTGCCTTAAATTGACTATGTGTCCTAATGAAACAACTTCTTGCCACTTAGGTGAATGTACCAATTGCCCGAAAACCACATTCATCAAAGATCGAGAATATATAGAGGATGTCAAATTTGATTCTTGGATTCAGACTGACACATGCACATTGAAAACAATCATTTAAAATGTGGATGATTTTGTGGAAGAAATGTGTACAGGATTGCTAAACTTGAGAAACCATGACTTTTTAGTCAAAGAGCAATGGTTTGAATATACATTTGAAGTCTGGTGAATTCGTTATTTCATATGATTTCGCTGAAAACTATAAATATGTTCTTCAGGATGCCATACAAGCATTCCACTTCCATAACGACCAAGCAACTATATTCACAGTAGTTATTTACTACATGAAAGATGAAAAACTGGAACACAAAAGTATGGCAATCATATCCGACGATTTAAAACATGATACCGTTGCAGTTTATGAGTACCAGAAGAGAATATTAAAATTTCTAAAATCCAAATTTACAGTAAAGAAGGTATACTACGTTTCGGACGGAGCTCGTCAACATTTTAAAAACAAAAGTAGCTTGGCAAATCTTATGGCCCGTGAAAAAGATTTTGGAATGCCAGCTGAGTGGCATTTTCATCCTACTGCTCATGGTAAAGGAGCATGTGATGGTATTGGAGCAAACCTTAAAAAGAAATGCAGCAAAGTATAGCCTACAGTGCTCTCATCAAGATCGCATCTCAGGTGCGACCGCTTTATTCCATTAGGCAAAAAGTTATTGTAAAGAAACTACAATAGTTTTTAGTAGCAAAGAGGATCATCAGGAAACATTGAAAACACTGAAGAGCAGATTCGGTGCTGCGGTAACAATCGATGGCACCGCTGAATACCATGCTTTTATACCGCTTGTCGATGGAAGACTCAAGTTGAAAAAGTTTTCTGCCTCTATTCAATGCGATTTCTTTCCAAAGACAACAAATAAACCAGCAGCGAAATCAACAGCTGAACATAGTAACGCCAAGAAAGGATTGACAAAAAAACGCAGTAAATAAAGGCGACAAAAAAGCTGGATGAAGGACTGGGTATTTAAAAATTTACAAGACTTAAATACTTCATCAGCTACAATAAATTAAGTATAAAAATAGTTATGATATAAATGGATCCAATGCAATTAAGATTAAATTTTAATAAATTATTTATCTTTTTATTTTTAATATTATTTTTATTATACATTAATTTAATTATTATTAAAAATAAATAAAAATAATAATTTTTCAACATTTCTATAGAAAAAAAGCGATTTTTTTCCTGAGGTTAACATATTCTGGGTATTACAGTATCGAGGGTATAAAATTTTAGTTAGGTATGTTATATACCTTCGGAAAGGTTAATTTGTCTAGTTTCTCAGTATGAGTTTTATTTGTAAGGTTTTACACACAAATAGGAAAAAATTCAAAATAGTGCATTTGTGAAAAATTGAAAAACCGTTGTCTTGAGTTACAAAACATTTATTTTGATGGATATCCCACTCCCATCCCACTAAGCGACCAAAAAGCTCTTAAAGGAAAAATGCTAAGCTTTCTTATGAAAAAAAAAAAAAAAAAATGCCCTTTTAAAAAAAAAAGGCAAAAAATGCTTTAATTTAGCAAAAAAAAAGTCTACAAATTTTTTTTTTTTTTTTAAGTATTTTTTTCCGAAATATTGAATAAATAGGTACAATAAAAATAAAATAGGTAATAAATTACATGGATGAGAAGAAACACCTGTTTGGCCAAAATGTCAAATTTTGGTGTCCTCTAACTCAGAGAGATCTGGACCGATCTTGTTGAAAAATTGTGTCTAAACTACTATCCAATAGGACTAACCTCGGTGCAAATTTCATCCCGATCGGAAGACATCGGTTTCAAAAGTTGGTGCCCTTGACATGAAATCCCCCATATGTATATACAAACCAAATTTGAGCGAAATCTTTATTTTTATTTTTTGGATTTAAAACAAGATCTGAATAATTATGGTCTGCAGAGTTCAATTTCGGGCAACTGATTAATGGATGTAATAAATATACACAAATTATATATAAAAATTAACCGATATCTTTGTGATAATCTAGATTTTTGGGCGATTTAACTCGATATCATATGGGTCTTATGTATGTGAGCTTGATCTGAACATGTACAGATTTTTATACCGTATAGGCATAATGACTTTGTGCTGCTGTACCAAAAATATTTGACCAAGACCCATCTTTTATTATACCGATCGACTCAGAACCAATTTCTCAGGCGATTTAGGGATGTCCGTCCGTCCGTCTGTCCGTCTGTGCGTCCGTCTGTGTGTCCATGTAAACCTTGTTATCAAACTAGAGGCCCCAAATATGAATATATTTTGATGAAGTTTATCGACAATAGTATGTCGATAAAAGCTTATAGTAGTTCAGGCCTTGTCCCCATAAAAATGACCCCTATAAATTGCCATAAGATCCAAATTATAATACAGATCTCAGTTGAATTGGGTTTGTATGTGTTCATTTTATTCATTAATCACTAGTCCAAAAAAATTCCTATAGGATTATTCTTAGTCATAGGCCTCATATAGAGCTGCTTCCCTATCTTCACTTAAATCTATCAAAAGACAAAAATATTGCACAGATTTTTCTCAAATTTGGTTTGTATATATTTTTTCAAAATATAAGTGACTTTATCGAATGTGGTCAGGATCGGTACATTTTTCGACCTAGTCCCCATATAAATATATCACCCGATATGAACTTTTTCATATCTGCAGCCAAAAAAATTATTAACAATGCCACTCAAATTTGGTAAATGCTTATTTTCTATATCGAATTAGGTGGACGGGTCTCTTAACCATGGTATAGGGTATGGTATAGTCGGTCTAGACCGTCTATAATTTTCTTCCTTGTTCTAAATAAAATTAAAGAGAATATGTTGTATTAAAATGGCCCTTTTTGTCAAGCAAGGATTTTTTTATATTTGATCTATACAATTTGAACGCTTTAATAAGTATGTTAGATATTGTGATGCAAGAGATTTGATTAGCCGGTCTAGACTATACGATACCCTATACCATGGTTTAGAGACCCTATCTCTTAGGTCCAACTAATTGGATATAGAAAATAAGCATAAACCAAATTTGAGTGACATTGTTATTCATTTTTTTTGGCTGCAGATATGAAAAAGTTCATATCGGGTGCTATATTTATATGGGGACTAGATCGAAAAATGGACCGATCCTGACCATATCTGGTAAAGTCACTTATATTTTGATAAAAATATATACAAACCAAAGTTGGAAAAAATCTGTGCAATATTTTTATGTTTTGATAGATTTAAGTGAAGGTCGGGAAGCAGTTCTATATGGGGCCTATTACTAAGAATTGTCCTGTAGGGATTACTTTTGGACTAGTGATTAATGGATATAATAAACATTTACAAACCCAATTTGACTGTATATGATAATTTTGATCTTATGGTATTTAAGTCGATTTCATAAGGGTCGTTTGTATGGGGACTAGGTCTGAACATGGACCGACTTTCACCAATATAAACAGCGTTCAACCCGTGGCCGATGAAAGCTTATGTACTAAATTTCATCAAAATGTATTCATATTTGCGACCTGTAGTTTGATTACAAGGTTTACATGGACACACAGACGGACGGACGGACGGATCCGTAATAATAAAGAAGGGATCTAGGCCAAATATTGTTGGTAGTTATAAACAGCAGCACAAAGTCATTATACCCAAACCACATAGTGGTATAGGGTAAATAATTCGAACTATACATGTCAAAATTTTTTTCGATAATAATTATTTGTTGGCGTTTGACATAATTTTGCCAATACATTTTATAGTATATATTTTTTTGAGCTGAAATTATCATGAACCACAATAATCATGAACCACACTAATTGGAAAAGAGAAACCATTACTTATTTTTTTTTACTTAGTTTGACCTGTTTGGATACATGTATATTTTCAAATTATTTAATGACACAACTGGAGCGTTGTTCCATGTATTTATGTCTTTAAGCAAAAAACTCTTCCTGTATTACTTCACACCTCCTTCAGTTTCTCTTCTATTTGTTAAAAAAACCTCGTCAACTGTGGTAAAATTTTCCATCATCAAGTCACGTCAAAAATGTTACTTGTCTTATATTAAACTCTATAACGATACTAAACTTTCTTTTTTCACTTCTGCCAAATGTCAGAAACTCAGAGACAAATTTTAAATACACTGTTGGCATATAAAATGCATTATTATTGAGAACGTTGACTAACGAAAATTTTTAAAGTTTTTCATTTTAAACTTGTGCTCAAAATTTGCTTCATTATTATTCATTACAAGTTAAATGTTAATTAGAGAAAACAAAAACAAAAGTTAACAAACGAAAAAAAAGATATTTGTTGATAAAGAATCAGCAAATACTTTAGCATAATTGTTTTGTGAAGTGTTAAATTTGTATATTAAAAAAAAAAAAAACACAAGCAAAAGCATAAATGACAATAATATTCCATGGTTTGTCAACTGCTTATGAGCATTCTAGTTGTATGATTGGCAAACATGCAAATAGGTTTAAAAGGAGACATATTTTTTGAATAAGTAAAAAATTTCTGTAAAACCATTAAAAAAGAACATAAAATGTTAAAGGTACTCACTTACATGCACAAATAATGTATTTGAACAAATGTACATGTACTCGTATTTTGACATATTCTATCAGGGTTTTTGCTTAAATGTCTACACCCACAAATGTTGTTATGGTAAAACTTAATAAATTCTATAAAGTTTTGAAATATAAAATGTTTTAACTTCAAGCGATTTGTTTCTTAAGGAAAATTGTTTATCATCCTTGTAATAACTTTTAAAAGCGAACATGATTTAGGATATTTATGACAAGTAAGAAAAATATAAATTTTATAAAAATGCCAAGCAATTCTATTGTAACAGCTCATTGAAGCTACGCACTCTTGCATGTTTGACTCTGTTTTCTTGTCTATTCCATTGTTTCTACCATGCAATCATATTTTTGATTCAAAGGCAAAAAAAAAAAACAAACAAACCAATAAGAAAACAAGTAAGAAAATTATAGTCGGTCTAGACCGACTATACGATACCCTATACCATGCGTTTAGAGACCCTATCTCTTAGGCCCAACTAATTAGATATAGAAAATAAGCAGAAACCAAATTTGAGTGATATTTTTATTAATTTTTTTGGCTGCAGATATGAAAAAGTTCATATCGAATACTATGTCTATATGGGGACTAGCTCCAAAAATGGACCGATCCTGACCATGGTTGGTAAATTCTCTTGTATTTTGCGAAAATATATACAAACAAAATTTGAGATGAATCAGTGCAATATTTTTAGTTTTTGAAGATTTGAGTGAAGATCGGGAAGCAGCTCTATATGGGGCCTATGACCAAGGGTTGTCCCATAGGTACCGTTTTTGGACTATTCATTACCGGATGTAATAAACACACACAAACCCAATTTGACTGAGATCTATACGACAATTTGGATCTTATGGAAGTTTATGTCGATTTTATAGGGGTCATTTGTATGGGGGCTAGGTCTGGACATGGACCGATTATCACCAATTTCAGTAGCATTCATTCCATGGCCGATGGAAACTTATATACCAAATTTCATCAATATGTATTGATATTTGCGACCTGCAGTTGGATTACAAGGTTTATATGGATACACTGACGGACGGACGGACGGACGGACATAGTTAAATCGATTCAAAAAGTGATTCTGATTCGAACGGTATAATAAAAGATGGGTTTAGGTCAAATATTTTTGGTTGTTACAAGCGGCAGCACAAAGTCATTATACCCAAACCACATAGTGGTATAGGGTATAATTATATTCGGTTTAGATTGACTATGTGATTCCCTATACCATACGCTTACAGAGTTGGTCTTAGCTCCATTTAATTAGCTATAGAAAGTAAATATAAACCACATCTGTGCGGAATTTTTATTAATTTTTTTTGCCTGCAAACATTTATTTTTCCAAAAACATATACAAACCAAATTTGAGAAAAATCTGTGCAATATTTTTGTTTTTTTGATAGATTTAAATATAGATCGGGAAACAGTTTCATATGGGGACTACAACTTAGAATTATTCTATAGGGTTTACTTTTGGACTACTGATTATGGGATATAATAAACACACACAAACAAATTTGACCGAGATTTATATGATCATTTGGATCTTATGGCAACTTAAGTCGATCTCATAGAGGTCATTTGTGTGGGGACTGTGTCTGAAAATTAACCGAATTTCACAATTTTTAACAGAGTTCATTAGGGTGCCCCTTAATCAAAAAAATGTTCAAACTCTCGGTCTCACCCCCATAGAAATATGCGAATAGCAAAAATACTGAGAAATACAAAGTTTTCGGCCAATCAAAAACATTTAGTCGTGCCTCAACGCGATTGAATATTTCAAGTGTGTTTAAATGGGGAAAATATGACTTTTTTCAGATATTACGAAAATTTCGTTCTATAGCTTAATTTTTGTGACAAGTTGTTATATAATTTGGGACCAGTATTAAATTAGCCTTTCAAAAATCTATAAAATCGAATAAAACCTTGCCAAGAAATAGCAAATGCCCCAGACCACTTTTGTGCAAAAAAAAACTAGGTCATGAAATTTGATGGCATTTTTTATCAACTTTGAGAAATTGATTAAAGCCATAATTTACAACTACTAAACTAACCAAAAACTTTTCCCTGAACGACTTTTCCCGACATTTCCGCAAGAAATTCAATTATTACTTTATCACATAAAATAATTTTTTAACAAAATTGGTTAAAAGTTGTTTTAATTTATATTCGCGAGCAATAAGATGGTAATTGCACCAAAAATATATCACAATGGATTATTTTGATGCCAGGAGCACTGAAGAGTTAACTAAATAAAAATTAACCCAATTATTCTTATATATTAAAAAAATTTATGAAAACTAAAGTCAGTCGATCTGGCTGTTCTATCCGGCCGATTTCCTTCATTTTTTTTAATGAAAGGTATTTAGACACAGATATGTCATCAGTCATTGAAATTTACTCAACTCCCACCTTACTCAAGATACTCAAACGCGATTCTTCCCTGTACATTTCTTATGGGATACATTCACTCAAGCAATTCGAATTCTCATAGCTCCTCTTCTAACGAATGGCTCTTGATCGTTTCACTCTAAGAACACTCAGTGGATCAAGCTGTTTCTTTTGAACTGTTTTAACTGTTTAAATTCGTTGAGTTTCAATTTTTTCAAGATTTTTTCAATATTTTCCTTCACTCAAACCTCTATAACTAGATTTCTAATTAACGTAGGCAGTTGACACAAGTCTAAGAACACTCAGTGGATAAAGCTCTTTCTTTTGAGCTATTAATTGTTCGTTCAGTTTGAGGAAAGTTATGCGTGCACAATTAACTTTACATTATGCAAGACGCAAGTTAACGTACAGATTTCAGTACAATAATTGCATAACACATACCCTGTGTTAAACTATGAATTGCCAAAAATTTTAATACCTTTAGGTGGCCTTTATTTCTGTGCGTTCAACAAATATTTATAATGAAATAAACTTAATGAATTAATTAGATTAAAAAACATTGAAAGAATTAAACTGAATGATAAATTAAAATTTCCTAGAAATTGCACTCGAATTACGAGGGCTGGGCTCTGATAGTTTTTCTTAAATTCTAAATAGTTGTTTCATCGAGTTTAATAGAAAAACTCGTTCTCGGTAATTTTTATTTAAAAATATCTTAAAATCCAAAGGTGGCCTTGGCAAATAATGGGTTAACGTTCTCGGATTTATTCCAAATTTTAGGAACGGAAGTTCTACATCTAAAAATTTAATAGCACTTACAAAATATTTGAATTTTTTGAATAAATTGTCTTTTATTAGCTTGGGGTCATATGTGACGCAATTCACAAAAGGGTTAATGGGGTCATATTATATTTTTCCAAAACTATGGACTATTAATATAAAACATAACATTAAAAAGTAGAAAAGTAGTGAATTTTAATGCAAAGCATTTAGAAAGAGTACATTTAAAAAAAATTTTCAAAAATCCCATTTTTCTCGAAATCTGCAAAAATAAACTCCTTGTCAAAAAAAAATTCTGGCATATAGATTTCCCTAAATATTCACACAGTTAATCTGTAACATGGACTTAACAAAACTACACGACTAAATGTTTTTTGATTGGCCCAAAACTTTGTATTTCTCATTTTTTTTTGCTATTCGCATATTTCTAGGGGGTGAGACCGAGAGTTTGAACACTTTTTTCCCCTCCATATAATGAAGGGCCACCCTAAGGGCCGACGCACAGTGGACCATTTGATTGGATTGGAATTTTGATATGCGGTTTTTTTGTTTGGTAGGTGAGACTTTAGCCTTTAAGTTTTGCTATAAAACGTAATTCTCGACCAAAAATAAAAAAAGTAACGGAGGCTTAAATTACATTTTCATTTGTAGTTGAATTTTAGTACAAAAGTGAAGTGTTTTCTTAATATAATGTCTTATTTTTTCAGTTTTACAACTAATACTTTTTAACAATTTTTTAAGTTAATTTTTTCAGAAAATGCGAAACTTTGGCCCCCGTAAACTTTTTAGTCCTAATGTGCACAAGGGCCAAAAGTTGTTTTTTTCTCTGAAAGATCCCAAGTTAAAATATAATTTTATAAGCAGCGAACGTAAAAGTTACCTTATATTGGTTCAAGGTAGAGAAGTTTCAATGAAAAACTCGTATGTTTTTGCTTTAGTTAAATTTTTTTTTTATTGTCTTTTTAAATATTTCTATATCAATTTTTATTGTACATTTACAAAATATATAAATTTTTAAATCAAGAAAATTTTTTAACTATATAAAAAAAGTGTAACTTATTGTTAGTGTAATGAATGTAGATGCACTCTCGAAAATAAGTTCCTTTATTAACCAGTCTTGGTAACGTTTGTATATCTTTGCCTTGCTATGAGAGCATTCAATGTGCCGTCTTTTCAAATTCGATGCAAAATTAGTAATTTTTCCTTTGTGCATTTCAATGTCTTCTATGTTACAATTCTTAAAGAAGTCGTTGCTCACTATGTGCACAATTACATCGTCTACATCATTTCGTTGAAAATAAATATCTGCCAGATCTCTGTAACAGTACTTAGCCATTGCACAAATTGTAATGAATAATAATTGTGGAAACATTATTATAAATACTCTTTCTTGCAATTATGTAAATAAAAAATTTTTATCTTCTATTACTACTTTTAGAAGCATAAAAAACCCACACCCTAACCCCTTTTAAAAGGTGAAGCATACCTGCTCATATCTTAAAGGGCTATGTTGCAATAGTTTTTTTTACCATTTACAAATTTTTATCTTTTATTACCACTTTTAGAAGCATAAAAAACCCACACCCTAACCCCTTTTAAAAGGTGAGGCATACCTGCTCTTATCTTAAAGGGCTATGTCGCAATAATTTTTTTTACCATTTACCTGTTATTTAATTTGTTTCCCATTTTGTCAGGTATTTAAACTATATAACTCTAATTCAGACTATTAATCTTTTTGAAAGATACATATGTAAAGGTACCTGTAACAATTAAGCGCATTATATCGCAACCCTTTTTTATAAGTATACAACAACTTCTCACAACTCTATCGACACGCAAAAAATACACCACAGTGCACCGGTACGACCAACTTTTGTATTCATAACACTCAGACGGACGGTCGGACATCGTTTAATCGACTCAGAAAGCGTTTTTGAGTCGATCCGTATAATAAAAGATGGATAAAGGTCCAATATTTTTGGCAGTTACAAACATCACCTCAAACTTAATATATCCTAACCACATAGTGGACAACTTTTGTATTCATAAATTTTGCAGAAAATATCTAACCTTGGGTCAGAAAAATTGTTCTGGTGCACACGGGCGGAAACTGGCGGATATATAATAGGATATAGGAGTATAGGGGAGGGTTCGGACTATAGAAAAGTGCCAGATTTTTTCTGACTGCTTTTGACTGGCAGGAGTTATGCTCTATTAAGTAGGAGATTTTCGGAAAATTTGGACCTTTTTTAAAAAAATTTTTTTGGAAATTGCGGAATGACTCAGTGATTTTACATATTTAACATTAATAGTATGGAAGCCACAAAATTACACAAAATTTATTTCACTTCAAAATCTTTTAAATCGAAAAAGTTACACGAATTCAAATATAAAAATTTACAAAGAAATTTTTAATTTTAGCAAAATACTGAGAAAGCCCATTTTCGAAGACCCTGTTCGCTGTGATATAGTTGAGATAGAGTCGCAATTTTTTGGCTTCCGAGGTTTGCTAGTAGTTACTTTCAAATGAATAACATAACTTTAAAATCGGTAACAAAAAAAAAAATGATTTTTGGCCGCCTTCTCAAAATATGGTCCACTGTGCGACGTAATTTTATATACCAAATTTCACCAAAATATATTCATATGTGAGATCTGGGTCAAATATTTTTAGTAGTTACAAACATCAACACAAAGTCATTATACCCGAACCGGATAGTGGCATAGGATATAAGAAATGTGAAATGAAAAACTGAATTATTCATAACAAACTTACTCTATGTTAACTAAGACATAAAAAAAATCGAAGGACAAGTAGAGTGTGCTTTCTTAAGAGGTTCAAAACTTGGAGTTGATAATACTGCTCTATGTGACAACCTTTTTAACAGCTGATAGTGTCCTTTTGTTTAGTTTAGCTTGCCATTTATTATGGATAGAGTTACACGAGAGCAACTCTTACACATGGTTGCAATTTTCTATCAAAATAATGGTTCTGTTCGCCAAACTCATCGTCAAACTTCTGCTACACGCAGAAAAATAATTGGTTGGAGTTGGGTTTCCACTAGAATATTTGTATAAGGTTATAAGAATTTTTATCAAGGACCTAAAATAAATGTTATCAAAATTTTTGGTATCGAAAAAATTGCCCTTTTTAAGAAATATTTTAAAAAGTTGCACAGCAACTGTTATAGACAATTATAAAAAATAGTAATTCGTAAGTGTTAACATTCAATTTATATTTTCTTCATTGTTTTGTAACACACTTTTACCTAAAGCCAGTTTATTGATATTAAAAGTATTTTTCATTGCTACGAAAAACACCCGTAACGGTGAAGGGATAAAGTATTCATCCATTTATTTTTATTTTAAAAATAATTCATAGCTAGCAGGATTTTGTTTTATTTAATAATTATACACCCTATAACACTATGTGGTCAGGGTATAATGACTTTGTATTTAATTTAATCAAAATGCGTTCATATTTGTGATCTGTAGTGTGATTACAAAGATTTCATATACACACAGAAGAACGGACATCGCTGCATCGATCGGTACAATAAAAGATGTGTCGAGGTCAACAATTTTTGTATTTAGAAACAACAGTACAAAATCATTATACCCTGACCACATAGTGATATAGGATATAAATATTGCGTATATTTTTTTAAAATTTTGTTTATTTTTATTTCTGAGAAAAATAAGTGTCTTTATTAAATATGATCATGCATGGACCATTTTTTGACCTTAAACCCATATAAAATACCATTCGATATCTGTAAGCCAAAAATTCATAAAAGTGGCATTTAAATTTGGTTTGTACTTATTTCCTATATCTAACTATGGCCTGAGAATAGTTCTTTAAACTCCTGATATAGGGCATTGTGAAGTCGGTATGGACCGGCACATTTTTATACTAATTTTTGCCAAATTGATATAACAATAGACTAGAGATATAGCTTGTAGATTATATCATGTACTCTCATAGCCAACTAGGATGACTCCAAACTAAGATAAATTTTCTATTTTTATAATTTTTGAAAGCGATTTTTTGATTGCACTGGATCAGAATTTAGTATGTGGTGGTCAGTTACGCTCAATCACTTGTTGTGATGAGACGTGTTTTACATTGCTCTGATTGACAACATAGCTATATAATTAGTGTTGTGTTACTAAAATAAACCAATCTATTTTCTGTTTCAAAACAAAACAAAAAAAAAGTAGCGGTTACAAACAAAAGAATTTATACAAACAAAATCAAACGTACACTTGCTAGTGACAATGTCAACGTATTAAGCGTTAATAACATGAATAAAAAACCAAAAACAATTACTGCACCTAGTGCATCAAAAAATTACAATTACTTTTCCCCTCTTCAAACTATTGAAGATGATAAAGATGATGTTGATGAAGTTATCGCCCATAAAACAGTGAAGGTTCGTATACCCCTAATTACCATATTAAACATCAAAATTGATGAAGTCCATGAACTGTGTAAATAAAACAAAATAACAGACTATTCTATAAAAAAATTTTTTTTTTGTTTAAAATTATTTTTAAAATCTAAATCTGATTACCAAACCATCTGTAGTTTTCTCACTGATAAAAACGAGTTCTTCAGTTATGCCACCAAAGATGAAAAGCCGTATAAAGCTCGTCTGTTCGGTCTTGATAAACATGATCCATCAATCATTAAAAAAAGACTAATCGATATGGGACTTCATTGCTTAGACGTGGAAGTCGTTATAAAGAAGAACGCATACAACAAATAGTATATAATTTACGTTGTTTATTTTAAAAGACAAACAACAACAATTAAAGAACTCAGGCAAAAATATTCGGCAATTGAATATTTGAGGTTGAAATGAGAATTTCTACAAGCTAAAAAAACCCATATAACCCAATGTTATTACTGCCAAATTTTTGGCCATGGTTGTAACCGCTGCAAGGTTAAAACCTTTTGTTCAAACTGCGCTGGTCAGCATAATACATCCTGTTTAAGGGTCGAATTTCTTAAATGAAAACACGTTCACTTATTTTTTGGAAATTATAAAATAAAATAATATTTTATTTCTGTTAACTTCATTTATATGGTTTTCACAAATTTTGGTTTTTTGTCACAATTTTTTCCTTATTCAAATTCTAATTTCCTTAAAATGGTTTTTTGACATAAATTGATAAATGTTTTCTTACAAAATTCAATTTATAATTATGTTTTTAATTTTAATAAGTAAATAAGTTTTAATGTTTTTGAATTTTTTTGTTAATTGTTGCCAGTGTTAACTGTTCACTGTATTCGTATCAACTTTTTAAATCGCGATTTTACTTGTTTATCTTACAAAGGGTATAACTAGAGTGTCTTATATTAAAATATGTACAACTTAGTAAGTGAACAAACATGATAAAAAAAGAGAGCAATTATCTTTCAGATTAGTGATGGGTGAAAACAGTGACGGCAAATTTGCATGAAGTTGGGGCATCTCTAAACACAACCGATTGTAAAGAATCTACCCCAAAGTGTGCAAACTGTAGTGGCTCACACAAATCAACATTCGACCAATGTCCAAGTAAGTTAAATTATCTAAATATTAGACAGCGTGCCCAACCAGCTCCAAGACGACCAGTCTGTGCTAATCCAGGAGTTCCTTCTACCAGAAATTATAACAACAGTTTTCCTAATACACTGCGACAAAGTGCCCCAACTACTTCTAGTAACTGGCAAGCTCAAAGTAGATATTATAACAACAGTAGCAGCAGTAACAATGCTAACAATAAGAACAACGCTAATATTAATAACAGCTCTAATGATTTATTCTCTTTTGAAGATATAAAGAATTTAACTTTAGAATTAATTACAAATCTTAGAAATTGTAAAAATAAGTCAGATCAGTTTGAGGTCATCACTAACCTTGCATGTAAATTCTTAGCATAATGGAACACAATGGAATTAATATAATAACTTGGAATGCAGGAGGCATTCGAAATAAATATTTAGAATTACTTAAATTTTTAACTAGCCGTAGTATCCATATTTGTTTAGTATCAGAAACTGGTTTTAATTCAAACTTATCTATCGAAAACAATCAATTTAAAATTTATAGATATGATAGAATAAATGCTCGAGGGGGAGGTGCACCAATAACACTGTGGAACAAATTCAGGTTAGCAAAAGTTAGGTCGATTCTGAGAGTGAGGGGTGAAAATAGAGGCTAAATTAGAAGACCTGTATCGCTGCGTTTGTTTATGTTAGTTCGATTTTTTTTTTTAATCGACCTTCGTACTTTGCAGTCAAATGCCGATTTTGTTTATATGGTTTTTTGGCTATAACTCGTCGACTAATTGATATTTTTTCAATCTCTAAAAGCCAAATTATTGATAGAGACCTGTGCAACAATTAAAATTTCTTCAAAAATTGATTTGGAAAATTTTTTTGGTGCTTATGAAGCAAATTGTTGGAAAAATTATTTTTTTTCATGCTTTTTGAAAATATTTTCCACAAGACTAAGTCTTTTTTGCTTTCTGTTCGATCTATAACACGCTTCTCAGTTTCTTCAATAAATTGAAGATCAATACTTCGGTATGTTTGTACTGAATGAATTCTGAGTGCGGTAATGGTAATTGGACACTTGGCACTGCTACATAAGTTTTATTCTTTGCTTTCCTTCTATTTTCTTCTCGTAGTTGATTCATCCATAGCAATTTTCTTCTTGATGCAGGCGGTTGGCTAACCACATCAGTGGTATACCAAAAGGCATAGCCTTCTTCTTTTCACTTCTCCATTGCATAAGAGTTGAAAAGCAATTAAAGCAAACTTTTTTAGGGGCATATTTTACGTCAGTGATAAACTCTTGCGAAAAATATTGTTTATAGGCTTCCAAAAGAAAATCACTCGCATTCCCACTTTTTTCATCGCTTGCTATGAAACGTCCACAAACATTACAAAAATGGTCCATTTTACATTTTGGATCCAACATTTTTAATACAATATTTCACAAAATTAAATAAGTTCCAAAAAAATTAATAGCGAATTTTATCACGACCGAGCGAAAATTAAAACACATCAGCTTCGGCTGAGTTTCGAGTCTTAACTGAATCTTCATTTTTGAAATTGGTTCGCTTGTACGAAATAAATAAAAATCGCTATCTGTGCGGTGGTTAAAAACAAAAAAGTTGTTTTACTAATTCCTAATTCTTGGAACTTCCCTTTTTAATTACTTCTACCTAAATCGCTATTTATTTAATGGTTTTGGGATTTTTAACGCAAATTATCGACTAAGACCATTTTCTTTTCAAATGAAATTTATTGAAGAAACTGAGAAGCGTATTATAGATCAAACAGAAAGCAAAAAAGACTTAGTTTTGTGGAAAATATTTTCAAAAAGCATGAAAAAAATAACTTTTCCAACATTTTGCTTCATAAGCACCACAAAAATTTTCTAAATCAATTTTTTAAAAAATTTCAATTGTTGCACAGGTCGCTAGCAATAATTTGGATTTTACAGATTGAAAAAATATTAATTAGTCGACGAGTTGTAGCCAAAAATCCATATAAACAATATGCTGAAAATCGGCATTTGACTGCAAAGTTCGAAGGTCGAATAAAAAAAATTCGAACTAACATAAACAAACGCCGCGATACAGGTCTTCTAATTTAGCCTCTATTTTTACCCCTCACTCTCAGAATCGACCTAACTTTTGCTAACCTGAATTTTTTTCACAGTGTAATTATAAGAAAAATATTTCTCAGCAATTACTACCAATTGCAAACATATCTGTTATAGAAAATATCGGCATCAAACTATTCACTACCTTAGGTCCAATTGACATATACGCGTGTTATTACCCTGGTGGTGCAGCAGTTACGGATGGCATAAGGAAACAACAATTCGCGTCTGACATATATAGATTCAGTAGCAACGAAAGGTATCTATTATGCGGCGATTTTAATAGTAGGCACCGGTCTTGGGGATGTTTAAAGGCAAATTTCAAATTTATATGAAAAATTAGAATCATACAATATTGATATCATATATCCTAGTGATAATACTCACATACCTTCAAGCACTAATAGACAAGGTTCTACTCTAGACGTATTTCTGATCAATGATCCGATTATAATGTCCCCAGCGGAAGTCATAAACGGACCATTTGCCTGTAAAAATTTCATTAACTAGTAATTACAATAACACAAACTTTTTCAAATATGATTCTTGGAATGCTAGTTGGAATTAATTCTCCAGATTCTTAAATAGATGTTTAAATTTACCTGACATTAACAATATTTTGAATTATGAACACATTGATCAAAATATTACAATTTTTGTAAATGGTTTAAATGATGCAATCGCTCATAGTGCGCCTAAGATATATCCCTCAGTGATAGGAAAATCTCTGGCCTACCATGTTAAGAATATAATACAACGGAGAAATGGTTACCGACGGGATTGGCAAAGATACAGAAATCTAAACGATTTTTATTAGATGAAAATATTAAATCTGAGAATTCGTGAGGAAATTGATTCATTTAGAAATAAATCGTGGGATTCCTTATTGTCAACGCTTGATAAAGGCTCTCCGCCCCTCTGGAACCTAACGAAAGTCGTAAGAAAGAAAACTAACAACATTCCTATTCTAAAACAAAACGGTTCTCGATACACCACCAATCAAGAAAAGTGTGATATTTTAGCGCATACATTTGCCAATAATTATACCACTTCAGCCCATCAAGGCGACCCAATTACGACTTCTTTAGTTAATGATACTATGGAATCGTACAGATCATTAAGAGTTAATCCATCGGATGTATATTTAATAAATATAATTCGAAGATTTCTGATATATTAAAAACTTAAAAAAATAAAAAATCACCTGGCATCGACGGTATAAATAATAGATGACTTAAAGCACTTCCTAACAAAGGCATTAAATTTTTAATAATCATAGTTAATTCCTCCCTAAAGCACTGCTATTTTCCCCAAAAATTTAAGGATGCAAAAGCCTGATTAACTATCTGATTGTCCATCTTCATATCTTCCTAACAGCTTATTGTCGAGTATAAGTAAAATTCTGGAAAAAGTCATTAAAGTTAAATTGACTGATTTTATGGAAGCCAATAATATTATTCCGCCTCAACAATTTGGGTTCCGCAGAAAGCATAACACAGCTCATCCATTGATAAGAATAAGAAATTTAGTAAAAACAAACTTTATCCATCAAAAATCAACTGGCATGATTCTATTGGATGTCAAAGCTGCCTTTGATTCAGTCTGGCATGAAGGTCTCGTTTTGACAAAAATAATTCATAGTTTCCTCACCTCTCGTTCTTTTAAAGTTCACATTGGCTCACATCAGTCTGAAAGCCATCCTATAGCGGCAGGTTGTCCCCAAGGGTCATGTTTATCCCCTGCCCTTTATAATTTATATACATCTGATTTTCCTCAACTGGCCTACTGTAACTTTATCAATATTCGCTGATGACGCAGCAATCCTAAGCTCGGAAATTATGGCTGTTGATATAATAGCTAATCTACTAGAGCATTATCTGATATTTTATCATATTTCAATAAATGGAAAATTGTGTTAAATTGTGAAAAAAAAAACAGGCGATATATTTTACAAGGAAACGGAAAGAACGTTATTTACCACAGACCAATATTATTATAAATAATAATGCTATACAGTGGGAACAAGAAGTAAAGTATCTTGGTATTATGCTCGATCCGAAAGTGAAGTTTAAGGATCATATACCTCATGTAATAAATAAAGTTAACTTATTAACCCGTATCCTATATCCTTTTATAAGTCGGAAATCTTGCTTTAATATTAATAATAAAAAACTCATCATGAAGTCCATTTTCAATGCTGTAATATTCTATGCAGCCCCTGTTTGGTCTACTAGCGCATCTTGCCATACTAAAAAACTACAAATAGCCCAAAATAAGTTGTTAAAACTTATATATAACCTACCTTGGTTTTATTCTACACGTCTTCATGATATTGCGGGCCTGGAATTAGTTCCAGACAAGATAAACAGGCTTACACAAAACTTTAATACCAGATGTCTGAATTCTGATTTCATGCATATTAAGGAGCTAGCATCATCTTAGGTTTTATCTAGTCTGTAGTTCAGTAGTATAAGTAGTTCTAAAAAAATGAAAATTCAAATAGGTTTTTGCCAAAATTTTCCTCTAATTAAAAAATAATACTGTATATATTAAATAGAAATTTTGTAAATATAAATCTATTACTAAGCTGAAAAAGAAAAATCTTGAACACTTAAATATGTAATTTAAATTAAAATTGTAATGTAAATATTATGGATAAAAAAAAAAAACAATCCTTCCTGGTTTTAAAAATATATATTTATAGATATTTATATAAAGATATTTCATAATTATTTTTTAACTTTTTGTTTTTGTTTTTATTTTTCTTTATTAAATTTAACAAAAGATATAAAATGTTCAAATTCCTTTTAAATTGGTTGACTTCAAACTAAATTAAATATAAAATTTTTTTGAATTTTAACAGACGTTCCCCTGGTTTTTTTTTTTGATCAGAATTTTGGTAGACATGGATCGTTCCTGTTTTGAGAAATTTTAAGATATTTGAAATTAGATTGTTCCCTACCCTATAGAACGCTTCTATAAACTGACACATATGGTTCCCGTTGTCCTTTAAAGGAAAATAAGAAAGTTTTTTTTTACTTATTTTTTAATCTTTGTCTTTTTAATATTTTTTCATTGAATTTAACAAAAAAATAAATAAATAAACTGATCATTACACAGTAAGACTCTGCAAAAATATCAGAAAGATCGGTCCAATGGTTTAGCCCCCATAAGCTACAAACAAACATACATATTTTGCTTTTATATATATATATACCAGCAACGCCCAGCACTCGAAATTCGAGTGCAAATTCTATGAAATTTTGCTTTTTCATAAAATTTTTTTTATTGTTTTTTTAATCTATCTATGTAAAAAATTTATGAATATTTAAATAAAATTCATTACATTGTGAATTTTTAAATTAAATTCCATAAATTTCATTATAAATATTTGTTGAGCACACAGAAGGGATATAAATGGTTTTGTTGATAAATAATATTATAAGAGCCTAAAGGTATTGCTGATCAATTTTAACGAATTCACAATTCAACACAGGTAAACAATTTTAAATAATTATTTCTCCAAAGTAATGTAAATGTAAAGGTGGTGCATATCTGCAAAGAAACACCTTTCAAATGGTATATTTTTTGACAAAATCCGCGTAGAGGGGGTCATTAAAAATCACCTTGCGTTCAAATTGTATAGCACAAATGCAAAAAAGTCTTTGCTTGAGAAAAATAAATAATTCAATCCTTTATTCTCTTAATAGAAGAAAGAAAACTTATAAAAAAAACAACATTAACTTAATAATTTGCTAACCATCTTTTGCTTTAATGGCATAAAACATTAATTTTTTCATAACACCCTGATCAAGTGCTTCCCACTCTTTAAAAATTGAAATTTTAGCTCATTCACATTCATGAATCAACGGTTGTCAGCATAAATTCTCCTGACAAGAATCGCCTATATTTTTTCTTTCAAGTTAATATCAGAAGATCATTCAGACCATTCCAAACCATCGACATCATTCGAGCTTAACCATTCTTTTGTAAACTTTCTGGCATGACAGGCATTGTGTTGCTGGAAAATATATCTTTTTTTTTTATATATACATTGTAAAAATGACAACAAACTGCATAGGGGTAATTCACAACATTTATCACTGTTCATTTTGGTTGACACGATTTGGAACTCCAGACAATACTATTCAGTAAAAGCACCCCAAATTATAACAGCACCGCCACGAAAGTTTCTTCGAGAGAAAACTTGGGGTTCTTTTCGTAGGTCATGCCAGAAATTACAATACCCATAAGAACCATCAAACTTGAATTTTTTCATCTGACAAACTTATCTTTTAAAAGAAAGCAAATAAAGTAATTATTCTCTAACACAACATTAAGCAATTTACATTTGACCAATTTATATACATATTATTTTTGAATAATAGGAATTTTCTTCATTTTTTAAATCTTTGTTTTTTTATTATTATACCCTATACCACTATGTGGTTTGGGTATAATGACTTTGTGCTGCTGTTTGTAACAACCAAAAATATTTGACCTACACCCATCTTTAATTATACCGATCGAATCAGAATCACTATCTGATCAGAATCACTATCTGATTCGATTTAACGATGTCCGTCCGTCCGTCCGTCTGTGTGTCCATGTAAAGCTTGTAATCAAACTGCAGGTCGCAAATATGAACATATTTTGATGAAATTTGGTATTTGATCTTTTATCAGCAATAGAATGAACGCTGATGAAATTGGTGAGAATCGGTCCATGTTCAGACCTAGCCCCCATACAAGTGACCCCTATGAAATCGACTTAAATTGCCATAAGATACAAATTATCATATAAATCTTATTCAAATTGGGTTTGTATGTGTTTATTACATCCGTTAATCAGTAGTCCAAAAATTATCTCTATGGGACAACTCTTAGTCATAAGCCCCATATAGAGCTGCTTCCCGATCTTCACTTAAATCTATCAAAAAACTAAAATATTGCACTGATTCTTCTCAAATTTTGTTTGTATATATTTTTGTAAAATACAAGAGACCTTACCAAACATGGTCAGGATCAGTCCATTTTTGGGCCTAGTCCCCATATAGATATAGCATCCGATATGAAGTTTTTCATATCTGCAGCCGAAAAAATTAATAAAAATCCCACTCAAATTTGGTTTATGCTTATTTTCTATATCCAGTTAGTTGGGTCTGAGAGATAGGGTCTCTAAACGCATGGTATAGGGTATCATATAGTCGGTCTAGACCGACTATAATTTTCTTACTTGTTTTTTCATTGAATTTAACAAAAAAAAAAAATTAATAAATAAACTAAGGACTAAATTATACTTTGAAAGGAAAAGAAACAAGTAAGAAAATTATAGTCGGTCTAGACCGAATATACGATACCCTATACCATGCGTTTAGAAACCCCATCTCTTAGGCCCAACTAACTGGACATAGAAAATAAGCAAAAACCAAATTTGAGTGGGATTTTTATTAATTTTTTTGGTTTTAGATATGAAAAAGTTCATATCGGATGCTATATCTATATGGAGACTAGGTCCAAAAATGGACCGATCCTGATCATGTTTGGTAAAGTCTCTTGTATTTTCCAAAAATATATACAAACAAAATTTGAGAAGAATCAGTGCAATATTTTTGTTTTTTAATAGATTTAAGTGAAGATCGGGAAGCAGCTCTATATGGGGCCGAAGGTATCATTTTTGGACTACTCATTAATGGATGTAATGAACACATACAAACCCAATTTGAGTAATATCTATATGACAATTTGGATCTTATTGCAATTTATGTCGATTTCATAGGGGTAATTTGTATGGGGGCTAGGTCTGAACATGGACCGATTCTCACCAGTTTCAATAGCGTTCATCCCATGGCCGATAAAAGCTTATATACCAAATTTCATCAAAATATATTCAGATTTGCGACCTGCAGTTTGATTACAAGCTTTACATGGACACACAGACGGACGGACGGACGGACGGACATTGTTAAATCAACTCAAAAAGTGATTCTGATTCGATCGGTATAATTAAAGATGGGTCTAGGTCAAATATTTTTGGTTGTTACAAACAGCAGCACAAAGTCATTATACCCAAACCACATAGTGGTATAGGGTTTAAAAACAAATTCATGTTAAATATTCATGGTCATATACGAAATTAATGGTAGATTCAAAGCTTCGAGGCAATTAAGGTCTGACAAGTTTTTATTAAGTTTAATAAAAAAGAAGCAAGTTACTATCTGTATTTTAGTATTTATAAACACAAATTTTGCTCAGTGTAGGCCTGTGTATATGAAACCTCTGACTATGTCAGTCTCACAAATGTATGTATGAAAGTGGCATATTTGGAATATGTGTGCAAGTCTTTGTTTAGGCACTAAAAAAAATAACTGAAACTTTTATCACAGGTGTCTTATTCATCTTCACTATTATTATCTTTTTCAGCGGAATGAATTTGCCAGAAACAATAAAACAAAATTGGTTATATTGTTAAACTTAAGTACATAACATATATAAAATATACAAATCTACGTAAAATCCTTTCAAGTTTTAGAAAAGTGGTCTCATTGAATTAAGTTTGATATACAAATATATTTAAAAATACAGTTAAAATTGTCAAACGATTTCAGTTTGAATTGTTGTATGTTACTATGATACAGTTATTTCGACCTTTTTGAAGTGTTTATGTTAGCGATAGTCCTTAAAGTAAGTACGTACCTTTTTACATTCGAGCATTCTGACAATTTTCCTTTTGACCTTTCATCATTTCATTTTGTTGTTAACCCCAACCTTCCACCATATGTTGGCATATTATAAATCAAATCAACAGAAATCTACCGCAGCACGTGTAATTTGTTCGAAAGAGAAAATGTCAGAACAAAATTTTTAATCATAATTTTTAAATATGCGGATATTATGTGTTTAGACCATAAAAGCCAGAACATGGTTTATGGCTTATTCATTATTTAGTTTTTTCTTCAGACAAAGTGCTGTCAAGTAAACCAAAAACGTGAAATATTACGAGAGATTTTTATTTGGAACTATTTATAGAACTTGAAAATAAATTAAAAAAAAATATTTTTCCTAGACCTTTTATTAACCGATCGACTTAGAATCACTTTCTGAGTCGATGTGTCCGTCTGCGTGTCCATGTATACCTTATAATCACACCACAGGTCGCAAATACGAATATATTTTGATGAAATTTTGTATATAAGCTTTTATCGGCAATAGAATGCACGCCATTCAAATTGGTGAAATGCGGTCCATGTTCAGACCTAGTCCCCATACAAATGACCCCAATGAAATCGACATAAATTGCTATAAGATCCGAATTATCTTATAGATCTCAGTCAAATTGGGTTTGGATATGTTTATTATATCCATTAATCACTAGTCCAAAAATAATGCCAACAGGACAATTCTTAGTCATAGGCCCCATATAGAACTGCTTCCCGATCTTCACTTAAATCTATCAAAAAAAAAAAATATTGCACAGATTTTTTCCAAATTTGGTTTGTATATATTTTTTCAAAATATAAATGACTTTACCAAATATGGTCAGGATTGGTCAATTTTTTGACCTAGTCCCCATATAAATAAAGCACCCGATATGAATTTTTTCATATCTGCAGCCGAAAAAATTAATAACAATGCCACTCAAATTTGGTTTATGCTTATTTTCTATATCCAGTTAAATGAGCCTGAGAGATAGGATCTCTAAACGCATGGTATAGGGTATCGTATAGTCGGTCTAGAACGACTATAATTTTCTTACTTGTTTTGTTTTTTGATAGATTTAAGTGAAGATCGGGAAGCATCTCTATATGGGGCCTATGACTAAGAGTTGCCCCATAAGGATCATTTTTGGACTACTCATTAATGGTTGTAATAAACGCATACAAACCCAATTTGAGTAAGATTTGTATGATAATTTGGATCTTATGGAAATATATGTTGATTTCATAGGGGCCATTTGTATGGGGCTTGGTCTGAACATGGACCGATTCTCACCAATTTCAACAGCGTTCATCCCATGGCCGACAAAAGATTAAATACCAAATTTCATCTAAATATATTCATATTTGCGACCTGCAGTTTGATTACAATGTTTACATGGACATACTGACGGACGGACGGACGGACTTCATTACATCGAATCAGCTAGTGATTCTGATTCGATCGGTATAATTAAAGTTTGGTGTAGGTCAAATATTTTTGGTTGTTACAAACAGCAGCACAAAGTCATTATACCCAAACCACATAGTGGTATAGGGTATAAAAAGAAAAACACACACACTGTTAACAAAATCCATTTCGAACGTTTGACTATTAATAGGAAGCAAGAGAGCTCTAAAAATAGCCTACAATATCCTATAATATTTTTTTACTTAACGTACAAATGAATATAATTTTTTCTAACTAATCCTTCTTTTGTCAATATTTCCAAAAGCTGTTTAAATTTATTCGTCCACTAACCCTATAAAGGCCTAAGGTTTGTGATAAGAAAATTTCCATTCTCTAAAAATGACAACAGTTTAAAAAAGTTAAAGAACTACAGAAACCCATATTATGGTGAAAAGTGTGACTGTTCCACTCTCCATTATTAAAAATGATCTAACAGGTCAATGGTGTTATAGGCTAAATTTAAGAGTTATAGATCAATAAAGCTGTGCACTGTTTTTAGGGTGTTTGTGGTGCTTCAAGTCCAGCTAACCTTGATTTTATTCACCTCCGATATTCAGTCAATTTTTCACCGCTTTAGAATGAAGTTGGTAAGTTAACCTTTATGTTTATTTTTTTTTTGTTTGATTCAAGTTGGCATATCAGATATTTTATAAATATTCATGGAAGGAATTTTTTCTTCTCATGGAAAAACATTTTTCTATTTATTAAACATATTCCTCATAAAAGCCAGAAAATTTTTCATTAAAAGTCATTTGCAATGGAATTATAATAAAAACGCCGAATAAGCACTATTGCTATGAAAGCTATGAAAGGAAAGCAAAAATTTATATGTAAAATATATTTCAAAATATTTATGAAACAACCTGGGTTTATGTGAAATAAATGGGTGTTTGAAAGAAATGATTTTTAACGCCACGATTTTTAGTAAAAGCAAAAACAAAATAAAACCATAAAACACGAAATATGAAATGAAAAACTTGTCATACTGAAATTATGGGTTTTTTCCGGCAAATAAGGAAAAGTTAAAAAGGCATGAAATCTGCATAAAGCATTTAAAGTGTTTGTCATTAATATTATAACTTGTCATCATGTAAATTATTTGTTTGAAACCTTTTCTGTTTATATACACCCACACATTAACTTAAATTAACGCAAATATGCAGATACACATGTACATACTCGCAAATAAAACTTTTAAAACTAATTTGTGCGAAATGATGTTTTATGAATTGAGGCTTATGTATTGGTGACGCTGACGAAAAGTCTTCATAAGTATGTGATTCTGTGGGAGTGTTGTCTTCTGCCATATAAAATGTTAATAAGTTGCAATATGTTTCATAAGTTAGTGTTGTTGTAATTTTTGTTTTTTTTTTATTCATTAATTTATCACATCTTCTTGGGTTAAAAATTTGAGATCTTTGTTAACAACATTTATAAACTTTTTAGAAAAGAAATTTCATTTTTTTCGATAGATATCTTTTGATATTTATAAATATAAACAAACTTGAAATGATAAATACCATCTATGATTGCACAGAAGGGTCTAAGGAAAAAAAATTTAACTAATTGGGGATAATTTATGTTATTTTATAAGTTGTTAATGTAGGACGTTGTTTACTGGTATTCATCTAAAATTTGATTTGGAGCCGTGATAAGATTTTTGTTTTTGAAAATTAAAAGTAATAATGAATTTAAGAGAAAAGTTTATGGGAACTTTGCACTTTGCAAATACCAATTTTTTACAAATTGCAATTATTTCAAACATTTTGCTACATTACACATAGTTTTTAAGATTTGAACTATTTTGTGCTCTTCACCAAAAAATTAAGTTTTTTGATCTGAGCTGTTGTAACTAGGAAACAAATATCAACCATTTTACTCTACGTCTAGGGTTCCTATATGGAAAAAAATTCCCGGAAATGCCCGGGAAATTTTTTTTCGAAATTCCCGGGAAATTTTCATCGGGAATTTTCGGGAGTTTTTATTTTAAACTTCAGTATTTTTCTTTTTATTGACAACCCTGTTCATTGCTTTGGTACGAAAAAATGCAACACCTAAACACAGCTGACTGTCTTCTGTTGTTGTGTGTTGTTCCATTAATGTAAATATAAATGTTTTGCCCTTTTATTACAAGTGGACAGGTGTTCTTCTATAAAATAGATTACTTGATTTTCAAAAATAAATGTAAATATTCTTATATTGTTGAAAATAATACATAACTTTTTTTAACAAGCGATAATTATTAGACTGCTATGGATCGTGTTCAATCTCCAGCTTGGAAGTACTTCACCAAGAAAAATGATTTGGCACAATGTTCCTTGTGCCCTAAGACACTGACGTATAAAGGTGGAAGTACAAGTGGGTTAACACGACATTTGGAAAATGTTCATAAAGTCAAGCCGGATGCTGGTGATGTGATTCCTTCAAAAAAGAGCAAACCTTATTTAAGCATAAAACAATTTTTGCAACCAAATCAGTCCATGGAAGAGATAGTTTCTCGAATGGCTGCTTTAGACAGAATCAAAATTAATGCCATTACTGAAAGCAGTTTTATAAGAGAATCTCTAAAAAAAAGGGGCTTCAATCTACCAAAAAATGTTTCATCGGTAAAAAAATTAATTTTATCATACTTTGGATACTGCTAAGAGACAAATAATAATGGACATACAAAAAATAATTGAAAATAATGGAAGATTTTCTGTTGTATTAGAAAATTAAACAACGAAGATACCTCAACACATTTTTGTATGGGCCTTCAGATAATTTTTTTAACTTAAGCTTAGTATATATATATGCGAGGGAAATGTGGAGCTATAGAAATAAGAACTATGATCGAACAACAGTTGCAAGGGTTTAATATTAATTTTGAAAAACATATTATATGTACAATTTCTGATGGACCTAATGTCATGAAATCGTTTGTCAAAAATAGTCCAGTTTTGGGTATTTTTTTTTTAAATTACGGTTATTGCTGTTATTTACGTGCTGTATAAAAAAAGAGAACATTTGGAAATTTCAGAAGAATCGGATTATTCAGAATATGATGATGAATTTGAAGTTTCAAGTTATAGCATATCTCCAAACCACTGTGAAGTTTAAGACAACACAAGAAAAATTATAAAAGTACTTAAAAAGAGTCCATTAAAGACAGCATCATTACAACAGTATGCTAAAACAGAACTTGGAAAATAAGTTCATTTATGCAGCGATGTAAAAACTTGATGGAACTCGATAGTTGTTATGATTGAAAGTTTTTTGAAATCAAAAAATGCCATAAAAAAATTCCTAATAGACAACGATTTGGCTGAGATGTGGAATGAAGACCATATTCCAGTTTTAAAAATGTTGTTTGAAGTCCTTCATCCAATGAAAGTAGCAGTGGAGGCTCTTAGTCGAAGAGATTGTAATCTAGTCGTTGCAGAAGTTATTCTTTCTAAACTTTTTGAAGAACTTCAAAATAAGAATAATTCATTATCAATTAAAATGTTGACTTCATTAGAAACAAGAGTAAATGAAAGACGAGACATACAAATTTATTCTTTGATAAAATATCTACAAAATTCAGATGACTACAATTCCAAGTTCTTTTTTTACACTCAACATTCAAGTCTTTTTATAATTGCTGAGGAGATTCTTAAACGACTTTTTGGAGACGAGCTAAACACCGGTAATGATTCATCATCTTGTGAAGAAGATTTTCCGGTTTCATTTCAAGACCAACTGGAAAAGGCTATTTTTAGTACTAGAGATAAAGTAACTAAAAACAGAAAGACAGATAATGTTTTAAAAAAAGAGCTTAATGTTAATGAAGCTACTGGTAATACAACAAGCAACTTGGAAAATTTGTATAACGCTTTAATAACCATAAGGCCGACATCAACTGAAAGGGAACGTGTGTTTTCTGTTGCGGGGGATATAGCAACAAAAATAAGAAATAGAATGTCTGATGAACTCTTAAATGCTCTTATAATATTGAAAGTTTTTTTTTTACAAAAAAAAAAAATAATTAAAAACTTTGTTTTTATACTTTAAACAATGTACAAATTGCAATGTGCGATCTCATAATTTAAACTTTTGAATTTTTATTTGTTTTGTTTATACCAATGATTTTTTTTTTCTTATGAATAAAAGAAAAATCTTTATTTTTATGTTTTTAAGTGTTTTGGGCATTTGTTTTTTATTTTTAAAACTTAAAAATGTAATTTTGTAAATTTTTAAAAATTACCGGTAATTCCCGGGAATTAGCAAAAAAAAACTTTTTTCTCAAGGGAATTTAAAAATTTCGGGAATTTAGGAACCGTATCTACGTCACACAGTGTTTTACGTTCGTATATTTGGCATGGATGTTTTTTTGATGTAAATAGCTCCCCTAAACCGTTACATTAAAAGATCTTATAAAATTAACAAATTTTGTCTCAGTGTACTCTAATTTGGTATGAGCACCCAAACGCACCTACCAAGTTTCATCTTAATCGGATCAAAAATATCCCTAGTTCCCCTATACTGTTATATAGAAAAATCTTATAAACTCAAAAAATTTAGTCTCAGTGTAGTCTAATTTAATACGTGCAGTCCTGAATGTTTTGGATATGATTATGGCTTGCCTCTAACGCTTCTTCGCATAATATACTGATTGGCAGATTAAATTATTTGCACTGAATGCACTAAAATTTTATGATGAGTAGCTGGCATTATGTACCACTTGTAATGTTTTAAGTAGATCATTCTGGTTTGATCTGAGAGAGTTTGAAATTATAATTTGAATAAAATAAACTGGAATATAATTTATTTATATTATATCCGTTGGATTGGACAAGTAAAATAGTCGCAAAGTTACTTAAATGTTCTTCATTCAAATGCTTTTGAAATTTTATTTGGACAAACGCCATCATTTCGTAGCTGCCTTATTATTTTCTGCAGCTTTCTATACATAAAAAATTCCACTCATTTTAGTAACAGCAGCAACTTAAAAAAAAAAAAAAAGTAAATTCAAGGTTCATTCTGGGTCACTTCGTACCATTATTTTTAAGTTTATACTTATCAATTTTAATTGAAATTAGAAACGTAAAATTTTACCTTTTATTTTCTCTGTCAAAGTTGTGCTTTGCTTTACAAAGAAATCCCAAAACATATGTCTTCTTAAATAACGGTAAACAGAATATTGATAAAAGAGAAGGGCTAAGAACACTGCAGTCATACTGCAGAATTCTTACGCCTGGCAGAGGCGTTAAAGTTTAATAAGCTGCTGTAACTAACCTACGCCATATTTTTTTAAAAAATTTTTCGAGTTTCTTCTAGTTAGAGCATACCAAATCAAATGTCTTACCTGTTTTTTTTAAAAGAATTTACAAAACATTTTTTACCCTCTTGGCTGCACAACACAGTGCATCGCACAGTAGCGGCATTTGAGTTTTTTCGTTGCAAAAATCATAACTTTTGAACCAAATAAGACAATTAAAAAATTTAAAAGGCTTATGATCAACCTATAATACGAATGTTTGAAAATGGTTATATGCCTTTTAGGTGCTTACTTATAGGTAAGCAAACTTGAAATTTGCGGAAGATCAATTTTATGGAAAGTAAAATAAATTTTTTTTTTAAATTTTTGATTTTTTATGTTTTTATACCCTCCACCCCAGTGTGCAGAGGTTATATATAAGTTTGTCATTCCGTTTGTAATAATTAGAAAAAAAATTCTGGAGCCCATAAAATATATATATATTTGTGATCCTTATAACAAGCAGAGTTGATATAGCGATATCCGTCTGTCCGTCTGTGGAAATCACGATGACAACTTCAATCGTGCAGCTAGGGTGCTCGTTTGCATAAAACATGATTCAATGACTTTTTGAAAAGTTTTCTTTTTAAAATCGTCCAAATCGGTTGAATAGGGCCCGAGAGCTGAATGAAGAACTAAAAAAAGTCTTGAAAAAATATGATTTTCTATGTTGTTCTTGTCACGATCACGGCCTTAATAGGACAGCTACGGTGATCGTTTTTAGTGAGGATGATTCATCAAGATCATGGGATGTTTTCTGTTTCAAAAATCATTTAAATCGGTGGAAACTGTCCAGGGAAATCTCTGAAAAATTAAAAAAAAAATTAAAAAATATGATGTTTCTATATTGCTTTTGTTGTTATTCTAAATTTTGTATTATTATTATAGCTGGACTTGTTGTGTTTGGGGTCGTTGTGGTAATAATATTGTAAAAACTAACCCTTTGTAAATTTTTTTTATCAACTCTGGTAGAAAAATTTTAAAGTTTCCATTGTTTTGGCATCACTAAAAAAATTTGTTAGATAATTTTTGTCATCGCCACGAGTCTGCCTGCAAAGCTCCAGATCGTTTGGGTCACGGGAAAGGGGTTAAAAATTAATCCAAAATATAAAGGGAGTAAAAATTCACCAACATCTAAAGTAAATAATGTTAAACTATCTAGTTGTTAATAAATTGAGACTTTTTGTACTTTTCTTTTTTCCTGAACCTTCACGTGGCAGTTAAAAACAAACTCGTAGAAGAAAGTACCCCTTTTAGTCCTGTAGTTTTCAAGTTTTAAGCGGACGAACAAACCACGATTCATTTTTATATATATATCTGGAGTACCAATAAAAGGGAAAGTCTTGATATTTTGTAATATCAAGTACTATGAAAGGGACAGTCTTGAAATTATCGACAACTATATTAATTACCAATGTGAGCAGTCATGTTAATTATGGGTGGAACCACCAAATTAAAAAATCGGCAAAAAATAATAATCTTCAAAATCAAAAATCGCTAAAGTAAAAAATCGCCAAAAGGATATTCTAAGTTCAACGCATATCGTTAAGTTTGGCGGATTTAATTTGGGTGCAGCCATATGTAGGTTGCTCCATAGTAGGAAAGTCAAACTATTTTATAATTTTTGCACCAAATGAAAAAACGAAAAAATATATTGTATATCAATTAGCAAACATTGAAATGAAGAAAAATATAAAATAAATAAAATAAAATATATTATTTGAACAATAAAAACTTCGAATTATAAATTGATTATAAAAAAAGTTGGTAAGTCAATGTAAGTCGTAGCGAAGCATGACATGGCATACTAGTGTAATATAAAGGAAATCTTGATAAGATTCATTTCTTTTAGTTTCTTTCAATATTGTGAATTGTGTAGGTATATAAACTTATGTATAACGCTTATTTTTCAAGATCTAAGCAATTATTTTTTGTTTTCCATCAGAAATTCACATTTTTCGATCTGGCATCCCTAAAAATAGTTATCGCCACATTCATTGTAACTAGGGTAGGCAAAATATCAATCATTGCTTGTTCTTTACGACGTTTAGTTCTCGAGATATAAGAGATTTTTGCATTACCCGCCAAAATTATATGTTTTTCAATCTGGCAGCTTTAAAACTAGTTTTTAAAGAGGGTATAAAATTTCAACAATTTTGTCACACGACGCTCGTTTTTCGATCTGGGAACCCTAAAAATTGTTATCGCCCCATTCATTGTGACTAGGGCGGGCAAAATATCAACCATCTAATGTTCTTTACGACGCTTAGTTCTCGCGATATAAGAGATTTTTGCATTACCCGTTTTATTATATGTTTTTCGATCTGGCAGCTTTTAAACTAGTTTTTAAAGAGGGGATAAAATTTCAAGAATTTTGTCATACGACGCACTGTGTGTTGAAAGGCGCAGTAGTGAAATAAAGTATTTTTAGAAACGTTTTTTATTTTATATTATTTTTTTTTTAAGAAAAATCAAAAAAAAAAAAAAATTCACTTAATATAAAAATATTATTATGGAAATTCTATAATTTATAATGTTATATTTTTCTTGATTTTAGTATGTATTAAGCAGTAATAGAAAGTTTCAGAAAGATCACGCAAAGGTCGATTCATATACATGGACCAATAAGTTTACTGTCGAACTTGTTAAAATTATTTGATACAATTTTGACAAACTTAAAATATCCGTATATCAAAATAATGTCATTCCAGCACATCAGTTTGGTTTCAGACGAAAACACAGCACCACTGAGCAAGTTCACAGAATTGTACATAAGTGCTATTAGAAGAGCTTTTTAAGAGAAAAAGAACTGTTCTGTTGGCACGAGGGACTCTTCTATAAAGTTACACAGTTGTTGCCCTCGAATACACATAAGCTAATAAGGGTTATATACCACTGTGCGACAGCCAATATCGGGATGGGATGAAACCACCGGGGAAAGTTATATCGGTCAAAAGAAAGTTATATGTTGCCCGGCGTTTCGCTAAAAAATAAAAATTTTGTATTTTTAAAAATCATGTAAAATCCAGAACGGGAAAAAGTGTCAAGTCTTATTACTTTGGCGTACAGTTAAATAACCTGCGCACGAAATGAGACATGGATCATTAAAATCGATGGACGCGTTTCGCTTTTATTCACAATTAAGAAAAGGTTATTTCATTTTTATGATTGCGGTAACGGAATTTCACACTCAACGAAGGGAACACATTTGTTTTCTGCCAGGATATAAAGGGACTGATGGATTCGATGGATACGATTCAATGAAAATAATTTTGGATAAAGTTTGCTACACCGATCACATGTGGCAGATCAGTTGTGATCTGAAAGTCGTGGCGATACTAAGAGGTCTCCAAGGAGGCTATACGAAAAACATGTGTTTCTTTTGTCTGCGGGATACCCGATTTAAAGGAAACCAATACGAAATGCATGACTGCGTGCTCGAGATCCAACGGAGAAAGGACACAACTGTGTAAATTATCCACTCGTGCCAATGGAGAACGTCCTCATGTCCCCTCTCCATGTCAAACTGGGAATTGTAAAAAATTTCATCAAGGCCACTGTGAAGCAACCGAAAATTCTTGATTGTTTGAAAAATATTTTCCCACGAATCAGCGAAGCAAGATTAAAGGATATACGGGAGCTAATGAAATCAAAAATTTAAAGAGGCTTTAGTCAGTAAAGATTACCTTGCGTGGAGGGCAGTGAAGAAAGTCATACGATTTTTTTTTGGGAAGTAAGCGAGCAGACAATACCGCGCCCTTGTGACCAAGATGTTGGTATATTTCCAGAAAATTGGAATGAACATGTCTCTCAAAATTCACCATCTCGATGACTTCAGCATGCAGCTAGCCTCAGAGTCAGATGAACATGGCGAGCGCTTCCATCAAGTGGCCATGCCCATGGAAACGCGATATAAAGCAAAAGGCTCGACTCGCTGGTGGCTGAAATTCGTTGGTGGTCGCAAAAGTCGTACGGTCTCGACAAAATTGAAGTTATTTGACTGATTAAAAACAATTGATTTTTTAGTAAAGGGAGCAAACAAATGAAAATAAATTAGTGCGTTCATCGATCTTTATGATCTATGTATCTATGTAATAACCTGATATTTTTAATTTTACGTTATTAATAAATAATATATAATAAATATTATCCAAATTCATTGGAACATAAAATCAATATTCTTATCAAAATGAGAACCTTTACTTAATTGTGAATAAAAGCGAAACGCGTGCATCGATTTTCATGATCTATGTCTCATTTTGTTCATATCTTATGTGAATTTTGTGCAATTTTTTCCGTTTTGGATTTTTTATGAATTAAAAAAAAAAAATTTTTTAATTTTTTAAGCAATAAATATTTTTTTTCTTCATACATTTATTTATAACTGCGAAATTGTTGCTTATGTAGCAGAACGTTATATAAACAGATTAAAGAAAGTGCAATTCTAAATTTTTCTAAATATGTTTCAGCAAAATCGGTCTAGTGGTTCTCGAGTTATGTCAAACAAAAGAGCCCAAATCGTGACAAATTCCCCTATACCATACTTACTAATCGATATATCCCGATTTCTAGACGTGACCCAGCGAAACGACGGGACACGTATAACTTTTTTGACAGATATAACTTTCCCCGGTGGTTTCATCCCATCCCGATCACTGACCCCTACCATTTGTTGCACAGTGTAATTAATAGAAAATTCTCTCTTAGAGAGTAAAGCTTTGTGAGCCCTCTACAGACAATTCAAGCTAGTGCACCACAAGGTAGTATCTTAGGCCCGCTTCTGTACATCCCTTACACATCAGACATGGCAACAAATGAAAATACACGTACGTCAACTTTTGCGGATGATACTGTAATTTTAAGCGTAAAGGAAAACCCCTCAACAGCATCTCTGCTTTTACAGTGCCATATTGAACAGCTGGAAGATTGGCTGGATATGTGGAAGATTAAACTAAATTAACAAAAGTGTATCTATATATACCTCAACATTCTTCTGTTAAATATCTCGGACTACACCTTGATCGCCGGCTTATCTGGAAAAACCATATTAGACGCTAAATTAACACAAATAAATTAGAAATTAGTCCAATTCACATGGTTAATTGGCAGGAACTCAAAGTTAAGTCTAAATTGTAAGCTTTTGATTTATAAACCGATTTTCAAACCCATTGGGTGCTATCGTATTCTGTTATGGGGAATAGCCTCAGCTTGAAACACAGAAAGAATACAAAGATGCCAAAACAAGATTTTGAGAATGAATGATATTTGCTCAGAGACTTAAATGTTTCTCTAGTAAATTGCGAAATCACTAGATATAGCACAACCAATTTGGAAAAGCTAGAGTCTCACCCGAATCCTCCAGCACGTAACTTAATCAATAATCGTATTCACCAACGCTTAAGAAGGAGGGAGACTGCTAGTTTCTCGTATCATATATGTCTTTCCTGATCGAATCACATATAAACATTTTATACATACTCCTACAAACTAAACAGTTTTAAAATTTTGAAGTCATTAACAAGACTTAATCAAGTTAGTTAGTGAGTTATTTTGTTAAATACGAAATGATGCTTTATTATAAATTAAATTTAATCCCAACTACTCAAAATTCCATTCAACTTATTATGTTTTTAAAATCCATTAAGTGTAGTTTAACAAACAAAAATTGCCAAATACCACCTGTGGTTTTGTGGTTAAGCTTTAACAAAACGCACACACTCACCCAACCAAGTATGGCATCATGAAGCATTAAACTTAACTTAAGTAATATTATAGAAGTTTTGCCTCAAAATTTGTTTACATTGTTAAAGATTTAAGTTAAAATAAGTAGTAGGAAAAAAAAAAAAATGAAAATTTGCCAAAAAAAAAAGTGCCAAAAGAGGAATTTGTTAAAACCATGAAATTCTTTTGAAAGATTAAATTTAAATAGATGCATGCCATAAAGCAAAAAGTTTTGCAAATAAAGGAATTTAAATTAAATATTTCTAAATCTGGGTTTATTCGTAGAATAATGTTTTTTTGTTTTGCATAAATATTGAAAAAGTATCAAAATCAAATTTCATTGTTTACTCGTACATTGTTTGTGTATTTGTAATATAATATGATTTTATTGGTAAATTTGTAATTACTTTTTTTTGCTGCTCCCTGATTTCCTTGACTATGCACAGTGTATTGGTTGATATACAGAGGTATTTATTTAAAACAAATACAGTTCGCTAAGAAAAGAACTGAAACTGAGCTAAAGCTTAATAGAACTGGAATTGAGTTGTAATTAAATTAAATTAATTTTAATTAATTATTTTTTTGAAGAATGCAGTACAACAGGAAAACAATCTCATTAATATTGCAGTACTGGGGAGATAAAATTAAGACAGAAGGTGTTATTTAATTTAATATGAAATAAAAAAGCATAATATAATATGACATAATTAAGGTATAGTTTTAAAAACTTAAGTTTTTAAAAAAATAATTTTGTTCAAAATTGATAGGTAGTTACACATAAATATTTATTTTAAATGAATCAAACAAAAAAAATTTTTTAAGAGAAAGAAAATAAATTTAAGTGCAACAAAAAATTAAGTTAATCAAAGTTTCAAAATATTGCTGTTTTGAAGAGCTTTGCATTGCTAATGGATTGTATATTATGAGGTGGTTGGTTGCAAAGTTTTATAGTTTCCACAAAAAACTGTCTTTCAGATATATGTGTTTTGATACTGAATTGAGTTTATTTTATTCCCTCTATTTTAGAGCGGGAAAATTGTAGCCTTTTGTAAAGATTATCTGGTTACTTTGTGTTAACTATATTGTGCAGAAATATTAGAGTTCGGCATTTTAGCAGATTTTGAAATGAAACGTTGTTTATCTGCTGTGAATACTGCGAGATTTGGTCAAATCTTTTTTTTTTTTTTTTATAACGTTTATTTAAGGAAATTTCATATACTTAAACTAAAAATAAACAAATAGTTGGAAAAATAAGGTTATTATACACAGTCCCATATTCGGAATCTCAAGTATAGTATATATACATATCATTTTTTTTTTTTTTAAATAGTAATAATATATTATTAATAGAAAATTAAAATGTATTTACATAATGTTGAATATAAAGAAAAGTACTAAAAAAAACTTTACATCTGTATCATGAAGGTTAAAAGTTATAGTCTAGAGATAAAAAAGAGGAAGTGGGGTTTATTCGGTGAGCCACCAATATTTTTTAACATTTAAGTTTAAAATTATATTTTTATCTTTTAAATAAACGCTGGTGTCGAATCTGCAATTTTCAATATTAAGTTGGTTGTTACTAATAGCTTTATTATTGGCCCGTCTATAGATGTGATAAAGTATAGGAATGCCAGTTTCATTTTGTATAAAACCTTTGCTATCGAGGTATATAAAGGCCTCAGGAGGAACAAATCCACTTTGTAAAGTTTTAAAAATATAATCTTGATTAACGTAATATGGAGCCATAATTAAATTATTTTCATAGCAATTAATGCTTGTCCTGATATGGTTTCTTATTAAATGAATAATAAAATTATCAATTCTGCTAATTTTAGATGTATTATATAATGTTAAATTTGAAACATATTTTGTATAGTTGCTGTTTGGAGATCTATGAAGTGATGTACATGATCTTAGACATTTTCTTTCAAAGACTCGGAGTTTTTCCATATACGAAGGAGATATATTGAACCAAATTTGACATCCATATGTTAAGATTGGTCGTATTAAAGCTTGGTATAGAATTATTTTAACTCTTGGTTGTATATGTTGTGAAAAAAATAGTTTTCTATAAGCGAAAAAAGCTTTTCTTGCTTTCAAAATTTGTAAATTAATGTGGGTATTAAAATATAAAAATTTATCTAGGTAAACACCCAGATATTTAACTATTTGTTTATTTGGTATAGTTATATTGTCATTTGATTTAATGCCAAATGATTTCCAATTTTTTTTAATATTATTATTGCATTTTCCTATAGGGGGTCGAAAAAGAACAGTTTCACATTTATTGGTATTAATTTTCATTTGCCAGTTAATGGCATATTCTTCTACAATATTGAAATAGTTTTGTAATTTGTTATTGATCTTTTCAATTTTATTATCTGCATGATAAATTATAATATCATCGGCAAAACCAATAATATTATCAATCTTATTTAAAAGGTCATATATAAATAAATTAAAAAATATTGGCGAATTAACTGTACCTTGTTGTAAGCCATTGACAATAATAAATTTTTTTGTGCTTGTTTTGTTGTTGTTACAGACAAAAAAGGATTTGTTGCTCAACATATTATATATAAGTATAGTTAGATGCATTGGAAAATTATATTTTATCAACTTATATATTAGGCCAGGTATCCAAATACCATCGAAAGCTTTTTCGAAATCTATCAGGCACGCACCTGTGTACAACGATTTATTAAGATTCCAATTAACAATAGAAGTAAGTAATTGAATTGCATGGATTGTTGAGTGTTTGTGTTTAAAGCCAAACTGTTTATCATTAATTAAATTATTTCTTTTGCATAGTTTTGCTATATTTAAATTAATGCAAACTTCAAAAATTTTACTTATGTTTGGAAGTAAGCTTATTGGGCGTAAGTTTTTGAGATTGCTAGTATCTTTATCTTTTTTGGGAAATATTATTACTTTAGCTGTTTTCCATGCATGAGGAAAGTATGAATTGTTCAGCATATTATTGAAAAGAGTAAAATATTCAAATATAACTGTTTCCGGTAAGTATTTCAATATAATGTTGGGAATATTATCTGTGCCTGTTGATAATTTTTTCTTTAAATGGTGGAAGATGTATACAATCGTATCTCTTGTTATAAAATAATCTTCCGCAAGAATCTCATTTAGTTCGTTGGCCTTTTTAATTGTGTTAAAGTTTGTTAATGACGATTGATTGATTTCGTGAAATGATTTTGCTGTCAAAAATCTAGAAAAACAAGTATCAACATCGACATGAAACCTATTATCGGGATCAACTTCTTTGAAAGAATGAATTAATTCTAGAAAAGAACCAATAACATTCAAAATATGATCTTGATCTTTTACAATAAAGTTATTACTATTATCTTTTTCTAATTCGCTAGGATCAACTCCAACATTTCTAAGTAATATTTTTTCATCATGGTGAATTTTCAAATTATCGATATTTAATGGTTGTAAACTTCTAAATTGTTTTTTAGTCTCATTAAACATATTAAGGGGATCTTTGTGATCTATGTTTTTAAGTTTTTCTCGATAATGGTTATTTACAGCTATAGAAAAATTATCATTTATAAGTTTTTTAATTAATTTCAGTTTAGTTTTAACTAAGTTAAATTCTGACTGTGTTAAGATACATTCTAATCTGTTGTGTTTCTTAATAATAGTTAAAAGTTTACTTTTTTCAGATTGTAACTTCTTGATAATTGGATTACTAAATTTTTTAGTTGAATTGTGTCTTTTATATTTTGGAACTGTTTTTTCCATAGAATAAGTTATTAATTCATTTAATCTTTTTAAATGAAAGTCTATTTCTGAGTTTGTTAAATTTCTGTTGTTTGGGATCATTTCATTATTATTAAGCTCTCTTAACATGTTATTTTGAAATTTAGTCCAATTTGTATTTTTAAAATTGAATTTTGAAAAGGGTGTTTCTTTAAAGAAAGTTAATGGATTATCATTTTCATCACATAAAATAAAAATTTGTAACGCATTGTGATCGCTATCATAATCTAGTGTTTTGGTGCAATTTAATGTGTTATTCTCTTTTGATAATACTAGGCGAGAGTCTGCTATACATAGGTCTAGATATGAACTACAACGTGGGTATGAAGGTGAGACAGAAGCATATAAGCTCGATCGGAATCTAATTTCGTTGTTTGACAACCACTCTCTTAGCATGTTTCCTTTTGTATTGAAAGATACATTACCCCAGTCACTATGTTTACAGTTGAGATCTCCAGCGAGTATATAAAAGTGATTAGGGTCTTGTAACTGTAATGTTTCAAACAGTTGTAGTAATTCAGTTTTGAAATGGCTACTATTATTACCCGACGGATAGTATGCGGATATAACGAACAAAATTTTATTTTCAAACAAAGGTATTTTGATCACACAAGATTCTAAGTACTTGAAGGTATAAATACTTTTGTTTGTATAATTATTATATTTAATTCCACTTTTAATTAAAATTGCTGTACCACCTCCTCTTTTAGTATCATTTCTATCTTTACGTATAAGATTATAGTCTTTAAAAGTTATTTTATGTCTTATATTAAGTTTTGTTTCGTTAAGTAGGACTATGTCCGGCTTATATTTATCTATAAAATTACATAATTCAAATCTCCTACTCAATTTGATTAAGGAATTAACATTTATTTGAATTATATTTAGACTTTTTACAACTCTTTCAGCCATTGTAAGAATCTAAGCTTCTAGCATTGAAAATATAGCATCTATTCTAGATGCTTGAATTTGAAGTTGTTTTTGAAGGTTTATGATCTGGTTTGATAAATTTTGCATAGAATTATTAAACTCTTCTAATGCCTGTTGAATTGGGTTAATGTTATTAATATTATTTGAATTGTTGTTTTTTAATACATTTGCAAAACTCATATTGGGATTAATAAAAATTGGTGAATCGTTTGTTCTTCTTTGAGATAAACTTTGTTTTTATTAGAACGAAGTTTCTGTTGAAGTTCTTTATACTTCTCACATCCTTTATAAGAGGCTGGATGGCCGTATTTACTGCACAACACGCAAAACAATTTCTCTCTTTCGTTTTCAGGTACCTGGTTTAGAGCACATTTTCCAATTTCGTGCATTTCTTTGCATTTCACACAACGGGGTGGTAGGAAACAGTTTGATCCACTGTGAAAGAAACTTTGACATTTCCTGCATTGTAGAATTTCGGGTTTCCTTAAAGCTTCCCAACGAATACAGCGGTGCATTAGGTTGTTTATTGACTTAAGTTCGTTGACTTTACTCTCGCCACTTATTTGGACTAGATATATTGGTAAATCATAGCCATTATTTATAGCATTTTTTGTTGTAAATGGACTCACTTTAACAATTTTTAAATTATCGTTTTGGTATTTGCACAGTTCATCGTAAATTACATTAGTTTCTGTATTAGAACTGAGACCTTTTAGAACGTAAGTTTTGGTTTTAATGTTTTTTGGTGTAAATGTAAAAAATTTTACTCTAGTTTTTTCTAAATATGCTTTAACTCTAATATAATCGTCCATTTCTGACATAAATAGAGCAATTTTTTTATTATTAAATTCTTTAATTTTAAACTCTTTTATTTTTAGTCCATTTTTAATGAAATCAATTAATTCGTTAGATTCTACATCGAAAATGTTAATAGGAGGAACTTTTTTATTTTTGTTATGATTATTGCTTGTTGGGTTATCATTAATTATGTTTCTCTCAATATTAGGAGAGTTATTTGTTAAGCTTCTCTTTGATGTTGTTGGTTTTTCAACTTGTTGTACATGTTTTTCGAATTTCTCTAAATATTCTTTGTTACATTGTTCATCATTATCTAGAACTGCATAATAATTGTTTTTTAAATGTTTAGCCACTGCTTCAGTATGCGAAGGCATATTGCTTTTTCGTTTTCTATTATTATTATTTGGTGTTTGTATATTATTTATATTGTTTTTGTCATTATTTAGTTTTGAGTTTAGAGCATTATGCTCACTCATTTAATTTGGGTATTAGATTTTTTTCTTTTAAAAGAGTCTATTTCTCTTGTTTTTTTATTTATTTGTTTTAAAAAATTCACTGGATTATGTTATCACAACGAGTGTAAGTAATATGTATGTTTTCATTAAATAACCGATATAAGATTTGATCTCCGTAAAAACGTCTGTCTATCATGACAGTCACGATCGAACTCATCATTTGGTCAAATCTTTTACGTCGATATATGTATCTGGTAATATTGTTATAAATCACCATATAAAAATGTCGGCAGTAGATAGGTTTTGGCAAGAAGCATGCGATTATTTAATGGTGTAAAATATTGAGTCATCCACAGAGTTTTTAGCATACCATGCGTTTTACCACAGACATCGTTTACATGATCACACCACTTATATTTTTTGTTAAAAATTATACCCAGGTTATCTAAAAGTAATGGTGGCATAGTGGCAAGTAGAATGTTAGAGTTTCCAATAATCATAATGATGAAACAATACTTAAAACGAACTTTAGCTCTTTATCATCCTAAGGTTTCTCAAACATTTCATTTATTTATTTCAGTCAAAATAGTCCTTACAGACTATGATTAAAATAATTACACATGCATTAATTTATGTATAAAAATTTATAAATTAAATAATGTAAAGAGGAGTAATTTAAAACAATCTTTTGATATACAAAACTCTATTAGCTAGTTTGGGATTCCTTTTATAGCTATTTCAATAATAGCATTTATATCGGCACACGCACGATTTGAAGTACTGTTTTGAGCATAGTTTATGCGGTGTCATGGAATATAAAAAAATTGTATTTTCGATAACAAATCTGGACAGTCGATACCTCCAGTAATTATATCAAAGATAAATAGTGGAGCTTGAAATCTATGACGATATTCTAATATTTCGAGATAATAATAACAAACTTGTTGACCTATATGAAGGTATAAGATCAATCACCAATTCGTCAATATCGATATTTTTCATTTTAGTTTACAATTTTTATTTATAAAATTATTTTTGAATTCATATTAGAACAAATTATTAATTATTTAGTTATTTTTTTGGACGGTTTTATTCAAATATCGTGTCGAAAAAGAACATGAAAAAAGGTTTTAGAGTATTTATCAGGACTAGCAGAATCCAGTGCTCGAAATTCGAGTGCAATTTTTAGGCAACTTTATTTTTCAACTTAGCCAATTCACAAACCAACACTTTTTGGTTTATTATTATTGTGGATGAAGGAATCAAACTCATTAACAAATACATAGTATAAGTATAATGTTGTGTATGTACTAGTAGCAACTTTAAATGCAATGTACTCAAAATAAAGGAAATAATATAAAAATCTGTTTTTTTTTAAACGTTTATTTTTGCAAAATTTTTATTATAGTTGAACTAGAAATAAACAAATCAATAGTTTATATAACTTATTACTACTATACACTGTCCCATAATTGAGCTCTCTAGTATATTTCATAAAAGCATAAAAGATATTACACATTATATACAATTTTTAAGACTAATTATGATTTTTATACAAATTATATACATAGTATTATCTGTCTGTATTAATGATAATTTCGATGTAAAGAAAATTTTTCAAAAACCTCACTTTTTTAAGCAAATAAAATAAAATAAATAGTCAAGAATTAAAAACAAAAAAAAAAGAAGAAGAAGAAATTCCGGTACCTAATTTAGGCACCAGTATTTACTAGTATTTAAGTTTGGAAGGATATTCTTATCGCCACGAAAAATGATGGTATCAAATCTTCTATTTTCAACTGTAAGTTGATTGTTAGTGATAGATTTTATATTGACCCTTCTATATATATGAAAAAGTATAGGGACGTATAGGAAGTATACTTTCGTTTTGTGTAAAACCGAAATACCTTTGTATATCTGGATAGAAAACGTAACGTTGCAGTTATATAATCATCACTGACATAATAGGGTGCCATTACTAAATTGTTTTCATAGCACTCGCAGCTTTTTCTAATGTGATTTCTAATTATGTGTATAATGAAATTATCAATTCTGCTAATATTGGATGCATTATAAAGTTTTTGATTGCTTATATATTTCGTAAAATTACTAATTGGTGATCTGCATAGGGCAGTGCAGGCTCCAAGGCATTTTCTTTCCGTAGTTTCTCCATATATGATAGTGAAATGTTAAAACAAATTTGGCAGCCATAAGTTAAAATAGGACGAATTAAGGATTGATATAAAAGAAGCTTGATCTCAGGTTTAATGTGCGTGGAAAAGAATAGATTTTTGTACATAAAGAAAGCTTTTCTTGCTTTTGTTATTTGTAAATTAATGTGTTCATTAAAGTATAGAAACTTATCTAAGTGAATTCTTAGATATTTAACTGTCTGCTTATTAGGGATATTTACACTGTTACTGGATTTTATACCGAAAGATTTCCAGTTCTGTCTTATATTATTGTTACACCTTCCTACAGCAGGACGGAATAGTATGGTTTCGCATTTATTTGTATTTATCTTCATTTGCCAATCAACAGCATACTTTTCTATAATATGAAAGTAACTTTGTATTTTTTCATTTATTTTTTTAATTTTGTTTTCAGCATGATATACTATAATATCATCTGCAAATCCAATAATATTATTAATGCTATTTAAAAGGTAATAAATAAATTTAATAAAAAGTGTAGAAGAATTAACCATTCCTTGTTGTAGCCCATTAACAATAATGAACTTCTTTTGGCTAACTTCATTTTTATTGCATACTAAAAAGGATTTATTGCAAAGCATATTATGAAATAAAATAACCAATTTAATTGGAAATTTATATTTTAAAAGTTTATATATAAGACCAGGAATCCAAATGCTATCGAAAGCCTTTTCTAAATCAACAAGTAAGAAAATTATAGTCGGTCTAGCCCGTTTACACGATACCCTATACCATGGTTTAGACACCCTATCTCTTCGGTCCAACTAATTGGATATAGCAAATAAGCATAAACCAAATTTGAGTGGCATTTTTATAAATTTTTTTCGCTGCAGATATGAAAAAGTTCATATCGGATACTATATTTATATGGGGACTAGGTCGAAAAATGGACCGATCCTGACCATATTTGGTAAAGTCACTTATACTTTGAAAAAATATATACAAACCAATTTTGAGAAAATATGTGCAATATTTTTGTTTTTTGATAGATTTAAGTGATGATCGGGAAGCAGCTCTATATGTGGAATATGACTAAGAATTTTCCTATAGGGATTATTTTTGAACTACTAATTAATGGATGTAATAAACATATACAAACCCAATTTGACTGAGATCTATATGATAATTTGGAACTTATGGCAATTTTTGTCGATTTCATAGGGGTCATTTGTATGGGGGCTAGGTCTGTACATGGACCGATTCTCACCAATTTCAACAGCGTTCATCCCATGGCCGATGGAAGCTTATATGTCAAATTTCATCAAAATGTATTTATATTTGCGACCTGTAGTTTGATTACAAGCTTTACATGGACACACATACGGACGGACGGACATTGCTATTTCGACTCAAAAAGTGATTCTGAGTCGATCGGTATAATTAAAGATGGGTCTAGGACGAATATTTTTGGTTGTTACAAACAGCAACAAAGTCATTATACCCAAACCACATAGTGGTATAGGGTATAAAGAGATTTATTTAAGTTCCAATTGATATTGGAAACTAGTATGTGAATTCCGTGTATTGTAGAGTGTTTGTATTTGAACCCGAAGTGTCTATCGTTTTTTGAATTATTTTTCTGGCAAAAATTAATAATATTAGTATTTACACAGATTTCAAAGATTTTACTTATGTTCGGTAGCAAGCTTATAGCTCACAAATTTTTTGGATTGTGGTGTTTTTATCTTTCTTGGCCAACACCACAATTTTTGAAAGCTTCCAAGCTCGAGGTAAATATGAGTTGTTGTGCATGTTATTGAACAATGTGCAATAATCAAGAATTAAAACTTCCGGAATATTTTTATATATTATATTGGGAATAGTATCGACACCTGATAACAATTTGTTTCTCAATTTTTTGAAAATATAAAAAAGTTTCTCTTTTGTTATCAAAAATCATCAGACTGTGAATCACTTATTTGATTTGCCCTTTTATTTGTATTGAAGATTGTGTAGGATGATTGATTGAGTTCATATTCAGATATTGTTTCTAAAAATTTGGTGAAACCATTGTCAACTTCCACATGCAATTCATTATTATTATCAATCTCCTTAAAAGAGTGAGTCTTTTCCCGAGAAGCGCCCATTAATTTTAAAATTTGTGGTTTTTCCTTATGAAGAAATTCTCATTATCCTTCTCCGTATTGAGAGGATTTATACCAACATATCGTAACAAAATTTCTTCTTCTTGTCTAATTTCTAGTTTATCTATATCCAATGACAATTTGGGTTTAAATGTTTTTTTTTTACCTCACTAAACATACGTGACGGGTTTCTTTGATCTAAATATGTTACTTTATCCTTATAGTATCTATTAACTGATAAGGTGAAATTATCATTATTTAGTTTCTTAATTAGCTTTAATTTAGATTTTAAGTGATTAAATTCTTGAGGAGTACATACAATTTCGAATCTATTGTGTTCTTTTAGTGTAGTTAAAGTTTTACTTTTTTCTGATTGTAATTTTTTTATAATTGCATTTACAAATTTGTTTATTGTATTATTATTTTGAAATTTCGGGACAATTTTATTTGTAGTATCTATAATTAATTTAATTTTTTTAAGTAGTCAATTTCAGCATTAGAAAGATTTTTGCTATTAAGGATGGGGTCAGTATTTCTATATTCATTAGTTATGTTATAAAAATCTGTAAATCTGGTGAACAGCTAAATAGAAATACCTTTCAAAAATAAACGTCTAGACAAAATCGGGATAGAATGGTAGAACGAAACATCGGTAACAAGTAATCCCCTAGCCTAATAACATTATAGAAAAAAAGATAACCACAAAAAAAAAATATTTTTTTCTCGAGAATTGTCAAAAGTGTCCACCAGCAGACGACAATTTTTAGTTTCCGTGATATATTATTGATATATTATCTGGGAATCTACAGAGGAACCTCTAGTTATTAGCTCCGCATAGTTTCTAAAACAGTAAAAACTATCCCTTACTCCATTTCTGTTGAATTAAGGTTGTCTCAAAACTCATGCAAGATTTGATTTTGCCGCCATTTGTGCAGTAAAGTTTTGAAAAACCCATAATTCTGGCATTTCACGCGAATGAGAAAACGCTCAATTAATATTTAATGCTAACAGTTTGGCGTGGCTAAACGAATTCAAAACAGAACATACCCCGATGACCGAAGATCATTCTTTCACGATATTCGTGTCGAAACGTAATGGTAGTCAGAAAACATTGTTCCAGAGATTTTAATACGATGCTCTTTTTTTTAGTTGCGTTTGCCTTTCTTAAGTGGTGTTGACTGACCCCTTTAAAAGTTCAACAATATCAACAAGATTTCTAAGTGCGAAACGATGATTTTTTGCACCAATTCTTTGATTTCCTAGACGTTTGGTTCCTCACTTGATATTTTTTTGTCCGTTGTAAACATTATATTTTCAACTTGGTCTGTTAACCGAAGTCCTTATGCATCATGTTCAATGGTTCTGCAGAAGAAATTTTATTCCAAATTCACTTTTAGTTGCTTACAAACACGACTGTCACTTTTGAACCAATGAAAATATTGACATGAAATTTGGCTGTAATACCCACTGGAAAAAATAGTTAGAACCCCGAATTTTTAATTGAAACGTCACCTTTACATATTGACATAGTTTTAAATCTTTAAATCTTGATCAAATTTAATTTGTGCGTGTTTTTATATACCACTATATGATCAGGTTATAATGAGTTTGCGCTGATGTTTGTAACTAGCGAAAATATTGGATAGTTTGTTATACCGATCGACTCAGAACCACTTTCTGAATCGATTTAGCAATGTCTGTACGGCCGTCTATCCGTCCGTGTGCGTGTCCATGTAAATCTTGTAATCAAACTATAGGTCACAAATATAAATATATTATGATGAAATTAAATTTATAAGCTTCTATCGGCCATAGAATGATTGCTGTTAAAGCTGGTAAAAATCAGTTTATGTTCCGACCTAGTCCCCATACAAAAGACCCCTATAAGATCGGCTTAAATGGCCATAATATCCAAATTTCATATATATCTCGTTCAAATTAGTTTTATCTACATTTATTGCATCAATTTATCAGTAGTCCAAAAATTAACCCCATTATAAAATTTTTGGTCATAGACCTTATATGAAGCTGATTTCCGATCATCACTTAAACCTATAAAAAACAAAAATATTGCACAGATTATTTTCAAATTGGGTTTGTATATTTGTTTTGCAAAAACTAAGTAACCTTACTAAATATGGTCAGGATGGACCTTTTTTCGACCTAGTCCCTTTACAAAAGTAACATCCGGGATAAACTTTTTCTTATCCGAAGCCAAAAAAATTAAAAACAATGCCAATCAAATTTGGTTTATGTTTATTTTCTATATCTAATTAGTTGGACCTAAGAGATAGGGTCTCCCAGCGCATGATATAGGGTATCGTATAATCGGTCTAGACCGACTACAATTTTTTACTTGTTTATATTCAATGAACCATATCTGTAAAAGGAATTCTGATGTCCCGACTTTTGACCTGTCTGTCTGTCTGTCTGTCTGTCTGCCATGGGACAACCCCATTCCCCCTCATGCAATTGATCTGAAACTTGGCCCATAATCTTGTTGTGACTACAGATTAATTATGGGGTAGTCACGCAGGGTCACGCATAGTCACAGGGTGTTCTAAAAGTTATTTAACCTCATCCGATCGATCTTTTTGAATAACATATCATAGTCAAGGCGTATGATTATTATTTATTAGCAGAGTAGAAGATAGGTATACGTAAGAATGTAAATTATACCCTATACCACTATGTGGTTTGGGTATAATGACTGTTTGTAACTACCAAAAATATTTGACCAAAAATATTTATACCGATCGACTCAGAACCACTTTCTGAGTCAGAACCACTTCTGAGTCGATCTAGCAATGTCCGTTTGTGTGTCCATGTAAAGCTTGTAATCAAATTGCAGGTCGCAAATATGAATATATTTTGATGAAATTTGGTATATAAGCTTTTATCGGCCATAGGATAAACACTAGTGAAAATGGTGAGAATCGGTCCATGTTCAGACCTAGCTCCCATACAAATGACCCCTGTGAAATCAACATAAATTGCCATAAGATCCAAATTATCATATAAATCTTAGTCAAATTGGGTTTGTATGTGTATATTACATCCATTAATCAGTAGTCCAAAAATGATTACTATGGGACAACTCTTAGTCATAGGCCCCATATAGAGCTGCTTAAATCTATCAAAAAACAAAAATATTGCACGGATTCCTTTCAAATTTTGTTTGTGTATATTTTTGCAAAATTCAAGAAACTTTAGCAAACATGGTCAGGATCGGTCCATTTTTGGGCCTAGTCCCCATATAGATGTAGCATCCGACATGGACTTTTTCATATCTGCAGCCAAAAAAATTAATAAAAATTCCACTAAAATTTGGTTTATGCTTATTTTCTATATCCAGTTAGTTGGGCCTGTGAGATAGGGTCTCTATACGCATGGTATAGGGTATCGTATAGTCGGTCTAGACCGATTATAATTTTTTTCTTGTTTTAATATTAAATCAAACATAGTCAGCCCAATTCTAAAAAAAAAAAATGGTGATTTTTTGAAATGTTTGTATGGGAACCCCCCAGGGGTATTCCAAGGGGTGTGCCACTGGCATAGGTGGGTCGGCCCTCCAAAGTTAGTGTGGGTCGATCACACATTTGGACTCGATTGGGGCACTCTAAATGGGTCAAAGTGAGACAGACAGGTAAAAAGTCGGCACATCAGAATACGTTTTACAGCTATGGTTCCTCGGGCAAAGTTTCTTATTTTGATACCTAGAATACGATTCTCCTTGTCACTTGGGCAATTTTTAAATCGACCCGCCCTAATGACCAGTCAATGTCGCCTTTTTTGTAACGTGACAAGTCCAGCGAATTTTTGTTTCAGTAACCGCTTTGTTTGATTTATGTTGTGATATGGACTGGTTGTTAAAACCAGTAACTATCCAGATCTTTTTTTGCATATTTTGGCGGATGTTAAGAGCCAACATCTCCCGATATCAATGAGCTGTTTAGCGAAAACGCCGGCATAAACAGTCACTTTTGGTCAAGCAATGTACCATTCCGGGATTTCATGTGAATTTATCATGCCCTTCAGAGCATGTGTCATGGGCCTCGCTAGTGTCAACTAATTGAGCGACTGCTTGCAAGCGATATGTTCGGTCTGAAAAAAATTCTTCGAATCAATTGCACGTTATACAAAAAAAAAAACAAATTATCCATCAAAATGTGACGCAGTGTTGCCATTGATGTCAAGATGTTGAGTGCTTTAACGAAGCAAGTAATTTATGGTCTCGGAAACATTATTTATTAACTCTTCAACTAGTTCATTGGAATGCCTTGGGCGTTGATGAACGATATGTGGACGATATCGCACTGTCCCTTGCTCACTAAAACGATTAGTAGTGTTGTGAGACGGTATTTCGACTGGATGAATATTACAATGTAAATGTGTTATCAGTACGTGGTAAGAATTGTACTGAATCATTATTAAATCTCGTAATGTGAAAAAAGCTCTTTTTGTTTTGCCAAACGTCCCATAGATGGGAACTGTAATGACATGTGAAATCTTAACAGATTTATCACAATTGCATTGGACCGTATGTTTTGTATGTTAGTTTTTATGTATTGTCGATCTTGTGTTGTAATAATAATAATTAGTTATAATTGATCAAAGCGATGTTAATGTAGAGAAAGCTATAAATTGGAAAAAACTCTGCTTGTTCATTCTAACTCTCGTATGAAAAGAAAGAAAAAACATTTCTCATGTTCTTTTCTTTCTAATGTTGAGTTAAATAGTTGATTAAGCATGAGTTGAAGCAATAGACAGAAGGATGCTGAAGATGAACAAGTCGCTTTGTTCGAAAGTAGCTACTCCATCTAGCGCTGTCTTCAATTTTTTCCAAATTTCTCTTACATTGCATAAAAGTATTATCTTTTCTAGTATTAGAAAATGTATACATGATCTCGAACCGAACTATAAATAATTTTCTAGATTTTGTATAATTTTTTGTAAGGTACAAACATCTTCGGCTAAAATAACGATGTCATCTGCATACATTAGAACTCGAATGTTAATGTCATTAATAAATAATCCTCCCTTCAGATATTCATGTATATCATTTAAATATAATGCAAATAGAATTGGGGACAACAAACATCCGTGTTTTACGCCAGTACAAATACTAACATAATGAGAAAGTTCAGTACCTGTCCACACCGCTGACTCTGTATTCCTGTATAACTCTTCTATACAGCGAACAATTTTAGATGAAATTCCCAATGGTTCAGTATATAGATTAAGAGTTGTCTTGGAACCCGATCAAAGGCAGCTTTGAAATCTACGAAAAAAGCATAAACTTTTCTATTTTCTGAAATTTCTATATTTACTATAGATGTAAGTTTATAAACATTATCAATCGTAAAATATCCTTCTCGAAAAGCCTGCTTGTTATTCATTCATTATCTGATTGCGATTTGACAATTCAGATGTTCTCTCGTGTATTATTCCGAGGACCTAGATCTACTATAACTTTTTTGCTTATTAGAATTTGATTTGAATTGCTCGCATATATTTTTCAGAAATTGTTTTTTCGAGTATTGGCAAACAACTTGGCTTCTGGAGGTGATTTCATATGGCGGATTATATATCCGAAATATTTTTTTTTTACCATATAAGATCATTATGTAAACCATAATTGCAAAGATACAGCCGCAAATATGTAATTTTATTTTGTCTTTTTCAAGGCCTTAACTTTACATTTTTTTTTCACGGGTGTGTCTCAAAGCCCAAGGTCAGACATTGGAAATGGTGCGAATATATTTGCCAAAATTGGTGCTTAGTCATTACAGAATGTATGTCGCATCAAGATTATTTATAAAGGGTGAGTTTCGTAATGACAGTGCTGCAATATTTTCCAGAAATATTGTGTATACAGATATTTATTTTACCTTAATTCCTGTTTTTTGTTTTTGTTGAATTTAATTGTTTTCATTTATTTAATTCTGTCACTTAATTTTTTTACTTATATAATTGTTTTGATTTTTTTTATATAAACAAGAAATTCGCTAAAGAAATAAAGTTTCTGTTCTCTTAAACATAAAGTTTTAGCTTTGATGCTCTGTGTAACATGGTTTGGTTTTTCAGTTAATATATATTTATTTAAGAATTCTGGCGCGTATGTGTGTTACGTCATCACAATGACATTTTCCGATAACATATTCGTTTGTTGTTTATTTATTCCCCAAACATTCGCTTAGTCTATCGACAATAATTTCTTCAATTTGTTCTACTGTTTTTCCTTCGACAAGATGTTGGCAACGGAAGTCTTAACTTGCAGAAAAATTGCCTATTTGTTTTTGTTTGTTGGTACAATAATGAAATCAATATTTACACTTGTTACATTTTCTATAACAAATAGCTTTATAAAAATATACAACATTACATCCTCCAACAAATAAACTGTGTGCGATAGCTGTAAGGCTGTTCTAGAAGCAATGAATTTTAAATCAACAATAATATTAATATATGACAAGTACGTACATTTTAGTCGGTCTACACTGACTATATGATAGACTATACCATGAGTTTCATGAAAAAGTCTTAGATCCAACTTTTCTGATTTTTTCAGTAAAACTAATGCCTTTTTCCTTTCTGACAAAAAATGTCGCCCTTTTTTGCCCTTTTTTGGAAAAGTGTACTTTTTTATATATTCTGAATTAAGAGTAACCTTATCTTATACATCAATCGAAAGGTCTTAAAGTCGAGCCATCGTAAATCACAAAAAATTCCAGCCATTGACTTCTTTCAGGTCATAGCGTGAGAATATTTCCCCATTGTTCCCCTTTTTTGAATATTTTCACCCTACGATTTCCAAGAGGATAATAATCAAAATTTTTTGGTATTTATGAAAACAGCACTTTGAGACCTTTCGACTGATATATAATATAATGTTGCTCTTAATTCAGGATATATAAAAAATACACTTTTCCAAAAAAGGGCAAAAAAAGGGTGACATTTTTTGTCAGAAAAGAAAACGGCATAAGAAAGAAATTTTTATTCTGAAGAAATTTTTATTTTTACTTTCTCAATAATAATTATAAACAAATTGGCGTATTTTTTCCTTTTCTTTTCAATATATTAAAAAAATTTTATTTCAATTCAAACTATGTATATAAGTTTAAATGATGGCTATGCAACATGTTGCTATATCAGATGTTTATAAACATTATCGTATGTTTGATTTAGGATTATAACAAATAATAATAATATAAAAAGAACAAGCGACATTTATTTTTAAACTCTTTCTCTTAACTCATACCCTCTGTCTGTCTGCCTGTCTGTCTGTCGTGGGGCAACTACATTCCCTCTTAACAAATTGATCTAAAACTTGGCCCTTAGTCTTGTTGTGACTACAGATTAATTTTGGGGTAGTCAACCACAGTCACGCATAGTCACGTGCAGTCACGGAGTGATCCAAATGTCTTTTTCCCTCATCCGATCGATCTGAAGCTTGGTCCATACACTTGCAGTGAAATAAGATTAACTTTGAATTAGTCACGCACAGTCATGTATGGTCTTGCACAGTCACGGAGAGATTTAAAACGGATTTCCCCTCATCAAACCAATCTGAAACTTGGTCGATATGATAGCTGTAAAGAAAGATAAACTTCAACATAGTCATGCACAGTCACGCATAGCCGCGCACAGTCAAGGAGTGATTTAAAACCCATTTCCCCTTATCCGGTCGATCTGAAACTTGGTCGATAGACTTGCTGTGAAAAAAGATTAACTTTGATATAGTCACGCACAGTCACACGTAGTCACGCAAAGTCACGGAGAGATTGAAGCCTCACTTCTACCCATCCGATCGATCTGAAACTTTGTTCATAGACTTGTTGGGACCAAAGATTAACTTTAAAATAATTACGTAAAGTCACGCACATTCGCGGAGCGATTCAAAACTCATATGCATAAGGCAAGAAAGAGTTATAATAAAAACTTTGTTTTAGACTAGGTTAGATTCGGTTAGATTAGGTAAGATTATTTTGTACTGACTCTTAGCTTAAATACTGTAGTTTACCGCTTTCTTCGTTGTTGTTTGTTGTTAAAAATTAATGAAAAAGTACAATGGATTCCACTGAAAACGTAACAATAATACTGTGGAACAGTGTTATAATAATACTGTGGAACAAATTCAGGTTAGCAAAAGTTAGGTCGATTCTGAGAGTGAGGGGTGAAAATAGAGGCTAAATTAGAAGACCCGCATCGCGGCGTTTGTTTATGTTAGTTCGAATTTTTTTTTTTAATCGATCTTCGAACTTTGCAGTCAAATGCCGATTTTCAGCATATTGTTTATATGGTTTTTTGACTATAACTCGTCGACTAATTGATATTTTTTCAATCTGTAAAAGTCAAATTATTGCTAGAGACCTGTGCTATAATTAAAATTTTTGTGTAGTTTATGAAGCAAAATGTTGGAAAAATTATTTTTTTTTCATGCTTTTTGAAAATATTTTCCACAAAACTAAGTCTTTTTTGCTTTCTGTTTGATCTATAATATGCTTCTCAGTTTCTTCAATAAATTTCATTTGAAAAGAAAACAATCATAATACAAAACTTGCGTTTTCCAGTTTAATATTAATTTACTTCTCATTTGTTATGTACCAATTTTTTTCAGTGTTGGTTTTGAAGAAACATTGAAAAAGATATTATAAAAATATGGAAAAAATATATTTTTGAAATGTTAGCTATGAAAAGTTTTAAGTAAAAAATTAAATAAATTAAATTAATGATTTGGCCAGTTGCCGTTTAGCAGGCGGCTGTGGATCAACATCACTGCTCTCTCTAATATCTTGGTCACCGTTATCATCATCAGAAAGGTCGATAATTTCGTTCAACAGATATTCTGGAATTTCATCTTTGTCTTCCTCTTCTTCCTCTTTTTCCTCGTCTTCCTCTTCTTCAAAGTTGTTTTTATACCACCAACAGATTTCACCGAGTATTTCATCTGGAGATTTCTTTCCTCTGTACCTGAAACGAAAATAGTTTTCAATCGTTAACATGTTTAAATTGTGCACTCTGACAAAGATATTAGAAAAATCTAAGAGCTCAAAATATGCACACTCTATAGTTACCTTTTGTGTGACTAGGATTGGGTCCTTTGATGTTTCATAGGATGTACTTTCACCAGGGTCGTATTTTGAGAAGAAATTCATGGATATAGCAGCGGCGCACAGTGGCGCCCGTAGAGCAAACGAGGTTGCAAAAATCAAAATTTTCATGTGCGCCGACGAAGTTTTAAATAAACCCATTTGATAGGAAACTTTTCAACGATTTCAAATATGCTACTCTTAATAATATCGCATTTTTAGTTTAGAAGATATAACCGTTCAAAGTTGACCGACTTTCGGTTTTCAAAAAAACACACAATTTTTAGTCAATTTGTTGCGATTTCAGGTGTAATATCACGAAAAATGGGTAACGAATCGCCTTATTTTTTGTTTGTGTTGATTGATGTATTTATTAAATGTATAATGATAAAAAAAAATTAACTGTTTGCTTTGTGTTTCTCCTGCTAAATCACTATTTAAAAACTATCCGTTTTTTCACTATTTTTCAACTTTGACGGAAAATAAAAAAAATCCATATATTTCTATATTTGCCATATTTGCAAAACATGTTCCTTAATTATTTCTTTACATAATTCAAAAGGTTTTATCTGCCCGTACGTGCCCGTTTGGCTTCTAGAAGTAAAACAGGTTAAAAAGACATGGTTGCAGAAATTGTATGGCGTGCATCCCTTACATGTTTTGACTGACAGTAGTTTGATCTAATAGTTTGAAAATTGCATTTTAAGTCGGTTGTCTACCTGTGAGCCTCTGCCAAAGTCTACTCCCAATATTCTATTACAGACACAGGATGCACAAAAAACTACTCATTGAAATTCGCAGGTACGCACCTCACTTAAAAATTACTTTGGAGTACAAATGGTCAAGAACAATATTGAGTTATGGTCCCTCCAGGTAGGCACAAATCTTATTTAGACACGAGCATAATATCAAAATTGCATAATTCAGCCTAAATCCATATGTATGCAGGGAATAAGTAAATTTTTAGGCATGGTAGCATAAGCCAATATATTGCAAAATAATATTGCAACAAGTACTGAAACCATGGCGTTAAACAATTTAAGTACTGAAAACATGGCGTTGAACAATTTAAAATTATTTGAACTGTTTAGAAGGTCAACCACACCAAAGTTTTTTATGGTAGCTGCTTTAGAAGAACTTGATAGCTTATACGAAAATATTGAGAGAAGCGAAATTATAAAAAATAATTTTTATCTGATATATGCAAATATTAAGGCAAAATGGCTGAAATCTAATCAAACCATTCAGAACTTCAACTCCAAATACGACTGGCTTAATGTAGCATCCTGGATATATTGGCAGTATATAAACCCACCACATCAACCAGAGGAGCAAAAGGAAGGCCAAAAAAAAAGTATTGAGGAGTGTTCAATTTTCACAAGAAAGAGGAAACTTGCCGATGCCACCAATGAATTGACCACGAAGCATTTATCGGACGCGCTGTCTATTAAATATACAAAGGATAGTGAAAGAGTTAGGTCGCAGATTACAAAATCTGTTGCTGATGCAAGCCCACTGCGACTAAAAAGGATTAAGGAAAGCATTCCCACGCCCACATACGCACACATTAAAAAGTATGGTTCCGAAGAAGCCTTGGCCTTGTTTATGGACTTACAACTTTCCAAAGAAAAATATGAGATACTACGGGCATCCTTGATGCGACACGGGGCTGACGTTTTACCAGGATACAAGCATATTACCCAAGCCAAAATATATTCACGACCACTGCATACGGAGTTTACGGAAGTCTCTGTGAAAGCCAATCTGCAGGATCTCATGGGCCATACAGCAAAACGGTTGTTGGAGAGTCTTCCTGAAAATGAGGTGAAAATTCTTCCTGAGAAACTGACATTGATCAGCAAATGGGGCTGCGATGGATCATCCGGACAAAGCGTTTATAAGCAAAGGATATCTTCCGATGACGCTACAATATCGGACGGAAATATGTTTATGGCATCTGTTGTTCCTTTGCGGCTAAAATCTGATGTTTCCCTACACCGGAAAAATCCACGTCCGTCATCAGTGCATTACTGCCGACCAATAATGTTTCAGTTTGCAAGGGAATCGGCAGAACTCATAAGGACCACGGTGAAGGACATTGAAGAACAAATGAGCAAGATTAAGCCTACAAAGCTGCAAATTGGAGAAGGAAAATATATTGAATGCAATTACGAGTTCCACCTGACCATGGTTGACGGAAAAGTCGTAAACGAACTGACAGGAACAACCTCAACATTGTCATGCCCGATTTGCAAAAAGAGTCAGAAGAACTTGGTTATTCAAACGACTCTACAAACGAGGAGAATTACGAATATGGAATGTCACCATTGCACGTAAGGATAAGGTGTATGGAGTTCTTGCTAAAAACTGGCGTATACCCTACCATAAGAGGAGGAAAACTTCGATGAAAATACATCAATAAAGGATAAGGAAAAGATCATAAAGAAGCAAATACAGGATGCTTTTTTTAAACAAGTTGGACTAAAAGTAGACTGTCCCAAGCACGGATATGGTAACTCAAACGATGAAAACACTTCTAGGAGATTTTTTGCAAATGATGAGGCAGTAACTAGAATTACTGGAATTGACAATCAAATCGTGAAAAGATTGGGAACGATCTTGAATGTTTTAAACTGCAAAGAAAATGTCAATTCTACAAAATATGGAGAATATGCATCGAAAACTGCGTCTCTTTTAGCAGAAATGTATCCACAGAAGAAGTTGACCCCGACCGTCCATAAAATATTGGCGCATGGCAAAGATATAATTGAGTACCAGTCTTTGCCAATTGGAGAGCTTTCTGAAGAAGCACAGGAGTCTCTTAACAAATTTTATAAAAAAAATAGATTGGAGAACACATTCAAAGCATCAAGGGTAAGGCAAAATGAGGACCTCTTCAACATGTTGGCAGCATCTTCCGATCCACTCATTTCTTCCCTGCGGCATGTGAAGTCACGAATAGAGTTAGAAAATTATTATAGTTTAGAAATGATTAGTCTTTTAGATATACCTTCTCTTACGAATTGTGATGAATATTTTACAGAAAATTGAAAAAATAAATTTAAAAAAGAAGTATTTTTTTTTTAATTTGTTGGGTAATAATTTAAAACATAAAACCCTAAAGAAAAAAAAAAAAAACCATCTAAAAATGTAAAAATAATTTTTTTTAGTTACCATAAAATTGATTTTTCTACAAATTTTAACTTTGATAACCCATAAGTAGGCCCCTACAAAGCGTAGCACCGTTTCCAAACACTCATTTTATAGGCTGAACAGGTATCTATCATATGCTATTTAAACTGTTCAATTATGTCATTCGGTTCAAAAGATATGATTTTTGCAACGAAAAACTCAAATGGCGCCACTGTGCGACGGTTGTAGTACTGATATCTGTTTGAAGATCAATACTTCGGTATGTTGGTACTGGAACGAATTCTGAGCATGGTAATGGTAATTGGACACTTGGCATTGCTACATAAGTTTTATTCTTTGCTTCCCTTCTATTCAAAGTTTTATGGTAGTTGATACATCCATAGCAATTTTCTTCTTGATGCGGGCTGTTGTCTAACCACATCATTGGTATACCAAAATGCATAGCCTTCTTCTTTTCACTTTTCCATTGCATAAGAGTTGAATAGCAGTTAAAGCAAACTTTTTTAAGGGGCATAGTTTACGTCAGTGATAAAGTCTTGCGAGAAATATTGTTTATAGGCTTCCAAAAAAAAAAAAAAAAAATCACTCGCATTGCCACATTTTTCATCGCTTGCTATGAAACGTCCACAAACATTACAAAAATGGTCCATTTTACATTTTGGTTCCGACATTTTTAATACAATATATATTCTACAATGTTTTTTTTTTTGCTATTTTTATGAAACCGATGCTCTTAACTTAAATCAGTCACGAAATGAAATAAGTTCCAAAAAATTAATAGCGAATTTTATCACGACCGAGCGAAAATTAAAAGACATCAGCTTCGGCTGAGCTTCGAGTGTTAACTGAATCTTCATTTTTGAAATTAGTTCGCTTCTACGAAATAAAAAAAAAATCGCTACCAGTGCGGTGGTTGAAAACAAAAAAGTTGTTTTACTAATTCCTAATTCATGGAACTTCCCTTTTTAATTACTTCTACTTAATAGCTATTTATTTAATGGTTTTGGGATTTTTAACGCAAATTATCGACTAAGACCATTTTCTTTTCAAATTTATTGAAGAAACTGAGAAGCATATTATAGATCAAACAGAAAGCAAAAAAGACTTAGTTTTGGGGAAAATATTTTCAAAAAGCATGAAAAAAAAAATTATTTTTCCAATAGTTTGCTTCACAAAAATTTTCTAAATCAATTTTTTAAAAAGTATTTATTGTTGCACAGGTCTCGAGCAATAATTTGGCTTTTACGGATTGAAAAAATATCAATTAGTCGACGAGTTATAGCCAAAAAACCATATAAACAATATGCTGAAAATCGGCATTTGACTGCAAAGTTCGAAGGTCGATTAAAAAAAAAATTCGAACTAACATAAACAAACGCCGCGATACGGGTCTTCTAATTTCGCCTCTATTTTTACCCCTCACTCTCAGAATCGACCTAACTTTTGCTAACCTGAACTTGTTCCACAGTGTAATTCTACATTTAATGGTCACAAAAGAAAAAATTTCGTAAACGCCAGATTTTTAAATGTTTTAGTACACATTTTAACTAATTTCAGTGTTAAAGTAAAAATTAAAAAATATATTTAAATAAAAAAAAATTTTTATTTGAAAGATGATTTCGGGCCTATGGCTACCGGGGCTGTTTTTGACGAAGGGCATTCTGGACGTCCAATTGTGAGCAATGTTGGCCTCTAGGTCGTCAATTGTTGCTGGTTTATCAGCATAAATTAGTGACTTCACATAGCCTCACAGGTAATAATCGAGAGGTCTCAAATCGCACGACCTAGACAAATTGACAGCACCATTTCCCGGAATCAACTTATCGCTAAATTCTTGTTTCAATAAGTCGATGGTTGCGGTCGTCGTATGGCATATAGCGCCATCCTGCTGAAACCACATCTCACCTTGATCAATTCCATCCATAGTAACGCGAGCTCCAGCATCATTTTTTTAAGTAGTATAATCCGATGATCTCACCAGCCTGTAAGCCGCACCAAACGGTGCAATTATCTGGATGTAATCAAGTTTGTAGAGTCTGTTGTGGATTGCTCTCACTCTATACGCAGCAATTTTGTTCATTAAAAAAACCCGTTAAGTCAAAAATTAACCTCATCGCTGAACACAATTTTGCGCTAAAACATCCGACCAGTTTCCAACTGGTCTAGATGTCAACCGGCGAAAGACCGACGAATATGATGGTCTCTTGGCTTTAGCTGGATCTTATATGGGTGTAGGCCAAGATCTTTGCGCAAAATGTTCCTCGTAGGGAGCGGACAGAGCCCCATATTCTGCGACAGATGACGAATCGATGAATTTGAATCTTCTTTTACACTTTCGTTTGCAGCGGCGATATTCTCTTCAGTACTCACTCTCCTTCGATATTGTGGTATTATTCCATCATTTAGAGAGTATGTGGTATGAAATCTATCCACAGTTCGACGTATGGCTTAATCAGATGGACGATTATGTGAGCTATAAAAATCATGAATTCATCTCTAAGTTGCGCGAATCCATGACTGTTTTTCAAAGTAAATTTTGGATAAATTGGCAGCATTGTCCAAGCGTGAATCTAATCACGATGTTTTGCAAGAGTATACTCATCATAAATGCCAAAAAGTGAACGTAGTATGACATTTCGGTGTATGACAGCTAACCCTTTCCTAAGTTCTATCTAAGTAAAGTATTTTATTTTATTTCTAGAGTATAGAAAATTAACACAAAGCAAATTTGAGTGGCCTGCAGATATGAAAAACAACTTATCGGATGTTATTTTAATATATACAAACCAAATTTGAGAAGAATCTATGCGATATTTTTGTTTTTTAATAGATTTAAGTAAAGCTTGAAGTGAAGAAGATAGGATTATGCATAAGATTATTCAGAATCGATTGGTATAGTAAAAGGTCACATATTTTTTTTTGTTGCACACATCAGCACAAACTTATTATATCCTGACCAGATAGTGGTGTAGGGTATAATACAGCATAAGTGGTGGAATGTTAAATACTTCTTTAAGAACTTCAGCACTATATAAGGTTTAGTTGAATTTTCTTGTTCATTTTTAAAAATATTTTAAAAACTTAAGTCTAAAACAAATAAATAACAGATCTGTAAATAATATAAAGTGCATTTTTTTTTTAATATAAAGTGCATTTTTTATTATATAAGCTTCTTAAGTTTTAATCCAAAAATAAAAAATAATTTTTTTGAAACTAAACTGTAGGAAATTCGTAAATTTCTGAAAGGAAAAGTTTGAAATTTGCATGAAATAAAATATTTCAAAAACAAGTTTTCGAACAAAAGTGAGGCCAACCCACATAAAAAGTTTTATAACCATTTCTTTCAGACACGTTTAAAAGGTTGCACATTGGTTTCAACCCAAGAGACAAAATTGAGGATTTATAGAAGAGCTAAAGTTAGTATTTTGTAAAGTTGAAATTTTTTTTTAAATATTGCTTGCAGTGCAAAATGGTATATTATAAGCGTATTTTTTTTGAGGGGTTTCTAAAATTAGGAAGTTTTTGAAATAGAGGTTAAGTTTCAAAGTATTATTGGATGATATTTGATAAATTTCTTTTCATATTAATAAAATATGGACCTTCAGCTTGTGTATTAAAAGAAACATTTTGCCAATACTTGCCAACGAATTAAATATTCAAGATTTTATTAAAAATATGCAGTTGCAAATGAGAAAAAACGCTTGAAAACACAATAGAAAATTTTTATACCGTATACCACTATGTGGTTTGTGTATAATTACTTTGTGCTGATGTTGGTAACTACCATATATATTTGAACTAGACCCATTTTTCAGTATACTGATCGACTCAGAATCATTTTCTGAATCAGAATCACTTTCTGAATCTATTTAGCGATTTCCGTCCGTCCGTCCGTCTGTCCTTCTGTCCGTCTGTGTGTCCATGTTAAATTCGTAATCAAACTACAGGTCGCAAATATGAATATATTTTGATGAAATTTAGTATATAAGCTTCTATCGGCGATAGGATGAACGTTGTTGAGGTTGGTAAAAATCGGTTCATGTTCAGACTTAGTCCGCATACAAATAACCCTTATGAAATCAACATAAATTGCCTAATTATCATATAGATCTCACTCAAATAGGGTTTGTATGTGTTTATTATATCCATTAATCAGTAGTCCAAAATTATTCCCTATAGGACAATTCTTATTCATAGGCCCCATATAGAGCTGCTTCCCGATCTTCATTTAAATCTATAAAAAACAAAAATATTCCACAAATTTTTATCAAATTTGATTTGTATGTGTTTTTGCAAAAAAAAAAAAGTGATCTTACCAAATATGTCCAGGATCGATCCATTTTTCGACCTAGTCCCCATACAAATATAGCTTCCGATAAGAACTTCTTCATATTCAAAGGGAAAAAAGTTATTGTTACCACTCAAATTTGGTTTATGCTTATTAGGATAGGATATCGTATAGTTGGTCTAGGATATCGTATAGTTGGTCTAGGCCGACTATAATTTTCTTACTTGTTAAAAATATTTTAAAAATCATAGTCTTAAAAAAATAAATAACATATTAAAAATAATAACATATCTGTAAAGTGATTTTTTTGCAGGAAATTCTATAATCTTCTTGAGTTTCAACCCAAAAAAAAAAAAAATACTTTTTTAGAAACTGAATTGTAGGAAATTCATCTGGAAAATTATGTTCCCATTCTATGAAATGAAACGTTTGAAGAGGAGAATGGAAACAGATACTTTTTTACGGTTACGATTCACTTTGGGTTGAACTGTGCCAAAACCAAGGTTCAGAAAATACACACACGAAACACACAATGTTCTGTTCAAAAGCAGCCAACACATATCTTTATTTTCATATCAATTATGTGCGTTTCAAAATTTTCTACGGTACCCAACACAACCATGACTGTGTTCGTTTTAATATTTCGTTATTTACACGAACATTTTTGTATCACATACTTTTTGCTTCAATCACACATAAAGCACACATTTTTGAGTGTTGCTTTATTTGAAGTTGATGTTCTGGTACGTGTAGTGAAAAAAAACACAGAACATGTAAAATAAACAGGTTCGAGTTCAGTTATATTTTAAGTCGTGTTGTGGCTCGTGTAGTAAGAAACAACAGAACATGTACAGTAAACAGGTTCGAGTTCAGTTATATTTTAAACACGACTTAAAATATAACTGAACTCGAACCTGTTTACTGTACATGTTCTGTTGTTTCTTACTACACGAGCCACAACACGACTTAAAATATAACTGAACTCGAACCTGTTTATTTTACATGTTCTGTGTTTTTTTTCACTACACGTACCAGAACATCAACTTCAAATAAAGCAACACTCAAAAATGTGTGCTTTATGTGTGATTGAAAAAAAAAGTACGTGATAGAAAAATGTTCGTGTAAATAACGAAATATTAAAACGAACACAGTCGTGGTTGTGTTGGGCACCGAAGAAAATTCAAAAACAAACATAATTGATATGAAAATAAAAATATGTGTGTGTTGGTCTAAGTTATGTTTGTTTACATATATGTACGAGTTTTTTATTCAGTGTGTGTTTTTTTCTGAACTCTGGCCAAAACTGATGATTTATTCAAAAGTTTTTTCTAAAATTATAACTTTTTTAAAATAAATACATCAACTTAAGGTATTGGACTATATTGTTAATAAATTTTTGTTTAGATAAATGTTTCAGGAATTTTTAGAATAATTTTTTGAAAATGTTCCTCAAAATACTTTTCTACACCCTACACCACTATGTGGTTTGGGTATAATGACTTTGTGCTGCTGTTTGTAACAACAAAAAATATTTGACCTACACCCATCTTTAATTATACCGATCGAATCAGAATTACTATCTGATTCGATTTAGCGATGTCCGTCCGTCCGTCCGTCTGTGTGTCCATGTAAAGCTTGTAATCAAACTGCAGGTCGCAAATATGAATATATTTTGATGAAATTTGGTATTTATTCTTTCATCAGCCATGGGATGAACGCTATTGAAATTGGTGAGAATTGGTGTTCAGACCTAGCCCGCATACAAATATATATATATATAGTCCCGTTGTTCCTTTTAGGAGCATAGGGCCTCAAATGACCCCGCATACAAATGACCCCTATGAAATCAATATATATTGCCATGATCCAAATTATCATACAAATTTTAGTCAAATTGAGTTTGTATGTATATATTACATGCATTAATCAGTAGTCCAAAAATGATCCCTATTGGACAACTCTTAGTCATAGGCCCCATATAGAGCTGCTTCCCGATCTTCATTTACATCTATCAAAAAACAAAAATATTGCACTGATTCTTAACAAATTTTGTTTGTATATATTTTTGAAAAATACAAGAGACTTTACCAAACATGGTCAGGAACGGTCCATTTTTGGGCCTAGTCCTCATATAGATATATCATCCGATATGAACTTTTTCATATCTGCAGCCGAAAAAATTAATAAAAATCCCACTCAAATTTGGTTTATGCTTATTTTCTATATCCAATTAGTTTAGCCTGAGAGATAGGGTCTCTAAACGCATGGTATAGGGTATCGTGTAGTCGGTCTATACCGACTATAGTTTTCTTACTGGTTTTAAATTGATTTTGAGTTTCAAGTATTTTTTGTCTGAGATTGGACATAATTGTTTACATAGTGATGAAATATGGTATTTCAGCTTGTGTATTTCAAAGAAAAAAAAAATTACCATTAGTTTCCAACGAATTACATATAGAGGCTTGTATTAAAAATCTGTAGTTGCAAACGAAAAAAAAATGATTGAAAACACAATAGGAAACTTTTTGATGTTTAAATATATATACGTTCGGGGGTAAAAATCTATTTCAATACAATCACAAAACCAGCGTAAGAAGTAAGACAAAAACGGTGCCAGTTATGAATGTATGATATAAAATTATTTCAGCTAATTCGCAACCCTCTACTATAACAATGTTAAAAATTTTGCAATATAAATGTACATATAATTCAACAATCCCATAAGTATAACGTTTTTACTAATATAAAAATTATTTCAGCTAACTCAACAACCCTCAACTATAACAATCAGTTTGAATAATAAATAATAACAAATAATTTTATATAAGCTAAGGCCCTGCAGTTGTTTGCTATAAGTGAGACATAGGTGACGCTTTCTGCTTGATCTTAAACAATCAATGTGAGTCCGCTCACAGGGAGATGTGTAAAAATCTAGTAACTAAAGATTTTTAATTGTCTCATTATTATTGTCATTACTCCCACATTGATTTTTTTTTGCTTTTGTTTTTGTTTTGTTGCTATTTTCGCAGTTGTGATTGTTGCTATAAATGTGTATTACAACGAGTATTACAACGAGTAAATTGAATGATCATACATATTAGAGAGCAGCGAAAAATGGTTGCTGTCGAAATTCAAATGTACCGGGGAAAAAAGTTGTACAATTATAAGACAAATTTCAGAAAACTCGGTGCATAGTTGAAACACTTCACATTGCAACTTAAATTTTCGTAAAAAATGACCTTCTCCTACACAAAGATACATAACATTGAAAAAATGTTTGAGATAAGACATCTCTCTAAAATGGAAACTTTTAAAAATTCTAAATTTGCCAATTTTGTTTTATAATAATTTTGCGTTAAGTCCTAAACTTATTTTTTTTTTTTTGTGAAATCACTTTTAGATGACAGACTTGTTACAAAAAATATTATTCAAAAAAAAGTGGATAAAGGAAAAAACCATTTTTTTAGTGATGAGAAAACAATGGAAACTTTTAAAATCTGTACCAGAATTTCAACTGTTTTTATAATAAATTTTAATAAAATAATGGCACGAATAAAGTTTTTATTTTTAGAAATATTTCATGAATAAATACATAATTTCAAAAAATTTCCAGAATTAACGTGAAAGGGGTGTAGTGACCTCTCAACATTTTCGGTAGGGCTTGTAAAACGAGTCAAAGACAGGATAAGTTAATAGCAAGAGAGTTAAAAAAAGTCCAAAAATGCTACATAAAGTGGTAATTTACAATCTTAAACAAGAAATATGTGCTTGAACTGTTTCCCAAACAATTGAGGCTGGTTTTGCATGTCCTGTGAAGATACCACTGATAACAGAGAAAAAACGTCTGGTTCGCATAAATTTTGCTATAGAACACATGAACTGGTCAAGAGACCATAGGGAAAAAGACTAAACCCAAAAATATAATAATAAAACTGTTGAGATTGACGGTGAAAATATTCTGGTATATGTTGGCTTTTCGGGCCAAGAAATTAAAACCGCTCTATTAAAAAAGGTACTTTAAAAAAAAATACTTGATTAAAAAAAAATGCCGCTTTTTTAAAAAGAGGACACTTTTTAAAGAAAAGGGTAGCTGTTTTGAAAGGCATACTTTTTACAAAAAATAAAACTTTTTTAAAAAAAGGTTCCTTGTGAAAATATGGGTTCTTTCTTCAAAAAGTTTACTTTTAAAAAATGGGCAGATATTTAAAAAAGAGGTTACTATTAAATTATATGGCTACTTTTTAAGAAAGAGTACTTTTTAAAAAATCTTTCTTTTTTGAAAAAGGGATACTTGAAAAATATAATTTTTTTTAGAAAAGGGAACTTTTGTAAAACGGTACTTTTTTTTTAAAACGCGTACTTTTTTTAAAAAAGGGTTGCTATTTAAAAAAATTTTACTTTTTTTAAATAAAGGATACTTATAAAATGTTACTCTTAAAAAAGGACATTTTTTAGAAAAGGGTCCTTTCTAAAAAAGCACAGATATTTTATAAATGGGCACTTTTAAAAAAAGGAAACTTTTTGAAGAAAATGGTATTTTTTAAAAGGTACTTTTTTAAAAAGAAGAGTACATTTTTAAGAAAAAGGTAATTTTTGAAATTGGGTGCTTTTGGTGCATACCCTGACCTAGTACCCGTGCAAATGACCGCTCTGAGATCGATTTAAAGTGCCATAAGACCCAAATCGTTATGTAGATCTTAGACAAATTTGGGCTGTTCAAGTTTACTACACCCATAAAGCTGCTTTCCGATCTTCACTTCATCTTTCAAAAAACAAAATTATTCCAAATTTTTTTTTTTTATTTGGTTTGTATATGTTTTCGAAAAATGAAGTGAATTTATCCATACATGTTGAAGATCGGTTAATTTTTTGAATTAGTCCCATCTGAATATAGCATCCGATATGAACTTTTTCATATCTGCAAGCAAAAAAAATTAATAGCAATACTAGTTTAATTTGATTTATGTTTATTTTCTATATGCAATTAGTTGGTGTATAGTCGGTCTAGACCGACTATAATTTTCTTTTTTGATTTTCTTTTATATTGGCGATTTTCCCTAATGTATCGGGATAAAGATTAGTGAATTTGTGGCAATACTTGTTTAAGCTAATGTAACACGTGCAGTATAACCATACACACACCCTCCTGAAGTAATTACAATGACTACAACAATATTGACACAACATAATTAATATTATGATAACACAATGGTTAAAAAATAAATCGAAGAAATATTCATATGTACTTAGTTTATATTTCGAAAGCTCAGCGCCGTGGATGCCAACCAAGCAGTTGAAATTCTTCCCCCACTTTGAAAGGCATCATCTAAATGGAGCAGATAGAAATCCATACATTTTTCTTTTGGTAATTTTAAACGCGGTAATTGCAATATTTCTCACAATAATAAAAGAAATTGATTTTTAATAAATACTTCCTATATACTAAATTAAAGTGTTTTCAATAGGTGCATTACAACTAACAAGTTTGATTTTATTGCCCATCTCTGTTGAGAATATACCGATGTGTTTGCAAAAGTTTTATTTTACACAAAAGAAACTTTGAAATATTTACTTTTAATCCAACAATAAGTTTTGGTTTATCTTTTGATTGTTTCTCATTTATTTGAAAAAAAAAAAATTCTAATGGAAAAATGATATGAAAATCGATTTCTGTAAAATACACACGAACAATAAATAACATTAAAAAAACTTTTCTTGTAACATGAACAAAAGTACATGTACACGTAATATTTACTATAAAACGAGATAATGGTATTTGAGCTTTGAAATAGATAAACTACTTTTACTTAAATTTCCCTTGATATATAACTATTGATTATTTAAGATTTAAACTAGTATTATGATGGTACAAGTATATAGTAGATGCATATCATTATACCCTATACCACTATGTGGTTTGGGTATAATGACTTTGTGCTGCTGTTTGTAACAACCAAAAATATTTGACCTAGACCCATCTTTAATTATACCGATCGAATCAGAATCACTTTCTGAGTTGATTTAACAATGTCCGTCCGTCCGTCCGTCCGTCCGTCTGTGTGTCCATGTAAAGCTTGTAATCAAACTGTAGGTCGCAAATATGAATATATTTTGATGAAATTTGGTATATAAGCTTTTATCGGCCATGGGATGAACGCTATTGAAATTGGTGAGAATCGGTCCATGTTCAGACCTAGCCCCCATACAAATTACCCATATGAAATCGACATAAATTGCCATAAGATCGAAATTGTCATATAGATCTTACTCAAATTGGGTTTGTATGCGTTCATTACATCCACTAATGAGTAGTCCAAAAATGATCCCTTTGACCCCATATAGAGCTGCTTCCCGATCTTCACTTAAATCTATTAAAAAACAAAAATATTGCACTGATTCTTCTCAAATTTTGTTTGTACATATTTTTGCAAAATACAAGAGACTTTACCAAACATGATCAGGATCGGTCCATTTTTGGACCTAGTCCCTTTATAGATATAGCATCCGATATGAACTTTTTCATATCTGCAGCCAAAAAAATTAATAAAAATCCCACTCAAATTTGGTTTTTGCTTATTTTCAATGTCCAGTTAGTTGGGCCTAAGAGATAGGGTTTCTAAACGCATGGTATAGGGTATCGTATAGTCGGTCTAGACCGACTATAATTTTCTTACTTGTTTTAATATTTATATACTGTAAAGCTCTTCTTAGCTAGATAGTAATAGTTGATAAGTGTTTGTTTGTAAATCAGCTGAATTTAGTTGCCCAACAAACTTCTGATTTATAATAGTAATATGGATTACACTATGTAAGTCCAAAAGAAATGTGAGCGAAATGAATGGTTTTACCCTATTTCAAATCCTAGGTATGGATCTGCATATTAATTATACCCTATACCACTATAAGGTTTGGGTATAATGACTTTGTGCTGCTGTTTGTAACTACCAAAAATATTTGACCTAGACCCATCTTTTATTATACCGATCGAATCAGCATCACTATCTGCTTCGATTTAACGATGTCCGTCCGTCTGTGTGTCCATGTAAACTTTGTAATCAAACTGCAGGTCGCAAATATGAATACGTTTTGATAAAATTTGGCATTTAAACTTATGTCAGCCATAGGATGAACGCTGTTGAAATTGGTGAAAATCGGTCCATGTTCTTACCTAGTCCCCATACAAATGACCCCTATTGAATCGACATAAATTGCCATAAAATCCAAACTATCAAATAGATCTTAATCAAATTGGGTTTGTATGTGTTTATTGTATCCATTAATCAGTAGTCCAAAAAAATCTTCTTGGGACAACTCTTAGTCGTTTGCCCCATATAGAGCTGCTTCCCGATCTTCACTTAAATCTATCAAAAAACAAAAATATTGCACTGATTCTTCTCAAATTTTGTTTGTATATATTTTTGTAAAATACAAGAGACTTTACCAAACATGATCAGGATCGGTCCATTTTTGGACCTTGTCCCCATATAGATATATCATCAGATATGAACTGTTTCATATCTGCAGCCAAAAAAATTAATAAAAATCCCACTCAAATTTGGTTTATGCTTATTTTCTATATCCAGTTAGTTGGGCCTAAGAGATAGGGTCTCGAAACGCATGGTATAGGGTATCATATAGTCGGTCTAGACCGACTATAATTTTCTTACTTGTTTTTGAGTTATCGTGATGCATTCATACATACGATTTTATTTAAGATTTTCACCCATTGGTAGTTGGTGATTTTAAAGCTCTCTATTTGTTATGCTGTTGGTTCACAATTTTTCCAGACTAAAAGTTTTGGCGGCTTACCAAGTCCGAAAATTCAGATTTTGGTAATGTTTTGACCCAAAACGTTGTGTAATCTTAATTTTATCGATTTCTTCAAAATTTTTTGTTCATACAGTGTATCACAAAAATAAATATTCACCACAAAGACCATTCCAAAATCTCAATTTATTGCGAGAATTATGGGAAATTATTTTTGTTTTTCACAATAACAGACATGTCATAAACAAAAAAAAAAATGGAATAGACATGGCGATAACGAAATATCCCGATATTTTGTCCAATAGGAATTTCTTATAAAGCAGCAAAAATCACGTCGCAAAAATTTTATATGGTGTTTACAACATTATTAAGTTTAGATTGTAACAAGTGATTCAGCTCCTAGAAAAAAAAAAGAAATTGGAATTTTTATTTTCAAGAAACATATTCTTAAATTTAGAAAATGACTGAAAATAGTAGTAATTAGAAGTATAGGTGCATATATATATTCTAATATCAGAAATAACGATTGTATGTTTTACAGCAGGGCTTTCCAACCTTTTTGGCTCGCGTACCCCTACTTTTGAATTTTGGCAGCCTCGTACCCCCTAACGAGTTTTTTAGTTTTTGTCAAAAAACTTCATATTTAAATATGGTTAGAAAATTAAAACAAATTATATTATAAAGTTTAATTAATTGTATTACTTTTACTTGTATATGAAACTTAAAGTTTATAAAAAAAACAATATAAAAAAATTCAAAGCGAACAAAAACTTAAACGTTTATAATAGTAAAATGGATTTTTTTTAATATCCCTAAGAAGCTAAGAAAAAAATAACATTGTAAGGTTTATTTATATTTCATACATTAAATTCATAAAAATATAAAAACTTAGAGGTAACAAAAACTTAACAATTAATAACAATTACATGAGTTTAGTTTTTAGTGCGATATTTGGCATTGAACCTGTGATAAAAGAATATCAATATTTGGCTCAATTTTGCTTAATTTTAGTCTCATATTAGGTTCTAAATTCAATTTATTTCTAAATTTTCACACAAATATGTGGATGTAAATGGTAATAATAATTTCATAGCTTCGTTGTATAACGAATTATATTCACGTTTCTGTTTTATCCAGAAAGAGTATAGGTCCGTATTTTGGAAAGCCATTTTCTGCGTAGGATCGCAAGAGAGCTCAATTAATGCCTCTTGGCCTTTAAGGCACATTGTAGAATGTTGTTGTTCTAGAAATGGGTTTTTAATCCATAAGTATTCGCCATATTCTTCATTAAAATATTGATCGAAACTGCTAATTAACATATTGCAATGTTTTACAATTGAAGTGTTAATTTGACATGAGTCTTGAATTTGTTTTTCTATTAAAAATGTTTCTAAGTTTGGCAAGGACTGATAATTATTTTGAGATACAGTATCCACTATTAGTTTCAACTTCTTCTTCATAGCATTTATTTTTCCCTCTACAATAAACGGTGTTTTTGATGGACCTTGTAAACTCAGGTTTAAATCATTTAATCGGGTAAAAATATCCGCAAGATATGATAATTGTTGTAACCAAATATCATCCAAAAATCGTTTGTGCAACTCAAATTTTGTTTCATTTAAAAATATTTCTACTTCTGTTCTTAGTTCTATCAAACGATTTAACATTTTTCCTCTTGACAGCCATCTTACTTCAGTGTTTAAAAGTAGACTGGTCTGTGCACTATCCATATCGGCACACAGCAGACCAAACAAGCGAGAGTTAAGGGATCTAGATTTAATAAAATTAACTACCTTGACAGCATCATTGAGCACTTCTTTCAAGTCATCAGGAATTCTTTTACAAACTAATGCTTCCCGGTGTATAACACAGTGGGTAAATTTACAATCGGGAGAAACAGCCTTCACTTTTGTGATTACCCCATTGTATTTGCCTGTCATAGCACGAGCACCGTCTGTACATAAACCAACACATCGCTTCCAGTCTAGCGTATTTTCCATCATAAAATCATTTAACTTTTTAAATATTTCATCTGATGTCGTACGAGTTGGTAGCTCTTCACAAAATAAAAAATCTTCTTTTAACTCCGAATCAAAAATATATCGAATAAACACAAGTAATTGTGCACAATGAGCTATATCTGTGCTTTCATCAATTTGAAGGGAAAAAAATCACTTTGTTTAACTTGGTTTATTAACAGTTCTTTTACATTTAAAGACATGGCATTAATTCTGCGACCCACTGTTTTATTTGAAAGAGACACCGTATCCAATTTTTTGGCTTGATCTTCTCCTAACATACATTTTACGATTACTTTTGTAGCTGGAAAAATTAACTCCTCTCCTATGGTATGTGGTTTACCGCACTTCGCAATTTGGTAAGACACTAAAAACGATGCCTCTACAGCCTTTTTGGTAGTTCCACAGAATGTAGACAGTGTTGTTTGGCTGGTTCTCATTTCACGTTTTTTTTGCTCCAAAAAGGCTACTGGGTTATTTTCCAAACTAGAATGCTTAGTCGTAATATGTCTTTTTAATAACGATGGTTTCATGGAGTGATTAGATAGAACCTGATGACATATAACGCACTGGGGGCGTTCATCACAACCTTCTTCAGCCAAAGCACTAAATCCATATTTTATATAGTCCTCATTATATTTTCGTGTAGCATTGAATTTTTTTGGAGCGCTGATTGGTGGAGATTCCGATCTGTTAGATTGCTTTTTTGTGTTATGGCTAGTCTGAGGATCATTGGAATCAATGCATTCTACATTTGATTCTGTATTTTTTTTTTATTAACCACTTATCCATTAAAAAAATTTAAACGACCGCACTTGTTTAAAGAATGTAATCAACTAACAAAAATGAATACTTTTTGTTAGAAATGTAAATTTTAGACACACAATTCCAAAGAAACATAGTAGCCTTTATTTTAAAAATATAACGATTAAATTTGAAGATGATATTAAAAAGTTAACATATTTTAAGGATAATATACAAATTCGAAGCCAAATATTGTTGCGCAGAAGAAATTAAACACAATTGGGCCAGCAATTCATAGCGACAACATGTCATTCATGTTTAACAACAACAGTGTGCGGTTATCGCTTGCCGACCTAATTGTAACTAACCCCTTAGTAAAAACTATTGAAAAAAAGTGTAGCATAATGTTAGGATCCCAAAAAATATAATTACAGTAAATTTAAATAACATAATTTTTTCTTTAAGTTACAATAAATATTTTGATAAGTAAATGTATATTCATAATTAAAAAAAATAACAAAAAAAATATTATTACTTAACAAAATTAAAAAAGGTCCGAAAAAATAACTAAAAATTCGCGTACCCCCGCAGGCAGTTTCGCGTACCCCCTAGTGGTACGCGTACCATAGGTTGGTAACCGCTGTTTTACAGTATTGTATCTTCTGAGATTAATACGATATAAAAGCTATTTCTTAACCACACTAATCGTAGACCTGACTTTAGGTGAGTGACCAAAAAGTGCAAGTACGAGTGTGTGATGATGTTACACACATCTTCATTTATCTTTATTTATTTTATTTATTCATCTTTATTTGTTTATATTTTTTTGTTTATTTTTGTTTACTATATGCACATGCACATATTTATTTGTATTTATTTGTTTACATTTATTTATTTTTTTGCATATCTTTTCTTTTCATTCAACACATACCACAAAGTACACCAACCTTGGGTAAAGGGTTGAATTACAAAACAATAAATTATTGTGTAATTAAATATCACTGGAATGCAAAATGACAAATTTGTGAAAACTCAAATTGTGTCAATAACCCATGACAAATAGGAATGTCACTCAAATTTTGAGGGGAAAATTTTAAATTGATTATTGAACGTTTTCTGATTGGCTATTGAGCCCAACGTTCAAAAATCAATGAATTTGTAATATGCGAATGTAAAGAAAAGAGAAGACTATTATTTAAATTAAGTAAAAATATTAAATTATAATGATATAAAAGACCAGCATTTTAAAATAAATAATCAATTATAATTCTGATTTGAAAGGGTTATAATTAAAACCAAACAGAGATTTTCTTTTTTTTTTTTACTGGCATATTCTGCCAAAGGGTTCAAACATTGGCATAATCTGCCTACGTGCTATCTCTGTAAAACATAAAAAGTGCATCTAGCGTGCACGCGGGAACTGCTTTGAGGAAAGCACTTGACAAAATTCCTCCTGAGATTGGTCCGGTTCTCACCCAATCTTAGTATCCTTTTGTACACCCCTCATACACTATATGGCGATCCTGCCAAGCTAACAGTATATGGCGATCCTGCCCCCTCATACACTATGTGGCGATCCTGCCCCCATACATACACTATATTAAATTTAAATGCCACTATGTACGTAGATTGCTACAAGGCATACATTATATAACGGTCCAGCGATTTTTATAATATTTGGTGATCCTAGCTGGCGTCCCACCTACACTATATGGCGATCCTGCCTTTTACACTATATGGCGATCCTGCCTTTTACACTATATGGCGATCCTGCCTTTTACACTATAAGTGAATGTGAGATAGACGTAGGTTCAAACCTAATGGCCGCAATAAGTAGAAAAATTTCATATAGAAACAATCTAATCAATTATTACAATGTTTAATATAATCACTAATGAAGGCTGAAATGTCAGAAACCGGTCTGATTATGAGTACAGAGTTGTTATGAATTTTAGAAATATATGCTTCCTTTTCCTCTACCATGCCCCTTAAAAACAAAATGGGAATTTGCATATTAATTTTAGTATTTATTGCAATATGTCTGAAAAAGTGATGTTAAATCTAAAAAAAAAATTAAAAGCAAGTAAGAAAATTATAGTCGGTTTAGATCTACCATACGATACCCTATACCATGCGTTTAGAGAAACAATCTCTAAAGCCGAACTAATTGGATATAGAAATTAAGCATAAACAAAATTTGAGTGGCATTGTTATTAATTTTTTTTTGAACCGATCCTGACCATATATGGTAAGATCACTTAGTTTTTGCAAAAATTTGTAAATAACAAATTTGAGAAAAATCTGTGCATTAATTTTTTTTTTTTTTTATTATAGATTTAAGTGAAGATCGGGAAGCAGCTTTATATGGGGGCTATGACTAAGAATTGTCGTATAGGGTTTATATTTGAACTACCGATTAATGGGAGAAATAGACACACACAAACCCAATTTGACAGAGACCTAAATGATAATCTGGATCTTATGTCAATTTAAGTCGATTTCATAGGGGTCATTTGTATGGGGACTATGTCTGAACATGGACCAATTTTCAATAGCGTTATTGCTATGGCTGATAGAAGCTTATATACCAAATTTCATAAAAATATATTCATATTTGCGACCTGTAGTTTAATTAAAAGTTTACTTGGACACACAGACAGACGAACGGACGGACGGACGTACATCGCTAAATAGACTCAGAGTGTGATTCTTAGTCGATCGGTACCCCACACCGCACATAGTGGTGAAATAAATTCCGGCCATGGCTTCTCGAGGAAAGAAATTTTCGGACGATATGAATAATTTAATAATAAAATTACACAGCGAAAGTAAAAGTCAACGGTGAAATTTTAAAAATTATTGATAAAAGCCATGCCAAAAAAATTATAGAAATATATAAAATTTTCACGTATCACGAGGAACGAATTATTCCTCGCAAAGCACACCACAACCACAAAAAAGTGCCCCAAAATCTAAGTTTGAAATTGAAAATTCAGAAATGGGAAAATGCATACTAAATTATGGGAAAATGCCTGTTAGGTCTATAGGAAATGCATGCTTAATGGTAAAAATGCATGTGATGTGCATGTTTTTGTTTTTTCGAAAGATTTTATTTATTTGCAGCTTTGAAAATCATTTTTCTTAATTCAGCATGCAATTTCCCTACATTTAGCATGCAAATTTTTCTTATTTTTAACAGAAAAAATTTCCATTTTTAGCATGCATTTCCCCATAAATTTGCTCAAATTTAGCAAACATTTTGCCATTTTTGACATGCATTTTTACCATTTGGCATGCATTTCCTATAGACTTGACTGGCATTTTCGTATAATTTAGCATGCATTTTCCCACTTTTACTAAGAGCTTCCCTTAGTCCCGTTACCATTTCGAAACATTCGCAAAAAGCCGTTTGTATATAAAATTAACAGAACAAAAAGACTTGACTTCGGGACCAAAGCTTTTGGAATTCCGTAATTTCCTCTGATGAGAGCCATTGTTTGGCTCAGATGGATGTGAAAAATTGTGGAGAAATTTAAAGCCTGATACTAAAAAATGTCTGACAGAGTAAAACATGGTAGGTAATGGTTTGGGGATATATGATGTGAAATTGATCGACATTTTTCATTTTGAAATCACGGCATTCGATAACGACTAATCGATCGAGTGAAATATTTCGAAATGTCATTCGATATACATAAAGCTCTCGAAAACATATTTTATTAGTATATTTGCATGAAAAAAAGCAAGTGAAATTTATTTCTTTTATTATTATTTAATAGAAAGACGTGAAATGTTAGTTTATTATTTGTTATCGAGTAATTCGAAGAAAATCCTAATAATATGAAGATTTTTATATTCAGGACTAGTTCAAACAAAATAAACAGCAGTCGAAAGGAAATATGTCTTTCCATCCTGTTAAGGAAGCTAAATTATGGCGGCAGGTAAGTTTGTTTAAATTGTTTAATTTATCATTAAATTTTTATGTATTTGCAGATCAAAAGCACAATGTGAAGAAGAAATTATCTTTCTACAAGACATCTAAAATAAAACCTGGAGGTGCCATCTTCAAAAATTTGAGGACTCCCAAATCAACATGTCCTTAAAATTGGGTAAATTGTTGGAATTCAAAGAACGTTCGCTAAAATTAAATGAAAAATAACAATTTGTTAAATGGAGATAAAAGGTTATATCGTTTCAGTTGGAGATGCTCACAAAATTAAAAAAATTAAAAATATTGACAATAGAAATAAAAAAATTGTAAAGAGTCCGATATTCCTTTCCTGTTTGCTGACATTTGTTAAAACATGTTATATTAAATCGGTTTGGGGTTTGTAACACTTGTTATAAGTTTCGATAGCATGACTATCGTATGCCGCGATTAGCAGAGTCGATATATCACGAAATTGTATTCGACACGTTAGCACACTCGATCATGTATGCGACGATGAGTCCCCTGATTATGATTGAAGGAACTATGGATAAAAATTTTTTTCTGAACATATTAAAGAATAAGTTATATCGAATTGCAGCAAAATTGGAACAGGATAATGATCCCAAGCATATATCACACATTGTTCAAGTTTGGCTTCTATATAAAACACTAAATAAATCGTCGGATCTAAATCCTATAGAACATTTATGTTAATGTCTTGAAAGACAAATCAAGACGCGTGAGATTACAAAGAAATATACGTCAAAGGTACTATGTTTTGAAGAATGGAAAAATATTCAACTTAGAACCTGGTTCAAGATTAAAAGCCGTCTAAGAGCCAAAAAATATTAAATGTTGTTTGAGTACAAAATAAGTTCATAGAATAGATTTATTATTTTTTTTTACATACATACATTTGTGACATGATTTGATAGTATTTTTAAAAATTAATCCGTATGGCTTAGAAATTAATTACATTAATTTTTGTTTTTTGTTGTAATTTATAATTTTACTCTATAAAGAAATAAACAGATATTATTTTGTGTTTTTAGCATTGCGATTGATCCATTTTTTTTGACCTTTCATTGTAAAAATATTGCTGCATACTTATTTTTGTGATACACTGTATTTCTCCAGTAGTTTTGGCGTAGATTTGGCACAAAAAAAATTCCCATAAAATAAAAATAATAAATATATTTAGTTTTTTATTTAAAAAAAAAAAATATTAAAAGCAGTCAAAAAAAAAAAAGATTTGAATTTAATATAAGATTAATTAAAGCCAAAAAATGATTTTGACTGATGACATCACTTAACTGGTGACATCACTTTTGAATTATTAATTGACAAAATAAATTTGTTTACAAAAAAATAATGATGGGACAACGTTTCATTGAAAGCAATTTACAAAAAGTGCAGTAAAAAAAAGAAAAAAAATATTGCAACTTTTCTTAGTTTTCAATATAAAAATTTTAATATCGCACCTGTACCTCTAAAAATTTTCAGTAGAGGCAAAAAACGGGTTTTTATAATATTTACTATAAAATTTAAAAACAGTTTTTTAATTATAAAGAATTGCGAATAATAAGTATACAACAGTAGTTTTATGCGATTTTTTCAGTGATCAGTAGAAATAACAATTCTTTTGGGTGGAGCTCTAAATATGTCTTTTTAGTGGATTGTAAAGAAGCTACTCTTATAACATAAAGAGCGTTACAACTGTATATATTTTGCGAAAGACTAGAAAAATCGATGTCAGATTTTAACGGTGGATAGATATGACCACTGTGTATCGATTTCTTGCAAAAGTGAAAATTGAAAAATTTTGAGTTGACTCACTTTAGAGGTACAAGTGCGGTATATATTCATGGAAAGTTTTGGGAATGTTGCACTTTATATATAGCAGTTTATAAATATGAAAACTAAGAAATTACAGTTGAAATGGGCCATAATTGGATAAAGAAAATAAGCATACTGGATATTTTGGATACCACAAATTCATTATATCCTGACCACAGAGCGGTATATGATATAGTATATGGAAATCGGACAACCAGCTTTTATAGCTTTGTAAAAAAGTATATGAAAACTAAAATTATAAGTTCTTCTTTAATTTTAAATAAAAGTACCTTAACGGTATAAAAAAACTTTCAATTACTATTGAACTTTTTTCTAGCAAAGATTATAAATCAATTTCAAATATTTAAACAAATTTCAAGTTAATAACCTGAATATACACTTATTCTTAGCTGAAATATTAAACTCAATTTCTTAAACAAGTTTAAGCTTAAAATAATTTTTGCGGGAATGTATTCCAATGGTAGAAATATACACACAAGTACGTGTGTATATATTTCTGTAAGTATATAGAAAATTTGACGTGCACTCAACAAAAAATACTAACCAAGGTTACTGTTTATTAAAAAAGTTATTACACTTAAGCAATTTGCTGAAGATAAACGATTTCAAACCAATTATTTCAAGTACATTAACTGAAGTTAATGTTGTTTTGAAAGAAGTGGAACGGCAATAATACATTTTTCTCAATCAATTTTGTTCATGCAAAACAGGAGAATTGCCTCATTGGGTTCGTTGTCATATTTATTTTATTTATTCAATTTAATAGAAAATATGTTTTCCTGTATGTGCAAGTTCCGATGGATCGAGGTTTCTGTACAAGCCCCATACATATTTACCAAGCATAACACTTTGAGACATCCCTTTGAATCTCTCGTCCAACACCTTGATATCCTAATGAAACCTTTCGCCATGTTCATCTGAAACTGTTCCAAGGTTTTCTTTAAAAAAAAAATGAGATGTGAGTGCAGGAAATGTAGCTTTAGTGACATCTTAACGACAATATTGTTAAAGCAATTAGCAAGCTTTAAAAATTTTCGGCATAGTTGTTGCTTTTGTGTTTCCAAGGAATTCTGTTATAACAAGCTACATGAAGGCAAATGCTGTCTTTTGTATATTGGATAGACGACTATAAAATTCTTCATCTTGTAGGAATTTTCTTATATCGAGTCCAACGAGCATTCCTAGAAAAGGTAATTTACATTAAATAAAGTAAATTTTTTCTTATAGCCATATCTTACAGGAACCCCTTCAATCTTCAACATAATATTTCGACTTTATATGCTTGAGGTGTACAGACTATGTAGTTGGTATGGTTGGTTCTATTGTGTTTATGTACGATGCAAAGGCGATGCCATTTGCGTTGTTACAATACAAACTGATAACATCTGCAATGAGATCAGCTGTTATTAATATATGTTGATTATATTAGAAATGTCTTTTGGTTTTGTTATGGTTTACTTTAATAAATATATCGTCAGGTTATTATTGGTTTGCGCTATAACTATAGGTTTTCCTGCAGACATGGCGCAAACCAATAATAAGCTGACGATGTATAAATTGCGATAAATTTTACTTCATTATTACAGTGAAGCGCGCGCTTCTTTGCTTTATTTTTACAAAATTTTCGCCGCCCAGTAAAACAGGATTTTGCAAAAAAGTATTGCATCATACAGTATTTTGGAAAACAGTGGTATGAAATGCAGTATTTGGTGAAGCAGTATTACAAAAAGCAGGATTTTAAAAACAGGATTTTGTTATACACAGGATTTCGAGCCGAACCCGACAAAATTTCAAAACAAATTTCATAGTGTGCCAAGTTATATGCAGCTGCGGAAAGAGAACCAAGTCCCTTGTTACAGCGGGCTCTATAAATTTCAAAATATATATTAGGGAGTGTTTGCAAAAAAAACTCCTTCCTTTCACAAGTCAACAAAAAGTGTCCATGCTGGCCTTCTGTCATTACGGTAAGAAAGCTCTTGAGTGGTACCAGGACAATAACTTGATGTCTGTACCAAAGGAGGCAAATCCTCTAAACTGACGGAACTTTAGTCCAGTGGGGAGATATTAAGCTCTTGTGAAAAAGTAGTTGCAAAGCACTAAAAAGGTGTCTCAAAATTAGAAAGATTTTTAACGGAGATGGAATACCTGTTCCATAAAAGTGATACAAACCACTATAAAATCACTAATGGATGAGTTTACGGTAAAGATCCACAAGTTTACAAGAATTGATTAGAACTATAATTTTTTTTTTCTAAGATTTAATATATTTGCAATTAAATAAAAAATATTATTACTCTGGTTCTCTAGATTTGCAGTCTTTTCAAATAAATGTTGTTAAGTTCTCGCATGCTCTAGTTCTCCGGCTCTGGCTCGTCGGCAATCGGTTTGGGTTCATGAATTGAACATAAGATGTAAAAAAAATAAACTACATAGCAATACATATTTTATGCATGCGAATTAAAAGAAACAAACTCAACTTTAACTATTGGAGCCACGACAGCTAAAATATAAAAAAACAAAAATTTAAAGTATACTTGAGAGGCATTGCATCTGAGAACTGTCTGTTGCCATTAGATGGAAACTGCAACATTATGCCCATCTTTACCATGATCATCTACGAGTATTTCCGAAAACAAATTATCCTGATGATCCCTAACTGAAATGTTTCGCTACCTAGCTAGGGTTTGCCTTTAGAATCAAAAACTAGAGAGTTTAGCAATTCATAGTAACTAGTTTATTAAATGAATAGATCAAAACAAAAAAAAAAAACATGCTAATTTCATAAGTTCATTTAATAGGTATAATAATATTGAAATATTTTTTTATCCAATATATTCAAATAAATCATTAATTTTAAGTTTAAATATATAAAAACAATAAAATTAAAACATATTTTATAAAAAATTTATAAGAAAATATAAAACAAAAATAATACCCAATTTCAGAGCAAAATTTTAACATACCTCACAGAAAAATTTACAGAAAAATTTATAGAAAAATGTATAGAAAAATTTATAGAAAAATCCAGAGAAAAATTTAATATAAAGTGTATAACGAAATTCTTATATTAAGGCAAACTTTTAACAAAAAAAAAATGTATTTACAAAATTTACAGAATCATATTGCGCTTGACACCCGGTATTGATATTTAGAATAGAAGAAAACAGAATCGAAACTATGTCAAGTTGAGGTAGGTAAGTTATTAGAATTAAAAAAAAAAAACGACGGACGGAAGCGTCAAAATCACTTTAAAAGAGGGGCTGATTTAGATTAACAAAAGAAGATTTTAATAACTTACAGAACATTGCTAAGTGCTGCTATTCCATAAATATATGAACAATATGTGAAACACTATTTTATTTTGAAAACACACTTTTCAAAAATTTTTTTTATAAATTTATAAATTTGAATTTAACCTTGTTTTCTCTTGTTGCTTTTCTATATTTTTCTTCTTCTAGCTAACTATACACTTCATTTTAACTTTATATTTATCACACACAACACAAATCCATATCAGATCTCATTATTTATATCATAACATTTAATTCATTTAGATATTTACACTACTTTTAGACAATATTTTTAATATTTTCATTTATATATATATTTTATTTTAATTTAGTTAAATTATTTTTGTTTTAGTACAAAGCACTTGTTCTTTCATATTGTAAGTAGTGAAAATAACTAAATGTAAAAATATATGTAATCAACTGACACTTACGGTTGTCGCAGTTAATCCATCGATGAATGGCCATTCAGCAATTTCTGGATAGTATGTGGGAGAGAGACGAAATATAAATTTGATTGATGGTGTGATCGATTCCAAAAATTTTTTTTTTTTTTTGAATTCCTCTTTTACTTATTCTGCATATCTTTCTATGATAAAAACAAGTAAGAAAATTATAGTCGGTCTAGACCGACTATACGACACCCTTTACCATACGTTTAGAGACCCTATCTCTTAGACCCAACTAACTGGATATAGAAAATAAGCATAAACGAAATTTGAGTGGAATTTTTATTAATTTTTTCGGCTGCAGATATGAAAAAGTTCATATCGGATGCTATATCTATATGGGGACTAGGCCCAAAAACGGACCGATCCTAACCACGTTTGGTAAAGTCTCTTGTATTTTGCAAAAATATATACAAACAAAATTTGAGAAGAATCAGTGCAATATTTTTGTTTTTTGATAGATTTAATGAAGATCGGGAAGCAGCTCTATATGGGGCCTATGACTAAGAATTGTCCAATAGGGATCTTTTTTGCACTACTGATTAATGGATGTAATATATACATACAAACCCAATTTGAATGAGATCTATATGATAATTTGGAACTTAAGGCAATTTATGTCGATTTCATAGGGGTCATTTGTTTGGGGACTAGGTCTGAACATGGACCGATTCTCATTAATTTCAATACCGTTCATCCCATGGCCGATGAAAGCTTATATACCAAATTTCATCAAAATATTTCATATTTGCGACCTGTTGTTTGATTACAAAATTTGCATGGACACACAGACGGACGGACGGACGGACGGACATCGTTAAATCGAATCAGATAGTGATTCTGATTCGATCGGTATAATTAAAGATGGGTGTAGGTCAAATATTTTTGGTTGTTACAAACAGCAGCACAAAGTCATTATACCCAAACCACATAGTGGTATAGGGTATAACAATTTTCAACATGTTTCCAAGCTTATAAGCAACATTATGTAATGTTCCTAGTAGACAAATTTGGAACAGTTCCTCCTAGTGTTACCTAACAATCACTCAAATGGATGCTGTTGATTACTAAGAATATTTAAATGATGATGAAGATAATAATGAAAAATTGGCGTTAAATTTCAGTACACATTCGAGATTTTGCTGGACATTTGAATAATTCTAAGGCGATATCGTGCATGAATAATTGCTGGTTACTAATGTAGCTATATTAGGTTTTTCAGATCTTCCTGATTTTAATATTCTGTCGTGGTAAATTTTGAAGATTAATGCAAGGTGTTGAAAAAATATGGGACTTGGCTCAGATATTAGGATCCCAAACTCCTTGTGCAACTGATTTTTACCGAACTGGTCTGACGCAGAATATTATTTCTTTATAAGTGCCAATTGTTTTAGATTTTAGGTGTTCGGAGCGTCGGCTTATTATAACCAATTCCAAGAATTTAAAATATGGTGCCAAATCTATAGAAATAATTGGTCTTTATTAGAAAGGAATATAAAAATTTACCCGTAAGGATGTGGCACCAAGGATTAAGTGTGCAAAATTTAATTTTATCCTTTAACTCAGGACTATATTCCACAGTTGTTAGTTATGGGAGTAAAAAAAATTTTTGTTTTATCCCAAACTTTTGAAAATTTTATATAATTTTCTATTTTATCACACTGTATTAACAAAATTTTAATAATTTCTATGACTTTCTCACTTAAAATTTTATTGGTTATGAAACGTGTTTTAGTCCATAAGGGGGTTTTTATAAGATCAGCAGATATACAAGTCAAATTGCTGAATAAAAAATGCGCTAACTATAACTGTATATGAAGGTAACTATTTATTTTATTTTATTTATTTATTTAAGTCTATGGACCGAGCCATTTCAGACTGATTAAAAACTTATAGGCTATTACAAAATAAATAATAACAACATATTAAACAAGTAACAGTATTAATATTATTGATTTAAAAAGTTAATGATGTTATGTTTAATTAAATTGATGCTGGAGGAGAAATCAATGAGTTCATATAATTCGTTAAAGTTGGAGCACATTCTCCTGAATGGATCGGCATTTGCGTGATTTGATTGGAAAAACTGGATGTGTAAAAGTTCATAGTGTCGTAAAGGGCGGAAAGGAACTTTAAAAGTAATGTTGTGTAAAAGAAATTCTGATTTGACATCGCCGTTAATGAGGTTCAATATAAATGAAATATTCAGCATAGTTCGCCTACTCTTAAGAGACGGAAGTTTTATAAGAGCGAGACGGCTTGTATAAGGAGGAAGATTAAATCCTGAATTCCAGTTTAACTCCCTTAGACAAAAAAGAAGGAATTGTTTTTAAACAGATTCAACGTGATCTGAGTGAACATTATACGAAGGGTCCCAGATAAGAGAACCATATTCTAGAATAGGTCGAACGAGTGAGATGTAGAGTTGTTTAGTTACGTAAGGATCAGAAAATTCTTTAGCCCATCTTTTTATGAAAGCTAGCACCCCTCTGGCTTTATTTACAGTGGCATTAATATGTGATTTGAAATCCAATTTGGTATCGAGTAAAATGCCAAGATCCACAAATGAAGCAACCAACTCCAGTTGGAATCCATTTAGAAAAAATTCAGCAATTGCAGCATTCTTTCTGGCAAATCGGATATGCTTACATTTTTTTAAATTGATTTCAATTGCGTTGCAGTACAACAAGTGCAAAAACTGTTTAAATCATGTTGGAGATAAATAGAATCGGAGATGGTATTATATGTAAGGAAAATTTTAACGTCGTCGGCGTACAGCAAAATATTCGAATATTTAATAACATGAGGCAAGTCGTTAATGAACAGTGAAAACAATAAAGGACCAAGGTGGCTGCCTTGTGGCACACCAGATAAAACATTTATATTTTTCGAAATTGCGTTGTTAAACATCACTTTCTGCGTTCTGCCCGTTAAATATGATTTGATACAGCTTAAACAAATGTGCGAAAAGCCCATTTAATCCAGTTTTTTGACCAAAAATTTGTGATTGACTTTGTCAAAAGCCTTGCTAAAGTCAGTGTACACGGCATCTGTAATTTTATTTTGTAAAAATCCACGATTGATGAGAGTTGTAAAATTCAAAATATTAGTAATTGTTGAGCAGCCCTTGCGAAAACCATGTTGAAAAGTTGATAAAATAGATGAAGTGTGAAAGCAGATAGCATCAGTAATAAATTTTTCGAATAGTTTCGGGATTGCACTTAATTTGGCAATACCTCTGTAGTTTTTTACATCGACTTTGCTACCATATTTATGTAATGGGATGATGAACGATTCTTTCCAGGATTTTGGAAAATAGCCATATTTAATAGAGGTGTTAAAAAGCAGATTTAATGGCAAGGATAATCCGTACGCGCAGCGAATTAAGATGCAGGAAGGTATTCCATCAGGTCCATTCTTGTAAGTGAATTTTAGTTTTCTAGAGCTTGAAATTATGTCAGACGTTAAGATAGGCGGAAAAGAGAATGGTAAAGTTGAATCCAGTGGAAAAGGATAGTTTGAGAAACTAGACAGAGTATGTGGCGGCAAAAAAATCAGCAAAAATATCAGCAATTTCATAAATATCACTAGACTTTCGGTCCAGAAATTTTATTTCGGCTGGAAAACCCACAGATTTTCGTTTACAGTTGACAAAATCATAGGAAGATTTTGGGTTGTACTTAAAATTATTTTTTATCTTGATCAGGTAGTTATCATATAAAAATTTGTTCATCAGATTATATTCAGCCCGTGCAACAGAATATTTACCGTAATCTGAGCTGGTTCCAGATTTTTTGTACTTTTTGAACCATTTATTTTTCAAGTTTTTTAGTTTAGATAATTGTTTTGATCTCCACGGAGGTCCAGATTGTTTGCAGGTTACACGTTTAGGAATACGTACATCCATAAACGAAAAAAGTTTTTCATAAAATATATCAACCATCCTGTCAATAGCACTTTGGGATACAATTGGAACAGATAGTAGTTCAAGCCAGTTTGTTTCGCCAATAAGTTGGTTTAGTAAATTGAAATCAGTTTGTAGAAAATTAAATTGTAAATTATTTTTTGAATATGTGACTGAATTAACTGCTGCAGGAACGTAAAAACAAATATCAGTTGTTGGATGGTATATGTCTTCGGGGTTTGTGATTGCTGCAGTGCGCGAGATTGCATAATCTGCTGGATCATTTGCGAAGAACAGATCCAAAAGAATGCCATATTCGTTATATACGTTGTTGATTTGAAAAAGACATAAATCAGCAAATCGGTCAAAAAACTCATCTCTCCAATCATCAGTTACTCCTGGAGTGAGATATGGAGCATCGGACATAATATTCCAGGAAATTGACGGAAAATTAAAATCACCCATTACCAAAATTGCGTCATTTGGGTCAGCAAACTCTACAACATTTTTAATAGCTTCCAAGTGATTAAAATATATTGTTGGATCGGAAGAAGGAGGAATGTAGGAGCAGGTTATAAACAGTTTTTTATGTTCTAATTTAACTACAGCACTAATAAATTCGATGTCCGATATTGGAATCGGCAAAAGCTCAGATGAAAAATTAGATGAAACTGCAATAAGAACACCACCACCTATGCGAATGGACCGATCACATCTGTAAATTTGGTAATTGCTGCACAAAATTTCTGAATTTAAAACATGAGACTTTAACCAGGTTTCAGAAAAAACTAAGATATCGTATATAAAACCAAAGCTTTCAGAAAATAATCTATTAAGTTTCGTATTTAATCCACGGACATTTTGATACGCAATGTTTATGCAGTTATCACGATTCAAAATTAGTTTTTTGATATATGATGTTCGAGGGATGATATAGTTACAATGTTTTCAGATCTATTATTTTCTTTATATATATATTTCCGGACAAGAGTATTATTTGGCCAAAATTTAGGATCAACTATTCTATCAAAAATATTTCCAGGCACTGTAATTTTAAAAGATACGATATATCTCAGTTGTGAGTACTTAAACTTATAAGTGGATATATCAGCATCAACTCCAAGTTTGGTTTTTATGTAATAGGTTATATCTTCTTCAGAAGTTTCGGAAGCAAACCGAGAAGCGAAAATTGTTTCTTTAGGAGCTACAACTTTTAGCTCTTTAGGAACATTTGAAACAGGCACTCTCTCAGACGTTTTTTGAAGGCCCTGAGTAGTTAAGGCTGTGTCGGATATAGCAATAGTTGGCATTGCAGATTGAGAAGTAGATGAACTAGGGAAAATCGGCAAATTATTAGAAGATGATTCATCTTTGTTTGCATTCCTCGGAGATTTTCGGAGCCTTTTTTGTGGCGGTGATTTTAAGCTACTTAACGATTTGAAATTTTGGAACAGTTTCTCATAATTAGCAAATTGGTTAGAAAGCTGAGCCATATTATTTTTAATGGCTACAAAACTGTTTTTAGAACTCTGATAGAAGTTGTAAAAATCAGATTTTATGGCAAAACAATTATCACAAGTATAATCAATATTATTTAGCAAAGCAACAGATTCAGCGGTATTTGAAGGTAGACCGCTTCATTTAAAGTGACATAAGCCATGACACAACCAGCAACAAACAGTTTGTTCACCATCTACAATGATAGTGCAGCCTTTTTTTAAGCAGGAAATTATAATAAAACGTTTAAAAGTTTCGTATTAATTTGAATTAACAATAACGGCGGTAGCTAATGGTCGGCTGTAAATCAACCGACTATGTACTCTTGACGAATAACCAAAAAGAGTTTATAAAAATAAGTGGTATTTTTGTTTTGCTATTGTTATCGTTGTTTTCTTTAAAGACAAATTGAACTATTATTATTTTAATATTTATGAATGTTTGTATGTTTGTTTTATATTCAAAGTGAGTATTATTTAAGAGTAGCACTGAAGAAAAAGCAATATTAAGAGTTTAATTATGGATATTTTTGTATTTTGATTTGTTGTTTGTTTACTTTTGAAAGTTAATTTATTAAGTTTTTGAAGAATTTAAATGATTTTTTAGACTTTAAAATTTTTAAGAAAACACTTAACGAAATAAATCAACACTATAATAGTTAAACGGACGGTTTTAAGACGAACTTATTGATGTAATTTTAATTATAATCAGTTATGTATTTATTCCAATATTTAAGAAATAAACGGAGCGATTTAAAACACAAACGAATGGTTCAGCAGCTGTTATTGCTGTCTAGTTACCAATACATCTTAAATTCAATTTTTTTGTCTTTTGCGAGTGGTGAACATTTTAAGATATTAAGTCAAGAATGCCAGATTGGAAAATATGTGTTAATTTTAGCGATTTTTCAATCTTTTACAAATTTTCTAGTTTTAACAACATTTTTACATTTAAATTTTCCATCAATAGAAAATAAACATTTTAAATAAAATGGTTTTAAATGGGTAATTAAACTTGGTATAGTAAATATGATATATTTAGTTATTAATTTGAAAAATAACTTTAATATTTATAATACACTAGCTGGACCCGGCAAACGTTGTTTTGCCCTCAATGAATTTTTATTTTAGTTAGAATCTGTATATACCTATATAAAATGTGTTACGAAGATCTCCAGATAATAAAATGAGAGCTTCATCAAAAAATCTTTCATTGCCTTTCAAATTTTTTATCAAATCAAATCACAATGTTTGTGAGCCATGGTACATTCATCCCAAATAAAAATACTGCATTTTTGCAGAACTTTTGCCATACCGGAATGTTTTTTGATATTACAGACGGCATTCTCATTTTTTTGTACGTTTAACGGTGATTTGAGTGCTGAATGAGCTGTGCGGCCACCATGCAATAATGTAGCGGCTTTTTCCTTCTTTTTCGTTAGAATATTTATATATAAAAACGTTTGTGAGTTTATTTATTAGAATTTATATAAATTTGACAACTCATTATTTTTCGAACGACAGCGCCATCTACCGGGTCCAATAAAAAAATGTTTCTAACATACATATATGTACATTCTTAGTTTCATTAAAATCACACCATAAATAAGAATATTCGAAATAACTTTACCCAGCGCCACCTATCGGGTCCATTTATACATACAAAAATTTCTTATGACGAAACATACGTTCATTCTGAATTGCAGTCAAATTGCGCTGAAAGTAAAAATTTTTGTTTTTAACTTGACCCCAACGCCAGCTAGAGGGTTAAAACTAAAAAAAAAACACAGAAGAGCTCGAACCGAACCTATGCTGGAAATCCTACCTCGACAGCTCTTATGGTTCCGGAGATCATTCGTTACAATCAAATGCATCAACGTTTTTATATATACGCCACGCCCCTTTGCCCACTAACAACTTTATATAGCTAAGGTCTTATTATTTCGCAAAAATATCCTTTTGTGAAAATTTCATGACGATCCTTCCAGTAGTTCCAGCGTGGTCCCGCCCACTTTTTTTCTTGTATGTATTTCTATTCATGCTAATACCATATGTACCAAATATGATTGCTGTAGGTAAAAAAATTCCCGTGATATGACTTTTTCAAATTTTGGGTTATATGGGCGTGGCACCGCCCCTTTGTCCAATCAAAAATTTATATAGCATATTATTCCTTCCAGAGTCACAGTAACACGCTCTGAAAATTTCAGGAAGATCGGTTCTTTGGTTTGGCCTCCTATAAAGCACAAACAAACACACATTCATTTTTATATATATAGATAGATTGAAAGCAGAATAATTATGATTTAAGGTAAAATGGGGCGAAAAAGGGGGACTTGGTAATAAAAAAATGTATGGCTACCTTACCTGTAGATAAAAAGTGTATAAAACTTTAGATAAATACATATTACAAAAAAATTATTTTGTATAGCAAACATTGTTAGTGGTATATGTAAAAAAAAGGGGGCGGTGAAATGGGCGTGGTTCATAGTTATATGGCGACGTTAACAGTATTAAGAGCAATATACTACCAAATAAAAAAATCCGTTGGAAGGAACAAATTTGTACAGAGAAAAAAAAGTTTAAAACTTTCAAACAAAATTTGGCGTGAAAAGGGGCGTGAAAGGGGGCGTGGCGTAAGAAATGTTTATTTCTACCTCGCCTGGAGTATAATGTGTATACAATTTGAAGTAAATCTGTTAAAAACTATATGGGAGCAATTACATAATTTTAAAAAAGTGGGCGTAAAAGTGGGCGTGGTCAAAAAAAAAGTACCCTATTAATCATGCCAGTGTCCCAGTTAAATGCTGTAAAAATTTCAGGAAGATCGGTCCAGAGGTTTGGTCTCCTATAAGGTACACACAAACAAACAAATAAACAAACACACATTCAATTTTATATATATAGATAATTGCAATTTGAGTTGAATTTATTTAAGAATTTAAAATACTAAACTAAATGTGAAAATTTTATTATCGTGATAAAAATACTGTCTCTCATGCCAGCACTTCCTACAGTTCAATAGTTTCCTTTTTTATATTGTTTTAAGAATGTTTCGATCTCACTCCTTACAAAATTAGTGTAGCTACTTCTATTAAAATTTTACAAGTCACATAAAGTTTCTTTAAAATTCTTTACAAAAAACATTTACACATTCGTTTTATGTGAAGACATAAAATAATACTGAAACTTGATGCCAGCTATAACGAACTTCGTTGAAGTGCGCTTTAATTGCATTTCAACATATAAAAATAACCATCATTTAAAGTTTAAAATGCTTACGTGTACCCAACATTCGTGCTCGTTTAACAACTTTTTATATTTCGAAACAAAAAAAAAAAAAAGGAAAATAAAAAAGAACTTTTGCCGAACATAAAAATAAACTTTGTTCAACTAGATTTCCACTTCCATTATTGTAAAAACCGCTCTGCTTATTTCTCGATTGATTTGTTTTGAAAGCTTAATTCGTGAAAAGTTTGGTGTGGCAGTGAATAAATCCACATGTCGGATATAAATATTTTCGACTTTATATTTCTAGTCTATAGCATATATATTTATTTTTTTTTTTTTTTTGAAGATGCTTAAGAGTTTGATTATCTTTTGGTACACAAAAAACATATATGGTCCCGTTTGAATACCATTAATTTAATTAAGCTAAAGTAAAGAATTTTTAAAATTTTTAAAACAACACAAAATCAAAGGCCAGTCAAGTCACTTAACAAAATGTATAGCGCTGGCATTTTCCAAATATAGTTTTGTTATTAATTTTTTTTTATTTTTGTTACAGCGTTTTGTTTAAATTTATTACGGCCCTTTTAATTTTTAATCCAACAATTGTATTTGCCCAGTTCTTATTTAATTTCTCTAAGTTGTTTGTGTTTTAAAATCTAAATGTTTTTCTGTTATTTATATAACAAATGAAGAAGATATTTTGTTTGTTTGTCAAAAAACCCTTTTAGCAAATTTACTCATTCCTTACTATATTGTTGTTGTTGTTTCTTTTTAATAAAATCTCAAAACAATTGACATATACAAAGGGTCAAGTAATACATAGAAAATGTTCTTTATTTTGTTTTTCATTAATTTTGTACAATAAAGTGAAAACATTTGTTTATGCTCGTATTAAAAATTTTTCCTTTTCTTGTCTTTTGTATTGCCAGCGGCGTATGCTCCTCATATATCTAATGAATAAAGTTAGAAATTTAATATATAATTCAAGTCGAATAAGTTAAATTATGTTAAAATTATATCCTGCCATAAAGTTCTTTTTTATTATAAAATTTTATTTTTCCAAATCATATTTGACTCAATGAATGTGCCAAAGTAAAGAAGAAGCAGGATTTTCAGAGCATTCTTTTTAAAATACATACAGGGTACGCCCTCTAGAGTTTGCATTTTTAGCTGTTGGTTACTTTGAGTTTGGTGTGTTATGCGGTTTACGAAATGAGTCGATTTACGCTTGTACAACGTTGGGAAATGTTACAAACTTATTTCCAAGGTGGTGAATCTTCTACGGATAGTGCAAGAAAATTACGTTAAAAATTCGGTAAAAAAGCAACTCTTTTCAGGCAGTGTGTGGACAATGATAAAACATTACGTTCCCGTGCTCGTACAGTGCATATAAACGAAATCATTGGTGGTGTTGCCAAGAGTTCTTTGATGCGAATTTTGAATAAAGATCTCTGTATGATGCTAAATACATAAAAAGTTTATTAGTGCAGAAGCTGATGCCGCACGGCTATCCGTAAAGTTTTCGGTTTTCTGTTTTGTAAATTTTTTGGGCCGGCGCATTGTGGCTGAAATTTTGATTTCATTGGGCAAAAGTCTAATTTTTGTTGTCACCTATTTTTAAAATTTTAACGCCATTTTGTAGCTAATATATCTAAGTTGTTGTAGCTGAAAACTGAACTGTTTTTTAATTTCAGAAAAAGTGATTTTTTTTTGTTTTTTTTTCATAAAAAATAAATAATAACTACTCGCAAGTTATGGTCGATAATGACCTGCGATGTTCTTTTCAAGGTTGGTAGGATTGCAGTCTTTAGTACTTGTAAGTGGTCGCAACCGTACCGTTTAATATTAGGGGTATTTTGAAATATTAATAGGCTAGGCGATTCCTTGTGAATGATGTTTTGTTCTACCATTTTATCCCGATTTTAACCAAGAGTATATTATTTGAAAGGTATTCTTTTTGGCCGTTTTGCAGATTTATAGATTTTTAAATTTTTTCCTTTATTTGGAGTAAATTGCATTTGAAGTTTCTACTAACACATATATAAAATTATACAATGTTATGTGTGTGTTTATTAAATTTGTTAATGTGTTTGTAAAAAAAAAGGTGTTTGTTTTTTGTAATGATTTATGAATTGACTATAATTGATTGGGCTGTAATCTGCTAGTATTTATTAAACTACTATATTTGTGTCAAATTTCAACTTTAGTGGAATAGAACTTCTAGGGACAAAAGGGAACAATAAACGTATATTACCCAGAGAAAGGTGAAAGTATCCTCTTTAACCCTATGTATACTCTAGCACCCGTGACGATCCACGGGTAGAATTTAATGAAATGACTCAATAAATTTTCAAATTACGGTTATTTAAACAGCGCTATAAGTATATAATGGTGTGTTAAATTTGTGCTTTAGGTATTTTGTTGCTTATAATAGTCATTATTTGTTCTATTACCAGCAATGTTATCTCTTTATATATAAAAGAGACGTGTTTGTACGTAACCGCTAAAATCAAAAACTACTGCACCTATTTTGAAGAAAAAATTATACACATATTCTATGGACCGTGAGTCGTGTTTCTGTGTAATTTCGCGTTTGTCCGATAAATTTCGCAATTTTTTTAAAAATTTTTTTTTTATTGGTTTTATTAGGTGTTTTTGCATATATTTGTTTTGAAAAGTCATTAAATACGTTCAAACCAATCTTATTAAGCCTAGAAAAAATAATATGTCAAAGCAAAACCCACTAACGATCATTCGGGTATAGCCTTTCTTAATTGATTAGTTAAAAAATATACACGTAGATATGAGTATTTGTTAAAATTGTATTTTTCAAATAAATTAATTACATATTTAATCAAAATGCCACGACCACGTGGAAATATTGGTCACAACAAAGTCAAAAAGAAAGCGCAGCAGAAATTGAACAAACTAGATATCGAGTATCGCGTTTACGAGAAAATTATACAGAACAACAACGCGAGATACGAAATGAAGAACAACGTCTAGGAACCAGGCAAGCAAGAACAGCTTATTCATAACACTAATCGAATTACATATATGCGTCTGGCATTTAACTACGACCCAACAGTTGCTTACAATTCACATAACTATATTGATATTGGTAGCATGGCTCAAGTATGTGCCCATTGTAAAGCGCTGAAATACAAAAAAGAAGCCACAGGGTTGTGTTGCGTTAATGATAAATTGAAATTACCAGAACTAAATAAACCACCCGAACCATTACAAACAATGGTATCTGGGACAACGCCGCAATCACAATATTTTCTTAATAATATTAGAAAATACAACAGTTGTTTCCAAATGATGTCATTCGGTCCTGACAGAATAGTTACTGATAATTTCATACCAACATTTAAAGTCCAGGGTCAAATATAAAGGTTCATTATTACCAATTCCTGATCTACAACATAAATTCCTTCAAATATATTTTCTTGGCATTTCTGAATTACAATTCAATTACTTCGGGAGTATGACAAGACATAGTACAGTCATTACAAAATTTATTCCATCTATATAATGAGGGTTATTAAAATTATTTAAGGCTGCAATAGAAGAAATGCCATCCGAAATCACAGAATTGTTATAAAAGCTGATAAAACACCAGGAGGAGAGCACTCAAGACATTTCAATGCACCATTAATAAATAAGGTAGCCATTGTAATTGTTGGTGATCAGTTCGAAGCCAGAGATATTATTTCACTTCGGCGTAATGATCATTTGAAACGTGTTTCTGAAACTCACCGACCTTATGACGCGCTTCAATACCCAATACTGTTTTGGCAAGGAGAGGATGGCAATCATTTACAATTGATTATGATTAATCCAGCAACTGGCAAATTTGTTTTTTTTTATTTATTTTATTACAAAATATTAGGGGAACTATTAAAACAAAAATTATATTTTAATATTACAAGTTCAGAGACAAATAAAAAGATTAGTTGCATGAATTATTATGCATACAGATTGATGATCCGAGAGAATATAGAAAATCATATTAAGAAATGTCGGCAATTGTATCACCAATATATGGTGGACATGTACGCAAAAATAGAAACAGAAAGGCTTTTATTCATACGTCTTAACCAACGGCAATTATGATCGGAGGAATATATTCATCTACGTGATGCAATTAATAATGATGGCAATATAAATGATATTGTCCGCATAACATTTCTACCAGCTACTTATACCGGAAGTCCACGACACGTGCATGAATATGCACAAGACGCTATGACATAAGTTCAAAATTATGGCCGTCCTGATTTATTTCCAACTTCTACTTGCAATCCGAAGTGGATTGAATTTAAAAATTGTTTATTTCCATCACATCTATTAGAATTGTGCGAAAAATATAAAGACGCCATGACAGAGGATTGCATCAAACATTGCAAGATTTACGTAACAACGACCATCCATTTGGAGGCGATCTTATATTATTAGCAGGTGATTTTAAACAAACTTTATCACGATCAACACAAGCAGATGAATTTAGCGCATGTTTAAAATCATATAACTTGTAGGATTTTCTTCAAAAATGTAACTTACTATAAACATGCGCGTACATTTAGAAAATGACGATTCAGCACATTTGTTTTCTAACCAATTATTGGACGTTGGAAATGGAAAAATTGCTACAGACAGTACAACAGCATTAATAACATTAACTGCTAATTATACCCTATACCACTATGTGGTTTGGGTATAATGACTTTGTGCTGCTGTTTGTAACAACCAAAAATATTTGACCTAGACCCATCTTTAATTATACCGATCGAATCAGAATCACTTTCTGAGTTGATTTAACAATGTCCGTCCGTCCGTCCGTCCGTCCGTCCGTCTGTGTGTCCATGTAAACCTTGTAATCAAACTGCAGGTCGCAAATATGAATATATTTTGATGAAATTTGGTATGTAAGCTTCTTTCAGTCATGGGATGAACGCTGTTGAAATTGGTGAGAATCGGTCCATGTTCAGACCTAGCCCCCATACAAATTACCCCTATGAAATCGACATAAATTGCCATAAGATCCAAATTTTCATATAGATCTTAATCAAATTGGGTTTGTATGCGTTCATTACATCCATTAATGAGTAGTCCAAAAATGATCCCTTTGGCCCCATATAGAGCTGCTTCCCGATCTTCACTTAAATCTATTGAAAAACAAAAATATTGCACTGATTCTTCTCAAATTTTGTTTGTATATATTTTTGCAAAATACAAGAGACTTTACCAAACATGATCAGGATCGGTCCATTTTTGGACTCAGTCCCCATATAGATATATCATCCGATATGAACTATTTCATATCTGCAGCCAAAAAAATTAATAAAAATCCCACTCAAATTTGGTTTTTGCTTATTTTCTATGTCCAGTTAGTTGGGCCTAAGAGATAGAGTTTCTAAACGCATGGTATAGGGTATCATATAGTCGGTCTAGACCGACTATAATTTTCTTACTAGTTTTTGTGTTACAAATGAATCGAAAGAAGATTTAGTTTCAAGTGTGTACCTCAATATCATACCTAATTATAAGAATCATCAATGGTTAAGCGATCGCGCTATTTTGGCAGCCAAATACAAAGATTTTAGGGACATTAATATTTATATTCTAAATAAAATTAATGGCCAAACAAAAATGTACTAATCGATTGATTGTATTATGGATCCAGATAAAATTGTGAATTACGCAACAAAATTTTTAAATTCTCTTGATTTGCCTAGAACTCCACCTCACATTCTACAATTAAAAATTGGTGGGCCAATAATTCTTTTACGAAATTTAAATCAACCACGGCTTTGTAATAGTGCTAGATTGGCTGTTAACAAATTATTCAACAATATCATTGAAGTAACTATATTAACTGGAAAATACAAAGGTGAAAATATGTTAATTTCACGTATACCAATCATTCCATCAGATATGCCATTTAACTTCAAACGCATTCAATTTCCAGGACAATCGGTCTGAACATGGACCGATTCTCACCAATTTCAACAGCGTTCATCCCATGGCCGATAAAAGATTAAATACCAAATTTCATCAAAATATATTCATATTTGCGACCTGCAGTTTGATTACAAGCTTTACATGGACACACAGACGGACGGACGGACATCGTTAAATCGAATCAGATAGTGATTCTGATTCAGATAGTGATTCTGATTCGATCGGTATAATTAAAGATGGGTGTAGGTCAAATATTTTTGGTTGTTACAAACAGCAGCACAAAGTCATTATACCCAAACCACATAGTGGTATAGGGTATAAAAACATTATTTTTCAGAGAGCATTGCAATAAAATGTTACTAATTAATTTCATGTATACTATGTATACAATATACATTATTTTTATACACTAATAAAAAATATTGTACAACAAAACTTTCTTAAAACTTAAAATCTTTACTAAGGGCCAGAAAAGCGGACGGTGTACAGCTGGTTTTGTATAAAAGCAACTATCATATATTATCAAAAAAATAATATAATGCATATTACATAAAACTTACTTGAGAGCCCGTTTGAGGGACTGTGTATGAAAAATAAGTTATATTTACCACTATTTGTTTATTTATAGTTTACTAGCTGTTTTTTTGCCCGGTCTTGCCCGGGATTCAAAGGCCTTTGACTTGAAAAATGGTTCACTACGCTTAGCAGGTGCTGAGTACTTAGTGCCCAATGAACAAATTCCACAACAAGATGAACTTTCTCTCCAAAAATTTATATGGGATGTTTATGTTTTTGGGGAGTAAATTCATTTTTTATTTCAATTTAATATTATTTGATTTTTTAATTTAGAAATCATTTTATAAGACGCTACAGCAATAGTGCTTCAAAAAGAGACTGCGAAACCGCATTAAGTTTTTTTTGTAAGTTTATTTATTTTGTAAACATCATATATAACGGAATCGTTTGCAAATTAAAGGAAGCAGAAATTTTAAGGATATAATTCATTTAAAAAGTGATCATCATTGAGCAGAGACGTCATATTTATAGAAGTTTCGAAAATGGAAAATGAATGCGAAGTTTAAAATTGCGCCGAAAGGTTGCTTTAAGCAGCTGCTTATGGTATATGTATAGTAATTATTGCACATACGTAGAAAAAATTTATCATAAGACTTTTTACTAGGCTGTGTTCCGCGAGCGAGTCGCGTCCGCATCCGCGTATTTGGCAGCTACACCCGTACTGCCATGCAGTTATCGTCAACTTATTTTAATCGCCAAAATATATTTTTCAGATTATACCGATATTTTAGCTGAGCTGTGTTCCGAGAGCTCGTCCTGTCCGCACGTCACTTCCGCGCGTTCGGCAGCTACACCCGTGCTGCCGCGCATTTGTCGTCAACTTATTTTAATTGCCAAATTATATTTTCCAGATCATTTCGATATTTTAGCTAAGCTGTGTTCCGCGAGTGCGTCGCTTCCGCGCACCGAAAAGAATACAGATTTTAAGTATGTTTACTGCAGGAGAGATGTTGAGAGCAGTATGGGAAATTTATTCATATCTTTTGGGGACCTTTTTTAAAAAATTTGGGGAATTTGTTTATCATGAAGTTATTCCCCAATTTATTGGGGAATAAGTTTATTTTTTTGGGAATTTATTCATTGGGGACTAAGTAATCAGCGCCTGCTTACCATTACAATTAACTTTATTTATGCGGGGAATATCTTGCGTATATGATTTCTAAAAGTTATGAATTTTAGTTATTCTAGAGCTTTGGCATATACAACATTTCTGGGTTTTCCTCCTGGTGCACATACGAAAAGATTGTGCTGGCTCCCAACTCTGGACCAGGTAACATATAATTGTCTATGAGAAAAACATGGAGATTCTAAGTTGATACCATGCTAACATAAGAGATTGTCCGCTGTATTTCTAGCTGCACTTGAGTTGATTCAGGCATTTCCGCTTCTCTTTATTTTTGGGCTTCAAAACGTTATTGAGTTCGCTGAGATGTTTCAGCATTTCTCGGCTCAGATTGTCTAACTCGTTGAGACTCGATTCGAATTTGGATCTGATCGGGTTCTCTAGAGTTCTGTTTAGTCTAAGCCTTTTTGCATTTGAGGTAGTACGGCCTATACGCTACTCTTTGATGTGCAAGGCACAATTAAAAATAGTTATTTTTACAACATTTTGTCTTCCAATGTATTTAATAAGGCGGGATGGAAACATTTGTACGAATTAACCTAATTGGAGTAATCCTACAATGGTAGTCAACCTATATCTGTTTACCCACAAAATAAATCTGCACTTATTTTGGGGTGTTACAAATTACTTATTGAAAAAGGCAAGAAGGGAATATTTGTAATAAGTTGATTTACAATATTTATTTCATAATTGTGTAAACTCAAGAGTAGTAAGTAAAGAGATTTGTGCACTAAGTTTTAGGGAAGTCCATTGAAAAATTAAAATATGTTAACAAACATTAAAAGCGTATATAGAAATTTAAAAAAAGTGGGCGTGGCCGATAAAAATATATGATGACCTTGACTGGGATATGAGAATAATGTGCAGAAAATTCGAGTGAAACCCTTAAAAAATTGAAAAAAATGTGGGCGTAAAAATAGGCGTGGCCGGTAAGACAGTCTCTGGGGTATAGGTCGTGTGTACCAAATTTCAGAGAAATGAGTTGAAAAGTTAAAATTTGTGTAGTGAACAAACATACAAAAAACAGAAAATGAATTGTATATAAAAAGTGGGCGTAAAAGTACGCGTGGCTGATAAGAGGCATATACTGACCTTATCTGGAGCACAGAGATCGTGTGTACCAAATTTCAGAGAAATCCGTCGACAAATAAAAATTTGTATTGCGAAAAAATATACCAAAAAACTTGTATAGCGGTCAAACAAACAAACAGAAAAAATTTTTTTTTTAAAATATATAAGTGGGCGTAAAAGCAGGCGCGGTCGGTAAGAAGCATGTGGTGACCTTCCCTGGAGTCCGGGGATTGTATGTACCAAATTTCAGAGAATTCCGAATTGTATACAAAATGTGGGCGTAAAAGAAGTCGTGGCCGATAAGAAGAATGTGGCGACCTTTCCTGCGGTACCGCTATCGTGTGTACCAAATTTCAGAGAAATCGGTTGAAAACTGCAAATTTCAATAGCGGTCAAACAAACAAACAAACAGAAAATGAATTTTATATAAAAAGTAGGCTTAAAAGTAGGCTTGGCCGATAAAAACCATATGGTGACATTAACGGGAGCACAAAAATCGTGTGCACCAAATTTCAGAGAAATCTGTTGAAAAATAAAAATTTGTGTAGCGAATGAATATATCAAAAAACAGAAAATTAATTTTATATAAAAAGTGGGCGGAAAAGTAGGCGTGGCCAGAAAAAAACATATGGCGACCTTCCCTGGGGTACAGAGATCGTGTGTTAAATTTTAGAGACAGCCGTTGAAAAATCAAAATTTGTATAGCGGTCAAACAAACAAACAAACAGAAAATGAATGTTATATATGGGGGGTTTCATGAAACCGATGTCTTCCAATTTGCACCAAGGTTAGTCCTATTGGATAGTAGTTCAGACACAATTTTTCAGCAAGATCGGTCAAGAGCTCTCTGAGTTAGAGGGGATCAAAATTTAACATTTTGGCCAAACAGGTGTTTTTTCTCATCCATTTAATTTATTACCTATTGTTCTAAGAAAATTTTCTCCCAAATAGTTTAGATAGCTATTTCTTCAATATTTCGGAAACAAATACTTAAAAAAAAATTTTTTTTAGACTTTTTTTTTTGCTAAATCAAAGCATTTTTTTTGCCTTTTTTTCAAAAAGGGCATTTTTTTTTCATAAGAAAGCTTAGGATTTTTCCTTAAGACCTTTTTGGTCGCTTACTGGGATGGGAGTGGGATATCTATCAAAATAAATGTTCAAGACAACGGTTTTTCAATTTTTCACAAATGCACTATTTTGAATTTTTTCCTATTTGTGTGAAAAACCTTACAAATAAAACTTATACTGAGAAATTAGACAAATTAACCTTTCCGAAGATATGTAACATACCTTCATAACGTAACAGAAGAGAATGGTTCTCTGTAACCTGAAAGAGTTATTTGCAATATTTCAATCTGAACGCGAGGATGTTAAAATTGGCTTCACGAAATTTACCCAAATGAGGCCAAAACATTGCGTTTTGGCAGAAAGCAGCGGAACTCACACAGTATGCGTTTGCATTTACCATGAAAATGTTAAACTGATGTTGAAGGAAATCAACTTAAAGTATTTAACAGATGATTCGGCCGAAGATTTACACGATTACCGCGGTTGCCTTAAATTGACTATGTGTCCTAATGTAACAACTTCATGCCACTTAGGTGAATGTACCAATTGCCCGAAAACCACTTTCATTAAAGAAAATTTAATCAACTCTTTAAATCGAGAATATATAGAGGAGGTCAAATTTGATTCTTGGATTCAAACTGACAGATGCACATTGAAAACAATCATTTTAAATGTGGATGATTTAGTGGAAGAAATGTGTACAGGTTTGCTAAACTTGAGAACCCATGACTTTTTAGTCAAAGAGCAATGGTCATTCTTCAAGGATTTGAAGATACTTTTGAAGTCTGCTGAATTCGTTATTTCTTATGATTTTGCAGAAAACTATAAATATGTGCTTCAGGATGCCATACAAGCATTCCACTTCAATAACGACCAAGTAACTATATTCACAGTAGTTATTTACTACATAAAAGATGAAAAACTGGAACACAAAAGTATGGCTATCACATCCGACGATTTAAAACGTGAGACCGTTGCGGTTTATGAGTATCAGAAGATGGTACTAAAATATCTAAATCTAAATTTACAGTAAAGAAGGTATACTACGTTTCGGACGTAGCTCGTCAACATTTTAAAAACAAAAGTAGCTTGGCAAATATTATGGCCCATGAAAAAGATTTTGGAATGCCAGTTGAGTCGCATTTTCATCGTTCTGCTAATGGTAAAGGAGCATGTGATGGTATTGGAGCAAAACTTAAAAGAAATGCAGCGAAGTATAGCCTACAGTGCTCTCATCAAGATTGCATCTTAGATGCGACTGCTTTATTCCATTGGGCAAAGAATTATTGTAAAGAAACTAAAATAGTTTTTAGTAGCAAAGAGGAAACATTCAAAACACTGAAGAGCAGATTCGGTGCTGCGGTAACAAGCGATGGCACCGCTCAATACCATGCTTTTGTACCGCTTGTCGATGGAAGACTCAAATTGAAAAAGTTTTCTGCCTCTAGTCAATGCGATTTCTTTCCAAAGCCAACAAATAAACCTGCAGCGAAATCAACAGCAGAACCTAGTAACGCCAAGGAAGGGTTGGCAAAAAAACGCAGTAAATAAAGGCGACAAAAAAGCTGGATGAAAGACTTTAAAAATTTACAAGACTTAAATACTTCATCAGCTACAATAAATTAAGCCTAAAAATAGTTACGATATAAATAGATCTAATGTAATTAAGATTAAATTTTATAAAATTATTTATCTTTTTATTTTTAATATTATTATATTATATACTAGATGTAACCCGGTGTGCTTCGCTACACCCTCCCCCTCCCCACCCCACGAATCGTTATGAGAGGGCTCACGCAAAGTCCCAAGTTTCTCACTAATACAGTTATACAGATATATCACATTTTATATTAAGTTTGTGTAGGGGTGCCACGCGCATTTGTCCAATCCAGCCCGTTTTTTTGTCTGACAAATCACGTTAATAATGAATGACTTGAGACAAATTTGCAACCCTTTCCCTATCATAGTACTTAATATATATGATATTAAAAATTTACTTTGTATGGGAGGTGCCACGCCCACTAAAAATACATAAAAAAATTACAGCTTGTAGCACTCCCATATCTGCAGTAAGACTATATGAAAATTTCAGGAAGATCAGATGAGTAGTTACGGAGATTACCTGCTACAAACAAACAAACACACATTACCTCTTTATTATGTTAGTATAGATTTTTTTATTTCAATGCTTGCTGATGCTGATATTCAATGTTTTTTGTTTTTTCATTTGGTACAACAATTATCAGATTTTTCGGCGTTCCTACCCTGGAGCAATGTACATGTAGCTGCTCATGAGAAGATGGATTATCCAAATTAGATCTGGCAACACTTAACTATTGGCCTTGAACTTAGAATATCATTTGGCAATTTTTTTTTAGCGATTTTTGATTTTGCCCATTTTTGATTTTGTTTTTGGCAATTTTCGAAATTGCCGATATATTTTCCACGACAAATCACATTGATAACTAATGTACTTGTTAAAAGACTGTCGCTTTCGTAGTACTTCATACTTTTTATATAGGAGGTGCCAAGCCCACTAATCCCATCCCGCCCACTTTTTATTGGACTTCTCACATTTATATCTGATGGACTCACTGCTTCGATCACGCACATTTTTTTGTTCGACTAATCATATAAAGAACCTATGGGCTCACGCAAAGCTCTCTCTTTTGCAGTACTCCAAATATATGACATTAAATAGTTACTTTGCATGGGGAGTGCCACGCCCATTGGTGTGAATCCGCCAATTTTTGTCCGACTACTCATAATAAGAGATGCAAAGTGTCAAAGCTTCCCTTTTTTAGTACACCAGTTATATGATACCATATATTTACTTCGTATGGTCGGTGACACGCCCACTGCTCCGATCATGCCCATTTTTTGTCTAACTAATCACATGAATAACTTATGGGCACACACAAAGTTCCAAAACTCTCACTATTACAGTACTCCAGATATATGGCATTTTAAATTTTCTTTGGATGGCAGGTGCCACGCCTATTGGTCCGATACTGTCCATTTTTTGTCCGACTACTCACATTAATAATAGGTGGCATCAGACAAATTTGAAAAGCTCTCTCTATCACAGTACTCGAGATATATAATATTGAACTATTACTTGTATGTGAGGTACCATGCCCACTTATTTGATCCCGCCCATTTCTGGCGTAGCTACTAATATTAACAATAGGTGACTTCACACAAATTTTCAAAGCTCTCCCTATCATAGTACTCAATATATGTATATGATATTAAAAATATACTTTGTGTGGGAGGTGCCACGCCCACTAAAAATATTTAAAAAATTATAGCCAATAGCACTTACTATATCCGCAGTAAGACTCTGTGAATATTTCAGGAAGATCAGTTGGGTAGTTACGGAGATTACCTCCTACAAACAAACAAACAAACAAACAAACAAACAAACAAACAAACAAACAAACACACATTACCTCTTTATAATATTAGTATAGATTAATTTAATTATTATTACAAATACATAAAAAATAATAATTTTTCAACATTTCTATAGAAAAAAGTGATATTTTTCCTGAGGTTAACATATTCTGGGTATTACAGTATCGAGGGTATGAAATCTTAGTTGGGTATGTTACATACCTTCGGAAAGTTTAATTTGTCTAGTTCCTCAGTATAAGTTTTATTTGTAAGGTTTTACACACAAATAGGCAAAAATTCAAAATAGTGCATTTGTGGAAAATTGAAAAACCGTTGTCTTGAGTTACAAAACATTTATTTTGATAGATATCCCACTCCCATCCCACTAAGCGACCAAATAGCTCTTAAAGGAAAAATCCTAAGCTTTCTTATGAAAAAAAAAAAAAAAAAAAAATGCCCTTTTTGAAAATAAAGGCAAAAAATGCTTTAATTTAGCAAAAAAAAAGCCAAAAAAAAATTTTTTTTTTTTAAGTATTTTTTTCCGAAATATTGAAGAAATAGCTATCTAAACTATTTGGGAGAATATTTTCTAAGAACAATAGGTAATAAGTTACATGGATGAGAAAACACACCTGTTTGGCCAAAATGTTAAAGTTTGATCCCCTCTAACTCAGAGAGCTCTTGACCGATCTTGCTGAAAAATTGTGTCTGAACTACTATCCGATAGGACTAACCTTGGTGCAAATTTCATCCCGGAAGACATCAGTGTCAAAAGTTGGTGCACTTGACATGAAACCCCCCATATATAAAACTTATTTGAGAGCCCGTTTAAGGGACTGTGTATAAAAAATAAGTTATATTTATATATTTCTTTATTTATAGTTTATTATATGAATTTTGTTGAAATAAACGTTAAAAAACGAAATAAACTTTATTAAGATAAACGTTCTTTTATAAGAAAAGGCTTTTTTTAAGAAAATATATTTTTTTAAGAAGAGGCAATTTTTAAGAAAAGTTACTTTTTAAGAAAATGTATTTTTGAGGAAGATGAACATTTTGAAGATAAATTTTATATTATACGTCAAAATTTTATGTTTGTCGCCTTGGCGACCTTAAAAATAACACAAGGAAACAAAATTGAACTTTTTTTGTGTTGATTTGAAATTTATAGCAAATTTTTACTAATTTGAGGTCGCTGATTTCAAATCTGCACTTGGTTTTTTTCTATCAGCTCGACTTTTCGAGATATACCGTTATGTTCAAAATTAAGGAACTTCCGCTACATATATTGGAATAACTTGAAAACGGTTCACCATATTAAATTAAAAAAAAAAATCCGAAACTCGCAAACAATATTCTCTTAAAGCCGTGCTTACTTTGTTTTTAAATTTTCCAAGTAGTTTTAGAGATATCGTTCAAGTTTTGAAAAAAAAATTAAAATTTTTAAAAAAAAAACATTTTTTTTGTTCTTTAAAAATTCCTAAAAAATAAAAATGGGACAAAAATCACAGTTTTGGTCTACAAACAGTTAGTTAAATATATTTCGAATAAAATGAGCTTTATCTCATTGCAATCGGTGCACAACTTTTGATTTTGTTCACGATTTACTGAATTGATATAAATCGCGATTTCCATACAAAAATAACATTTTCTAATGTGTAAGTGTTTGTATGTAATAAGTTAGTTTTTTATGATTCTAAGAATTAAAAAAATTAAGTAATAAAAAAAGATTATTTCATTTTTATGGTCAGCTATACTTTTTAATTTAACACAAAAAGAGAATTTTAAAGAAAAATAAAAAATTTTAATACACAAATATTACAATGTAATTACAACTCATCGAAAAATTTTCTTTTATAAGATTTTCTTAAATAACCTTGTTTAGAGGGATTTGTTTTAATGCTCCAGCAATAGTCCGCCATCATATGCTTATCCCAGTGACCCTGGTACCGCTCCTCTCTAGTGCGGATATCTTGATGGAAACGTTCACCTTGTTCTTCACTGAAGTCTCCAAGATTTTCAGGGAAACAATCCAAATGACTGTGTAGGTAGTGCACCTTAATGCTCATATTACAACCAAGCTGCTTGAAATGTGACAACATGTTATCCACGTGGTCCGAATAGTGCTCACCCTTTTTGTTTCCCAGGAAATTGCGCACTATCCAAACAAATTCATTCCAAGCATTTCTTCCAATATCTGTCATGGAATTACTAAAATTTTCATCATTGATTAATTTTTTGATTTTAGGGCCATCAAAAATGCCAGCTTTCAGTTTCTCCGAACTCAAATTGTTGAACTTTTTACTGATATATCTAAAACAATCACCGTCCTTGTTGAGAGCTTTGACAAATTGTTTCATAAGTCCTAGCTTGATATGGAGAGGTGGCAGTATTATGCGATCCCTGGGCACAAGTGGTTGATTAACTATATTGTGGTTTCCTGGAACCATAGCTTCCCTCGAAGGCCAGTCTTTCTTACTCCAGTGTTCAGATCTGGCTCTGCTATCCCATAAACAAATGAAACACGGATATTTTGTGTAGCCACCTTGTTGGCCTAGAAGAAAATTCACCATTTTTAGATCCACACAAATTAGCCAGCGGTGTTCGTTGTACTTTATTTTATTTATAACTGAGGCAATTGTAGAATATTCTTCTTTAGCTTTAGTTGAATGTGCAATGGGCAACGAACCCAATTTATTACCGTTATGCAGAAGTACACATTTTAGGCTGCGTTTAGAAGAATCTATAAATAGTCGCCAGTCATTTGGATCATACTCCTCTAATCCCATCGCTGTTACTAAACCAGGAACATCTGAACAATAATATCTAAATGCAAGTCATCTGATCCAAATTCAGAAATTGGTGAAGGAACATTTTGTCGTAAGTCGTGGAAATTGTGTGTAGATGTAGATGGTTGTGGTTCTGAATCCTCACTAGAGTACAGGACTGGTTGGGTAATAGACAACACGTTAGGATAAATCCATTTAGACCGGTTTGTTTTATTAATGCCTGTTATGTTGACAGCGCAAAAATAACAATCATCATAATGATTCGAAGGTTCCCGCCAGATCATTGGTGTTTTATACTTGAAGTGGGTCCATTGCTTGTTTGCCCATAACCTTAAATACTCTACACAGTTTTTACATACAGTATTAGGAATCCAGTACTTGTCACGGGTTTCCATGGTAAATCCGAAGTAGTCAAAATAAATTTTTTTAATAAAATCTGACACACTTTTTCTATTTTTTATAAACGTGTATTCGTCACATATGTTACAAAAATAGTTGGGATTGATTTTACAGGTGTTTCTTGACGTAGCCATTGCACAATTTTGAAGTATATATCAAAGTAACACAATTTTCAATAAATAACACACGGGAACAAAATTGAACTTTTTTGTGTTGACTGATTAAATGTTCAATGTAAAATGATTTATATTTTTTGTCGTTATACTTTTCGCTTTCGTAAACACTTGTTGAATGAGAAAAATTGGTTGAATGAACCCATATAAATACTTAGTAGTTTTTACTGAAGTACCAAAAAAAATTATATCCACAATTTTATTGACAGTCACTTATGAATGAACACATGTGTTCAGGGGAATTCCTTTAAAAAATCATCCGTTACCAACGGTAAACCACACATCAATAAAAACAAGTGGACTTTTATTTTTTCTCTTTAATTGACTGTGAACTGACTAGGTGTCATAAAGGGACAATAAAATTTATAGGCGTTATGAGTTTGCTACCGCAACCATAAAAATGAAATAATCTTTTTTTATTACTTAATTTTTTTAATTCTTAGAATCATAAAAAACTAACTTTTACATACAAACACTTACACATTAGAAAATGTTATTTTTGTATGGAAATCGCGATTTATATCAATTCAGTAAATCGTGAACAAAATCAAAAGTTGTGCACCGATTGCAATGAAATAAAGCTCATTTTATTCGAAATATATTTAACTAACTTTTTGTAGACCAAAACTGTGATTTTTGTCCCATTTTTATTTTTTAGGAATTTTTAAAGAACAAAAAAAATGTTTTTTTTAAAAAAATTTTAATTTTTTTTTTTCAAAACTTGAACGATATCTCTAAAACTACTTGGAAAATTTAAAAACAAAGTAAGCACGGCTTTAAGAGAATATTATTTGCGAGTTTCGGATTTTTTTTTTAATTTAATATGGTGAACCGTTTTCAAGTTATTCCAATATATGTAGCGGAAGTGCCTTAATTTTGAACATAACGGTATATCTCGAAAAGTCGAGCTGATAGAAAAAAACCAAGGGCAGATTTGGATTCAGCGTCCCAAATAACCTTAAAAACAATATTCAGTTCTTAATCAACAGAACCATTGTTCCCTTGTGTAATTGATACAATTCGGCAGAAGTTTACGTTTTCCGATCCAGAGACCCTAAAAACAGTTAGTGACAATTCGGGTTGGGTCCTTGAGTGAGGGAGAAAATTTTCAAATACGTTATTCTACGTTTTGCTTAGTTTTCCAAAGTTTTTGAATTACATTTTTCTTTTAAAAATTTGCTTAGAACTTTTCCGCTGAATGGGAAGGTGGTGCTAATTCCCAGCTATGCAATGAGAATGTGGCACATATTAATGTTTCTTCGGTTAGCAACAATCTGTAATGTTACGCTTTTAATAAAGTTTAAAGTATCAAAAATGTCTTGTAATTATTTTTATGTATAAGAATACTTCGACTGATAAGGAGAAAGTCAAGTTATCATATCCTAGTTCAATTGAATAATATCGAATATTTTATTTGACGTTTAAGTAAAAGGATTTTAAATTATCTTATTTCTAATAAATGTTATCATTTGTTTAAGGTCTGATTTCTTTTATTGTTCCAAAACTCTACTTTCAAGGAAATGTATAAGAACTCATATTTCACTTTTATATTGCCAGAGAAGCCATCGAAAAATACCCTTCTTATGTCAGCCATGCTACGTTGGAGTTATTAGAAATTAATTCATCTTAAACTATAGGAAAACAACTTTATATATTTGATATTTTTTTTTCATTTATTTAAAAACATTTTGAAGCTACATGTACATGAAAAAAAAAATCAACACAGCTAATATAAATCATTTATACCCTATACGACTATGTGGCCAGGGTGTAATGAGTTTGTGCTGGTGTTGGTAACTACCAAAAATAATTGACCTAGATCTACCTTTTAATATATCGATTGACTCAGATTCACCTTTCTAATCGATTTAGTAATATCCATCCAGTCCGTCTATCTCTCTGCCTGCCTGTCTGTCAGTGCATTTGTCTGTCTGTGAGTTCATGCAAAATTTCTAACTACAGTAGGTTTATGAAATTCTGTTTATAAATTTTTACTGGTCATCAGAAGAATGCTATTGATATTGGCGAAAATCGGTGAATCTGCAGACCTAGCCTCCGTACAAAATACTCCCATCAGACTGACTAAAATTGTCGAAAAATCTATAATATCATATATACATATAGATAATTTTGTGTGTGTGTATTATACCCACTAATCAGCTATCAAACAGCAATCCTGTAGGACTGTATAAAGCTCATCCTCGGTCTTCAATTAAATCCTTTAAAAAACAATGGAATTATATACTTTTTTCTAATTTGTTTTAGATATGTTTTTGAGAAGAAATATGCGACTTTAGTAGATATGGATCCAAGACACTCTTTCGAAAGGCATGGTATAGGGAATCGTATAAGCGGTATAGACCAACTTTGACTTTCCTACTTGTTCATATATGTTTTACAATTTAAACGAAAATGTTAGTATATATTGGATGAGGATTAAAGCTATTTCGTTCTTAATGTGATTTCTTAAGTAAATTATTGTTGACAAATTTTTGAACCCAAGGGAGTTTTGGAAAAGAAAGTGAAAGGAAATAAGATTTTTTTTTTAGAAATTAACAAAATTAGAAATTGGCATTTTTTATTGAACTGCTTACTTCTTAAAGTAATATTTAAGAAAATTTACGTTTCTTATTATTATTTTAGGAACAAGTGACAGACAATAATGTTGTATACTAGCTTTGTGCAATCTCCATAACAGAAAATAATTCATAATAGCTGGATGCTATTTTTTCACATGATAGTCCTTTAGCAAAAGCAATATAACAATTGGACAAACTGAAATTTATTTGTCCCCCATCTAACATTACAATGCTATCCAAGTGTTTATATAACGTAAAATAATGTTGTTATTGTACCCTATAACACTATGTGGAGACGGTTTAATGTTTGTGACTATCAAAAATATTTGAGCCACTCAGAAAAACATTCTGATTTGGTTTAAGTATATCTGTCCATCCGTCTGTATGTCGATTTAAGAATCCACATATAAAATGTATGCCGAAACTACAGTTTATAACGGATATTTGGTATATAAGTTTTTAAAGGCCATATTATTGGTAAAAATAACTTCATATCTAGACCTAGACCTTTTAATTGCCATAAAATCCATAATATAATTGTGATCAACTGGCCTCCCGATATTCAGTTAAAGGTATTTAAATAAAATGTTCTTCTTTTTGAAAATATGGTTTGGTTGAATTTACTAAACATGATCTTAGATGAAGCCTTTCAATACCTGGTACCAATATAAAATTCAAATTCGATATAAATATAAAAATTTTTGCTTCAAACAAAATTTCTAAAAAACTCACTTAAATTCGATTTTTTATTATTTTTTATGTCCATTAATTATATCATCCTTTCTCAAAATTCTGGTCTAGGGTATTGCTTTAGTGGTCTAGACCGATTATAACTTTCTAACTTGTTTTCTCTATGAATAATTGGTTGCTATGGCAGTTTGAGCACATGCATGGGTTTGAATCTTTTTCTCTATGGGAGGTCAAAACAAAATTGTTGAAAGATTAACTTTAAATAAAGTGAAATGTGATCAAACAAGAAAAATACTTAACACTTCAACGATAACATTTTGTTAACTCCTCTTAAATAAAAATGTATTATGCTGTACCTTATTTAATGTATGGCAACGTAAAGTGCGGCCAAATGTTTTAAGATAAAATCGCTAAAAAAAAGAAAAATAGGTGAATTTACTATACACGAAATATTTATTTAAATTTTATATGTTTTAAAAATTTTTAATAATATTGTGAACATAAGATAATATAATGTTTACACTACAAAATAGTTAGTCCACGAGTCGGGTGGGGCATTTCAAAGAGTGAGCAAAAATTTTAACGACGCTTATGCCGTTTTCTTTTCTGAAAAAAATGTTGCCCTATTTTGACCTTTTTTGGAAAAGTGTATTTTTTTTTATATATTTTGAATTAAGAGCAACCTTATATTATAAAGCAATCGAAAGGTCTCAAAGTGCTGTATTCACAGCTACAAAAAAATTTTGATTACTTTCCTCTTGGAAGTCATAGGGTGAAAATATTCAAAAAAGGGGAACAATGGGAACATATTCTCACACCGTGACCTGAAAGAAGACAATGGCTGGAATTTTATGTGATTTATGAGGGCTCGACTTTGAGACCTTTAGATTGCCGTATAAGATAAGGTTGCTTAATTCAGAATATATAAAAAAAAAAACACTTTTCGAAAAAAGGGCAAAAAAGGCGAAATTTTTTTTGTCAGAAAAGAAAACGGCATTAATTTTCCAGATATAAGGGATTTTATGTTGTCGGCCTTCAAGAGGATGAGGTGTCCAGTGGAGAGGATGGGGTGTCTAGTGGAGAGGACAATAATTCAACCGTTTTACTTGACGATGTTTAGTTTTTGAGATAAAAATGATTTAATATTCCCGGTCAAAATTTATACGTAGACGTATGAGTGATAATTATACGAATACAAGTATGCGCTCTAGAGCGTCGCACAGTGGCGACTTTCCCCAAATAGCGTGGCAAAAATCAAACAATTGATAGAAGCATTCAGGATAGAGGATCTCTCACAGATTAAGAATCAATAAACGATTTTAAAATCGGATAAAAACTATGGATGATAGAGCTCCGCAAAGTTGAAATTTTTTAGCTTTTAGAAAAAGGCGCACAATTTTTTGAAAAATATACTCTTTCAAAACAAATTGTAGGCAAACAGGTTAACCGATTAAAATGGTTTTAGCGTCGTTTGAAAGGTATTTTTATTTTCTAGAAAATAAAATTAAAAACAAGTAAGAAAATTACAGTCGTTCTAGACCGACTATACGATACCCTATACCATGCGTTTAGAGACCCTATCTCTCAGGCCTAAATAACTGGATAGAGAAAATAAGCATAAATCAATTTTGAGAAGGATTTTTATTAATTTTTTTGGCTGCAAATATGAAAAAGTTCATATCGGATGATATATCTGTATGGGGACTAGGCCCAAAAATGGACCGATCCTGACCATGTTTGGTAACGTTTCTTGTATTTTGCAAAAATATATACAAACAAAATTTGAGAAGAATCAGTGCAATATTTTTGTTTTTTGACAGATTTAGGTGAAGATCAGGAAGCAGCTCTATATGGGGCCTATGACTAAGAATTGTCCCATAGGTGTCATTTTTGGACTACTGATTAATGGATGTAATAAACACACATAAACCCAATTTGACTAAGATTTACATGATAATTTGGATCTTATGACAATTTATGTTGATTTGATAGGAGCCATTTGTATGGGGGCTAGGTCTGAACATGGACCGATTCTCACCAATTTCAACGACGTTCATCCTATGGCTGATAGGAGCTTATGTACCAAATTTCATCAAAATATATTCATATTTGCGACCTGCAGTATGATTACAAGGTTTACATGGACACACAAACGGACGGACGGAAGGACGGACATCGTTATGTCGAATCAGATAGTGATTCTGATTCGATCGGTATAACAAAAGATGGGTCAAGGTCAAATATTTTTGGTAGTTACAAACAGCAGCACAGAGTCATTATATCCAAACCACATAGTGGTATAGGGTATAATGATGTCATTTGGTCGTTTAATTTTTCTACAGTCCCAGTTTTTATACCCTATACCACTATCTGGTTTGGGTATAATGACTTTGTGCTGCTGTTTGTAACTGCCAAAAATATTTGACTTACAACCATCTTTTATTATACCGATCGAATCAGAATCACTATCTGATTCGATTTAACGATGTCCGTCCGTGTGTCCGTCCGTCCGTCCTCTATGTGTCCATGTAAACATTTTAATCAAACTGCAGGTCGCAAATATGAATATATTTTGATGAAATTTGCTATTTGAGCTTTCATCGGCCATAAAATGAACGTTGTTGAAATTGGTGAGAATCGGTCCATGCTCAAACCTAGCCCCCATACAAATGACCCCTATGAAATCGACATAAATTGCCTTAATATCCAAATTGTCATATAGATCTTACTCAAATTGGGTTTGTATGCATTTATTATATCCATTAATGAGTTGTCCAAAAATTGTGCCTATGGGACAACCGTTACTCATAGGCCTTATGTAGAGCTGCTTCCCGATCTGCACTTAAATCTATCAAAAAACAAAAATATTGCACTGATTCTTTTTAAATTTTGTTTGTGTATATTTTTGCAAAATACAAGAGACTTTACCAAACATAGTAAGGATCGATCCATTTTTGGACCTAGTCCCCATATAGATATAGCATCCGATGTGAACTTTTTCATATCTGCAGCCAAAAAAATTAATAATAATCCCACTCAAATTTGGTTTATGCTTATTTTCTATATCCAGTTAGTTGGGCCTATGAGATAGTGTCTCATATAGGGTATCATATTTTCTTCCTTGTTATGATTGCGGTAGCAAACTAATAAATGCCTATAAATGTACGTGGACGCTGGATTGCTGTTCTTGTTCCTTTATGATACCTAGTCAGTTCACAGTCTATTAAAGGAAAAAATAGAAAGTGAACTTTTTTTAATGAGGTACCTTCACTTAATTGTGAATAAAAGCAAAACGCGTCCTCGATTTTTACGTGAAAGTGATAAGACCTTACACTTTTTCCAGTTTTGGATTTTCATGATTTTGAAATATACAAAATTAAAATTTTTTATACCCTATACCACTATGTGGTTTGGATATAATGACCTTGTGCTGCTGTTTGTAACTACCAAAAATATTTGACCTATGCCCATCATTTATTATACCGATTGTGCTCAGAATCACTTTCTGAGCCGGTTTAGCGATGTCTGTCCGTCCGTCCGTCTGTCCGTCCGTCCGTCTGTGTGCCCATGTAAATCTTGTAATCAAACTACAGGTCGCAAATATGAATATATTTTCATGCAATTTGGTACATAAGTTTTGCTGGCCATAGAATGAACGCTGTTGAAATGGGTGAAATTCGGTGCATCTTCACACCTAGTCCCCGTACAAATGACCCCTATGAAATCGACACAAATTGGCATAAGATCCAAATTATTATATAGATCTCAGTCAAATAGTGTTTGTATGTGTTTATTATATGCATTAATCAGTAGTCCAAAAATAATCGCTGTAGGACAATTCTTAGTCATAGGCCCCATATAAAGCAGCTTCCCCATCTTCACTTAAATCTATCAAAAAACAAATATATAGCACAGATATTTCTCAAATTTGGTTTGTGCATATTTTTTCGAAATATAAGTGACTTTACCAAATATGGTCAGGATCAGTCCATATTTCGACCTAGTCCCCTTATAAATAAATCATTCGATGTGAATTTTTACAAATCTGCAGCCAAAAAAAATAATAACAATGCCACTCAAATTTGGTTTATGCTTATTTTCTATATCGAATTAGTTGGATCGAAGAGATAGAGTCTCTAAACCATGGTATAGGGTATCGTATAGTCGGTCTAGACCGACTTTAATTTCTTACTTGTTTTTATTTTAGTTTTTTTTACTTAAACAACCATCACTCAGCCATTTGTTTGCTTGTTTTTTTAAATTTGATTGTTTTCCAAATGTAACAATTACATCTTAAAAAATGCAATTTTCAAAATCACTAAAAAATTGTTATCCATTTTCAAGTTATTCCAATGTATGTAGCGAAAGTTCCATAAGTTTAGACATAACGGTATATCACGAAAAGTCGAGCTGATAGAAAAAACCCAGTCCCAAATAAATTTGAAAACAACATTCAGTTCTTAATTAACCAAAACTTTGTTTCCTTGTGTAATAGGTGACGGCACACAAATTTGCAAGTCTCTCCATGTTATAGCAGTTAATATATAAGATACGAAAAGTTCACTTCGTATGGAAGATGCCACGCCCACTAAAAATATCAAATTTACAACCTATAATTCCTTGCAGATATACAGTAAAACTTTGAAAAAATTTCAGGAAAATAGATCCTATGGTTTAGCCTCCTACACTTTACAAACAAAACAAACACAGATTACATACTTTCGCTTTTATATATTTATATATCGCTTTTATATTTCGCTTTTACATAACGGGTGATTTTTTTGAGGTTAGGATTTTCATGCATTAGTATTTGACAGATCACGTGGGATTTCAGACATGGTGTCAAAGAGAAAGATGCTCAGTATGCTTTGACATTTCATCATGAATAGACTTACTAACGAGCAACGCTTGCAAATCATTGAATTTTATTACCAAAATCAGTGTTCGGTTCGAAATGTGTTTCGCGCTTTACGTCCGATTTATGGTCTACATAATCGACCAAGTGAGCAAACAATTAATGCGATTGTGACCAAGTTTCGCACTCAGTTTACTTTATTGGACATTAAACCAACCACACGAATGCGTACAGTGCGTACAGAAGAGAATATTGCGTCTGTTTCTGAGAGTGTTACTGAAGACCGTGAAATGTCGATTCGTCGCCGTTCGCAGCAATTGGGTTTGTGTTATTCGACCACATAGAAGATTTTACGCAAAGATCTTGGTGTAAAACCGTATAAAATACAGCTCGTGCAAGAACTGAAGCCGAACGATCTGCCACAACGTCTAATTTTCAGTGAATGGGCCCTAGAAAAGTTGGCAGAAAATCCGCTTTTTTATCGACAAATTTTGTTCAGCGATGAGGCTCATTTCTGGTTGAATGGCTTCGTAAATAAGCAAAATTGCCGTATTTGGAGTGAAGAGCAACCAGAAGCCGTTCAAGAACTGCCCATGCATCCCGAAAAATGCACTGTTTGGTGTGGTTTGTACGCTGGTGGAATCATTGGACCGTATTTTTTCAAAGATGCTGTTGGACGCAACGTTACGGTGAATGGCGATCGCTATCGTTCGATGCTAACAAACTTTTTGTTGCCAAAAATGGAAGAACTGAACTTGGTTGACATGTGGTTTCAACAAGATGGCGCTACATGCCACACAGCTCGCGATTCTATGGCCATTTTGAGGGAAAACTTCGGAGAACAATTCATCTCAAGAAATGGACCGGTAAGTTGGCCACCAAGATCATGCGATTTGACGCCTTTAGACTATTTTTTGTGGGGCTACGTCAAGTCTAAAGTCTACAGAAATAAGCCAGCAACTATTCCAGCTTTGGAAGACAACATTTCCGAAGAAGTTCGGGCTATTCCGGCCGAAATGCTCGAAAAAGTTGCCCAAAATTGGACTTTCCGAATGGACCACCTAAGACGCAGCCGCGGTCAACATTTAAATGAAATTATCTTCAAAAAGTAAATGTCATGGACCAATCTAACGTTTCAAATAAAGAACCGATGAGATTTTGCAAATTTTATGCGTTTTTTTTTAAAAAAAAGTTATCAAGCTCTTAAAAAATCACCCGTTATTTATATATTTATATAGATATCTGTAATGAGTACAACTAAAATAAGAGCAGGTGCGAGCAGCTAAGGCCTTCGATGTTAATCAATTAAACCGATTTGTAAGTGGATTTAATTACTTTTCTGGTTGTTTGTTTCTTTTCAAAATGTAATTGTCAGTTTTTAAAATGCATACTTATTTCGTTTTTTTCACATTTTCAGTTAAATTACAACAACAGCAAAAAATTTGAGTGTACAAAATATGTTTATATCTGATTGTCTGTGTTTCTGTTTGCGCTTTATTTTACAGTTTTGTAATATAATAAGAGAAATCCACTTGTTAAGTGCACTTGTCAGTCATGTTTTACACTGATATCACTTATTGTACATATATTTACAATGAAACTATAGGGTGGCAAATTTTTATTTATACGTACTGGTATATCATACCAGTATATCACCGGAAAACTTTTTATTTTTTGTATTTATCAAAAATAATTAGCGCAAAGATAAAAGACAAGAAAGAAAATACTTACAAATAATATTCAAAACAAAAAAGATTATAAAAGTAATCCAATACAAATGCTCGGAGTAAAAGAAAAATAAATTTAACAATAAATATTTTGTACAATTAATACACTGTGCGACAGCTAAAATCGGGATGGGATGAAACCACCGTGGAAAGTTATATCGGTCAAAAAAAAAAAAGTTATACGTGTTCCGGCGTCACATCTAGGAATCGAAATATATCGATTTGAAGTTATTAAGTATCGTATAGTGGAATTTGTCACGTTTTGGGCTCTTTTGTTTGACATAACTCGAGAACTACTAATCCGATTTTGCTAAAACAAATTTAGGAAAATTAAGAATTACAATAACTTTAATCCACTTCTATACCATTTATCAACAGAATCAACGTATTTAATAAATATAATAATATAATAATAAATAATAATATAATAATAAATTTTAATAATAAATTTTAATAAATTTATGAAGAAAAAAAATAATTTTTTGCCTAAAAAATTTAAATTTTTTATATTTGAAAATCATGCAAAAACCAAAACCGGAAAAAGGTTCAAGGCTTATTATTGTGACACAAAGCCACATAACCTGTGCACAAAGTGGGATATGGATCATGAAAATCGAGGGACGCGTTTCGCTTTTATTCATAATTAAGTGAAGGTATCTATCTCATTTCGAAGTAAAGGCTTCTCATTGGAAATTTGTCTTCTTGCTCCTTCATGCTACCTAATCCGTGCACAGAGAATTAAAGGGAAAAGAGGAAAGTCCACTTTTTTTTTGATGTGGGGTTTTCCGTTGCCTACCTGTAAGGGATTATTTTTTTTTTTACAGAAATTCCACCAAAATTTATGAGTGCTCATTACTTGGAAAGTTATACAAAATTTGAAACGAATTTTTATGAACCCTGGTTTTAGAAGGCTCAATCAGGTAAATATGCTGCCTTAACAGATGCGTCCATTCATAAGTACCTGTCAGTTAAATATGGAAAAATTCTTGGTATATGTCACTCAACAAGTGACCAAGATGTTGGAATACTTCCAGAAAATTGGAGTGAACATATCTCTCAAAATTCACTTCTTGCATCATCATCGCGATTACTTCAGCAAGCAGCTAGCATCAGAGTTGGATGAGCATGGCGAGCGCTTGCATCAAGTGGTCATGCCCATGGAAACGCGATATAAAGGCTCGACTCGCTGGTGGCTGAAATTTGTTCGTGGTCGCAGAAGACGTGTGTTCTCGACAATGACGATGAAGAAGAAGAATATACAATTGAAGTTTCCTCCGAGGGTAAGTCACAAAATTGAAGTTATCTGACTGATGAAAGCAATAGATTTTTTCCAGATGAAAACAGATCCTCATCCGATACAGACTCTGAACAAGAATGTAAATGGATTAAATAAATGAAAATAAATTTATGCGTTCATTGATTCTTATGATCGTTATATCTATGTGATAACCTGATATTTTTAATTTTACGTGTTATTAATAAATAATATATAATAAATATTATCCAAATTCATTGAAACATAAAGTCATATTCTTGTCAAAATGAAATACATTTACTTAATTGTGAATAAAGGCGAAATGCGTACATCAATTCTCATGATCTATGTCTCATTTTGTTCATAGGTTATGTGACTTTACGTGAAAGTAATAGGACTTGACACCTTTTTCCGTTTTGGATTTTTTATGAATTAAAAAAAATTTTTTTTTTATTTTTTAGGCAAAAAATATTTATTTTCTTCATACATTTATTTATAACTGCGACACTGCTACTTATGTAGCGAAATGTTATATAAACAGATTGAAGGAATTGTAATTCTTAATTTTTCCAAATTTGCTTCAGCAAAATCGGACTAGTGGTTTTCGAGTTATGTCAAACAAAAAAGTCCAAAATGTGACAAAGTCCCCTATACGATACTTACTAAGTTCAAATCGATATATCTCGATTCCTAGACGTGATATAGCGAAACGCCGGGACACATATAACTTTTTTTGACCGATATAACTTTCCCCGGTAGTTTCATCCCATCTCGATCAATGGCCCCTACCATTTTTCGCACAATGTTATTTTCTATTTTTACAAATGTAAAAATAATTATTCTTGTTTTCGATCTTGACCACATATTGATTGAGTTAGAAATTATACAATCTCAAGATGAAATGTTTTTTGCTTTAAATAAAGTAGAAACAAATCAGCACATTTGTTTAAGAAATTTATCTACATTTTTCAAGACGCGTATATTAGCGTGGTTCTTCGTTCTATGGACATTATTTAAATAGCGTTTTTGGGAAGTATCGGCGTCTAGTTTCTTTCGTTTCTATATAAAACCAATAAATGTGAAGTTTTGGAATAATCGGATAAAGATAAGTCGCGCCGGAAATCGATTGAAAATTTCAAATGTGTTTGTATGAGGAAAATATGCTTTTTTTAACATTTTAAGAAACTTTCGTTCTATAGTTTAACTTTTTCGACAATTTGTTATATCAATCGATACCAGTATTAAATTATATTTGTAAAAAGCTATATAACCTCAAAATAGAATAAAAACACGCGAAGAAATAACAAATGCCCCAGACGACTTTTGTGCCAATAAACACTACGTCATGATATGTGAAATGTTTTCAACTTTAACAAATTGATTAAAGCCACAATTTTTTTTTCGGTCTCTTGCCTATAAGTACTCAGATATGAAGTACTGTTTTATTACCACGTTGTTAACCTATTGTGCAATGGGACCGAAAATGGGAAATAAACTCCTTTTTCAAGGTTTAAAAAATTTTTTCTTAAATAAAATTTAAAAAAATTAATCTAGCACTTTAAGGTGTTGTTAAGTGGGGATCACCTGTGTGAATTTTTAAGTACATTCCTCTGTCAGAATTTTTTTTACAAGGATTTTCTTTTTGCGGATTTTGAGAAAAATGAGATTTTTATGAAATATTCAGTAAATGTACTTTTTCTAAATACTTTGTATCAAAGTTAATCAGTTTTCTACTTTTAAATGTTATATTTTATCTTAATAGCCTAGCGTTTCGGAAAAAAATAATATGACTCCATTAACCCTTTTGGACTTAGGGCGCATATGACCTAGCATATGTACTAGCAAAAAAAAATCAGCAAACATATTACTTATAACGGTATCATCACTAGATTCGAGTTCAAGAAATTTCATAACTGAAGGATATCCTTTAGATTTTCTTTTAGAATTAACGAAATTGTAGAACGATTTAGGATCACTTTTAAAATTATGTTTCATTTTGTTTAGATAATTATGGTATAAAGAGTTATTGAGTATATTGTAATCTGCACGATAAATAGAGTATTTTCCATAATCTACTAGGGAACCAGATTTTTTATATTTTTATAATGTTTATTTTTTAAATTTTTAATCCGAGACAACTGCCGAGAGTTCCAGGGAGGACCAGTATGTTCATAGACAGTATGCTTTGGTACACATTTATCAAAAAAAGAGTAAATAGTTTTGTAAAACCAATTAAGCATTACATCCAATGTATGTTGGGAATTATCAGAAGTCGATAATAACTTGTACCAGTTAGTTCCATTAATTAAATTTTTTAGTTCAGCATAGTTGGTTTTTTAAAACATAACACTTTATCATTTTTAATACGCATTTCAGGTCCATATAGAAAGGGCAGTGAGTAGTTAATTTCAATTGTAGGATGATGGCGATCCTCGGGCAAAGTGATTGGTTCAGAACGAAATAATTCACAATCAAACGGATCATTGACGAATACTAAATCCAATAATTTACCACACTCGTTGTAAACACTAATTATTGAATGAAGACTTAGATCAAATAAATCGTTAATAAAGTTGTCGTGCCACTTTCTAGTTTTTATTGGGATCAATTCAGGAGCTTCGAGAGAATACTTCCATGATTTAGAAGGTAAATTGAAATCGCCTACAACAAAAATTGTATCGTTTGGATCAACAAGTAGTAAAACAGCTTTGAAGTATATTTTTTTGCATCTAAGCTTGATGACAACACTGACAAATTCAATAGTTGAAGAATTAATTGGAGACAGAACTTCAGATGGGAAAAGACATGAAACTGCAATAAGAACTTCTCCCCCATTACGGTCTTTACGATTACATCTATAAATTTGATACTTATTACATAGAATTTCAGAGTTAAAAACATCATCCTTCAGCCAAGATTCGGTGAAAATAATAACGTGATGATTGAAATCAAAACTTTCAGCAAGCAAATTGGACATCTTAGTTTTTAAACCGCGAACGTATTGGTAAGTAATATTTATGTGATCGACAGCATTTTCATTCAGTTTTTTGAATTATTGATTTGACGTGGTATAATCAAATGTGTTTATCTTCCGTTCCTAAAATTTGGAATAAACCTAAGAACATTTGCTCATTATTTGCCAAGGCTAGCTTTGGATTTTAAGATATTTTTCAATAACGAATTTTTCTATTAAACTCGATGAAGCCACTATTTGGAATTTAAGAAAAATAATTCCGGCAGAGGACTTTACTTAAAACTTCACACAGTCTATCTCTAACTTGTATTAAAAAAACCTGAAAGTGGCAGATACATTTTTGAAATTTTTTTAAAGAAAATTTTTTAAAACTTGAAAAAGGAGTTTTGAAAATTTTTTCAAAAATATTTCTCATTTTCGGCCTTACTGCGTAACGTGTTAATAAAACAATACTTCATATCTGAGTACTTATAGGTATAGAGACCAAAAAAAAAAAAAATATGGCTTTAATCAATTTGTTAAAGTTGAAAAAATGTTCATAACATGTCATGACCTAGAGTTTATTTGGCACAACGTCTGGGTCTGGGGCATTTGTTATTGCTTGGCAATTGTTTGATCTATTTTGAGGTTGTATAGCTTTTTGCAGAGATGTTCTATTACTAATATCTATACATATAACAACTTGTCGAAAAAATGAAACTATAGAACAAAATTTTCGTAAGACCTGAAAAAATTCATATTTTCCCCATATAAACACAATTGAAATTTTTTATCGATTTCCGATTTGACTTTTCTTTATTCGCTTGTCCCCAAACTTCACATTTATTGGTTTTATATAGAAAGGAAACAAACTGGACCCCGATACTCCTTAAGATCGCAATTTCATTTTTAGGGACCACTTTAGTGTTACTTTTGCATGAGTTTATGTGCACCTAAGGTAAAAACGTTCGAAAGTTTTTTATTTATTAATCAACACTCAGGGGATGCCCCCTACAGATGCAGTGCATTGTGTTGATCTCAGGAAAACAGGTTAAGGAGGAAAGAAGGAGTAGTGTGTTCATTTTTTTATTTTTGGCAGCGGCAGACCAAAGCCTCTGGTTGGAATCGAACCCACGACCCCCGCATGATAGGCAAGTACGCTACCTACTCACCTACCGGGGCGCTTAAATGTGCTTACCTGCCTATATATGTATCTATAGAATTATTTTTCCTCTTTCGTATTTTTGAGGTTCTAAATTGACAAAAATTGGCTTTTAGCGCTTTTAAAGATATTTTTTGACCGTTTTCTATATAACAAAAAATTTGACATCACCATTTATTTTGTGTGTGTATTTTTTCAATTAAGAGTGGGATTGTAAAATAAACAAACTTAATAACTTCTTTTTCACTCCACTTGTTTCGACTTTGTTTTTCGTAAGAGGCAGCTAAATGTGATTTTTTTATGAAAACAATTTAAAACTTTAAAAAATATGAGGCGCTTATCTTAAAAACGTGTACTTGAAGAAAGAAATTATTTTTGAATTTTGAAAATAAAAACCAAAACAAAAATTTTGTGCAGTGCACTTAAGTTCACTTAAGAAAATGACAGTGAAGTCAAAACTTTTGTGTTTTAAAAATCAGTTAATTAATTAATTCTTTATTTAATAGAAAAATTACAAATTTTCTTATTAACTAAAACTTGTTGCACAGATTTGGGTAAGCCTTTTATCTAAAGTATGATAATTATGTGAGGTAAGATATTATAATTTATAAGACAAAATTTAGTTTCTCAAGGAAAGCTAATAATAAAAAATAAAATAACAATAATAATAAAAATAATAATAATAGCTAATATACATATGGGGGGTTTCATGTCAAGTGCACCAACTTTTGAAACCGATGTCTTCCGATCGGGATGAAATCTGCACCAAGGTTAGTCCTATTGGATAGTAGTTTAGACAAAATTTTTCAATAAGATCGGTACAGATCTCTCTGAGTTAGAGGGGATCAAAATTTGACATTTTGGCCAAACAGGTGTTTATTCTCATCCATGTAACTTATTACCTATTGTTCTTAGAAAATTTCCTCCCAAATAGTTTAGATAGCTATTTCTTCAATATTTCGGAAAAAAATACTTAAAAAAAAAAAAATTTTGTAGACTTTTTTTTTTGCTAAATTAAAGCATTTTTTGCCTTTATTTTCAAAAAGGGCATTTTTTTTTTTTTTTCATAAGAAAGCTTAGGATTTTTCATTTAAGAGCTTTTTGGTCGCTTAGTGGGATGGGAGTGGGATATCTATCAAAATAAATGTTTTGTAACTCAAGACAACGGTTTTTCAATTTTTCACAAATGCACTATTTTGAATTTTTTCCTATTTGTGTGAAAAACCTTACAAATAAAACTTATACTGAGAAACTAGACAAATTAACCTTTCCGAAGGTATGTAACATACCTTCATAACATAACAGAAGAGAATGGTTATCTGTAACCTGAAAGAGTTATTTGCAACATTTCAATCTGAACACGAGGATGTTAGAATTGGCTTCACGAAATTAACCCAAATGAGGCCAAAAAATTGCATTTTGGCAGAAAGCAGCGGAACTCACACTGTATGCGTTTGCATTTACCATGAAAATGTTAAACTGATGTTGAAGGAAATCAACTTAAAATATTTAACAGATGATTCGGCAGAAGATTTACACGATTACCGCGATTGCCTTAAATTGATTATGTGTCCTAATGCAACAATTTTTTGCCACTTAGGTGAATGTACCAATTGCCCGACAACCACATTCATCAAAGAAAATTTAATCAACTCTTTAGATCAAGAATATATAGAGGAGGTCAAATTTGATTCTTGGATTCAGACTGACAGATACACATTGAAAACAATCATTTTAAATGTGGATGATTTTGTGGAAGAAATGTGTGCAGGATTGCTAAACTTGAGAAACCATGACTTTCAAGGATTTGAACATAAATTTGAAGTCTGGTGAATTCGTTATTTCATATGATTTCGCAGAAAACTAGAAATATGTTCTTCAGGGCGCCATACAAGCATTCCACTTCAATAACGACCAAGCAACTATATTCACAGTAGTTATTTACTACATGAATGATGAAAAACTGGAACACAAAAGTATGGCAATCATATCCGACGATTTAAAACATGATAGCGTTGCAGTTTATGAGTACCAGAAGATAATACTAAAATATCTAAAATCTAAATTTACAGTAAAGAAGGTATACTACGTTTCGGACGGAGCTCGTCAACATTTTAAAAACAAAAGTAGCTTGGCAAATCTTATGGCCCATGAAAAAGATTTTGGAATGCCAGCTGAGTGGCATTTTTATCCTACTGCTCATGGTAAAGGAGCATGTGATGGTATTGGAGCAAACCTTAAAAGAAATGCAGCGAAGTATAGCCTCCAGTGCTCTCATCAAGATCGCATCTTAGATGCGACTGCTTTATTCCATTGGGAAAATAATTATTGTAAAGAAACTAAAATAGTTTTTAGTAGCAAAGAGGATCATCAGGAAACATTGAAAACACTGAAGAGCAGATTCGATGCTGCGGTAACAATCGACGGCACCGCTCAACACCATACTTTTATACCGCTTGTCGATGGAAGACTCAAGTTGAAAAAGTTTTCTGCCTCTTTTCAATGCGATTTCTTTCCAAAGATAACAAATAAACCAGCAGCGAAATCAACAGCTGAACCTAGTAACGCCAAGAAAGGATTGACAAAAAAACGCAGTAAATAAAGGCGACAAAAAAGCTGGAAGAAAGACTGGGTATTTAAAAATTTACAAGACTTAAGTACTTCATCAGCTACAATAAATTAAGTATAAAAATAGTTATGATATAAATGGATCTAATGCAATTAAGATTAAATTTTAATAAATTATTTATCTTTTTATTTTTAATATTATTATTATTATACATTAATTTAATTATTATAGAAAAATTACTATAGAAAAAAAAAGCGATTTTTTTCATGAGGTTAACATATTCTGGGTATTACAGTATCGAGGGTATAAAATTTTAGTTAGGTTTGTTATATACCTTCGGAAAGTTTAGTTTGTCTAGTTTCTCAGTATAAGTTTTATTTGTAAGGTTTTAGACACAAATCGGAAAAAATTCAAAATAGTGCATTTGTGAAAAATTGAAAAACCGTTGTCTTGAGTTACAAACCATTTATTTTGATAGATATCCCACTCCCATCCCACTAAGCGACCAAAAAGCTCTTAAAGGAAAAATCCTAAGCTTTCTTATGAAAAAAAAAAAAAAATGCCCTTTTTGAAAATAAAGGCAAAAAATGCTTTAATTTAGCAAAAAAAAAGTCAACAAAAAAATTTTTTTTTTTAAGTATTTTTTTCCGAAATATTGAAGAAATAGCTATCTAACCTATTTGGGAGAAAATTTTCTAAGAATAGGTAATAAGTAACATGGATGAGAAAAAACACCTGTTTGGCCAAAATGTCAAATTTTGATCCCCTCTAACTCAGAGAGATCTGGACCGATGTTGTTGGAAAATTGTGACTAAACTACTTTCCAATAGGACTAACCTTGGTGCAAATTTCATCCCGATCGGAAGACATCGGTTTCAAAAGTTGGTGCACTTGACATGAAATCCCCCATATATATTATAAGAAATATTTAGTTATTTATGGCTAACTATAATTATATATTATTGTGATATATACATACATTTATGGAATGTAATTCAAACATAAGGAAATATTAAATACTGGTCAATTACCATGAGAATAACAATTAATGTACAATAAACAAAAATGCGAAACTATAAATTTAAGATAAGAAGATTTTCAGACATCCTGCAATTTGATATGAAGCGAGTGTTGATACTCTCAATACATTGAGCTACATATTTAGTGTCACTTATAGTATGAAGCGTAGACGTAGAAAAGTGTCATGATAATTTTAGAACCATTTTAAGAAGTTTATTTTGGGCTATTTGCAAACGTTTTAGGTGGGTTTTTGCACAATTACCCCATACAGCAAAACCATATAGGATTATTGCCTGGAAAATGACTTTTACTATAAGAATTTTATTTGAATTGTTAAGAAGAGAGTTTTTACTTATCAGGGGGTATAATATTTTCTTGTACAAATCGACTCTTTCTATGATGTATGAAACGTGGGTGCTAAAAAGTAACTTTTTATCCAAAAAAACGCATAAGTATTTAACTTTGTCGGACCAAGATATAGTGGTACCCGAAAGGGTAAGATTATAATTGGGTAAATAACATAACTTTCTTTTTCTCGTAAAAAAGATAGCCTGTGTTTTACTCGAATTGATTTTAATCCTCCACTTGTGGTAGTATTCTTCTAATTTGTGTAGTGAGCATTGAAGCTCTGTCAAAATATCTTTAATGAATTCATGTGTAAAATAAAACGCAAGATCATCGGCATAAGCAGCAAATTTGCATGGACTAATTACAGGCATATCAGAACAATATAAATTATAAAGCAGTGGACCTAAAACTGATCCTTGAGGAACGCCTGCAGGAATAACATTTAATTCGGATAAGGAATTACCCATAGCCACACAAAAGTATCTATTACTTAAAAAGTTTTTGATCAGTTTAATAAGAAATAGCGGAAAGTAAAACTGTATAAGTTTGTAGATAAGGCCATTGTGCCACATAGAATCGAATGCCTTTCAATATCAAGCAAATTTAGCGCTGTGGATCTCCCTTATACAAAGCCATGTTTGACATCGTTACAAATTCTCTTTACCTGATGAATAGTGGAGTGTGACCTCCTAAAACCAAATCGTTCATCAGGTAGAATAATGTTTTAAAAATATATAAATATTTTCAGTTTTACATAGAGAAAAGATTCGATGTGAGAACCGAATTTATTGCCAATAGAATTTTGTACTAAGACATTTTTCAGTCGTTGAATTACATATTCAAAATTAACGTATAAAGTAAGAGACAACTTATTTTTTAAATAAATTTGATTATAAGAATTATAAAATTTAGTTTATAGAATGGAATTTAGATTTTATTTGTTGATTGTAATAACCAAATTTTGTTTAATACTTTTTTTATATTTATTATTGATTTCTTTCAATAAAAAACTAAAAAGAAAAAAGCAACAAATCTTACATGAAAAACACTACAAAACAAATCTCAACGAACAGTATCTATTTGTTATCTTATATATTTCAAGTAAGATAATTTTATGTATTTTACTTTCGGCTAATCAGTCTCTTTTGTGTGTTATGCGAAATAAAACAAAGTTTTAGTTTCCATAATTTTCCAATATTTCCATAATTTTTCTCCTTATTTATAAATATTCCATTACAATTAGCAATTAAAACAATTATGAAAAAATGGGATACAGTGCAAACACACACCAAAATAAACAAACCAATTTTTCAAAAAATTTTCGAATTCTGCTTATACGATAACAACTATTTCCAATATGAAGATCAAATCTACACTCAAACTTTTGGAATATTTAATGGCAGACGTGGTTCTGGATGAGCTCCTCGACAATAAAATTGATGAACTGCAAAATCAATATAACATAAAATTCAAATTAATCATCAAATATGTTAACGATATGCTGGCCATAATAAATAAAAAAGATTTGGTAAAAACAATAAAAGCACTCAACAAATTTCACAAAAAAATACAATTCACAATAGAGGAAGAAATCAACGGAAAACTTGCATTTTTGGACATAGAACTAATAAAACTAAACGACAAAATAATCACAAATTGGTATAACAAAACAATAGCTTCAGGAAGAATGATTAACTACTTTTCTAATCAACCAAATTTTCAGAAGATGAACACAATTAGAAATTTCACTAATAAAGTATTCAACCTCAGCCACAGATTATTTGACAACGAAAACAAAAACAAAATTACAAAAATACTAACAAAAAACAATTATCCAATTAAACTAATAACATAATAGATTCAGAATTATTAAAAATTCAAAATAACGCACAAAACCGACAAGAACCCAATGGAAATTCACGATTTATTACATTAAATTACATTCCAAATCTTGCAGACACAAAATCAATAAAAACAATCATCAACAACAATAACATTAAAATCGCATACAAAGCAAACACAAAACTAAACCAACTCTACACAAAAACATAAACAACAATGCCAAAAGAAAAAAGTAATGTAGTGTACGAAATCAAATGCAAAGGCAATGAAAACGAGACCTGCGATCGTATTTATATTGGTACTACTAAAAGAGCGTTAGCAGTGAGAATAAATGAACATGTAAACGACATCCAAAAAAAAAAAAACAAAAATAGCACAGCCCTGTCACAACACGCCCTTAATAACAAACATACACCTGATTTTGACAATTGCAGAATATTAGATATAGAAAATAGAGATAGAAAAAGAATAACAATGGAAAGCCTGAGAATACACGAAAACAACCACTTGACAGTAAACAGAATAGAAGACACCGACAACATCAGTGCAAGCTATGTCACTGTTTTAAATAAAAATTAATTAATTAGTGCAATAATACGTAATTCTAAGTTTAAAAAATGTTTAAAACATGTTTAATGTAATTCAAATGGATGTGATATAAAATACTAATTAGAATTAAGATGTCCCCACTGTGAGTAAATTTAGTCGAGAAAAAAAGCGTTAAATAATATTATACATATCATTTCAGTGGTTAACAAATGAAATAAAAACAAGTAAGAAAATTATAGTCGGTCTAGACCGACCATATGATACCCTATACCATGCGTTTAGAGACCCTATCTCTCAGGCCCAACTAACTGGATATAAAAAATAAGCATAAACCAAATTTGAGTGGGACTTTTATTAATTTTTTCGGCTGCAGATATGAAAAAGTTCATATCGAATGCTCTATCTATATGGGGACTAGGCCCCAAAAATGTACCGATCCTGACCATGTCTGGTAAAGTCTCTTGTATTTTGCAAAAATATATGCAAACAAAATTTGAGAGAGAATCAGTGCAATATTTTTGTTTTTTGATAGATTTAAGTGAAGATCGGGAAGCAGCCCTATATGGGGCCTATGACTAAGATTACTTTTTGGACTACTGATTAACGGATGTAATATATACATACAAACCCAATTTGACTAAGATTTGTATGATAATTTGGATCTTATGGCAATATATGTTGATTTCATAGGGGTCATTTGTATGGGGGATAGGTCTGAACATGGACCGATTCTCACCAATTTCAATAGCGTTCATCCCATGGCCGATAAAAGATTAAATGCCAAATTTCGTCAAAATAAATTCATATTTGCGACCTGCAGTTTGATTACAAGCTTTACATGAACACACAGACGGACGGACGGACGGACGGACGGACATCGTTAAATCGAATCAGATAGTGATTCTGATAGTGATTCTGATTCGATCGGTATAATTAAAGATGGATGTAGGTCAAATATTTTTGGTTGTTACAAACAGCTGCACAAAGTCATTATACCCAAACCACATAGTGGTATAGGGTATAAATATATACCCCCTGATGATGCTGGAAATAAACCAGCGAAACGTTGGGAAAATTATGGAAACTAAAACTTTGTTTTATTGCGCGTAACACTCAAAAGAGACTGATTAGCCTAAAGTAAAATACAAATATTACATACAAACAGTCAATCAACAACAACAAACAATAAGATAATTATAGTCGGTCTACACCGACTATTCGATATCCTATACCATCCATTTAGAGACAATATTTCTTAGATCTAACTAATTAGATATTGAAAATAAGCATAAACCAAATTTGAGTGGAATTGTTATTAATTTTTTCACCTACGGATATGGAAAAGTTCATATCGGATGCAATATTTGTATGGGAATTAGGTCGAAAAATTAACCGATCCTGACCATATTTGGTAAGCTCAACTATTTTTTGCGAAAACATATATAAATCAAATTTGAGCAAAATCTGTGTAATATTTTGATTTTTTGATAGATTTAAGTGAAGATCGGGGAACAGCTTCACATGGGGGGATATGACTAAGAATTGTCCTATAGGGTCTATTCTTGAACTACTGATTAATAGATGCAATAAGCATACACAAATCCAATTCGAACGAGATCTATATGATAATTTTGATACGGGGACTATTTCTGAACGTGAACCGATTTTCGCCAAAATTAAATAGCGTTCATCCTATGGCCGATAAAAGCTCATTTCTTAAATTTCATCAAAATATATTCATATTTGCGATCTGTAGCTTAATTTAGAGATTTACATGGACACACAGACGGGCGGACAGATGGGCGGACATCGCTAAATCGACTCAGAAAGTGATTCTGGTATTAACAAACATCAGCACATACTCATTACAACTTGACCACATAGCAGTAGAGGGTATAAAAAAGGAGTTTTATCTGTTTGTTTGTTTGTGGTATATAGGAGGATACACCCCTCTGCCGATTGCCTTGAAACTTTTTCAACAGATAACAGCCCATCGGGATGGGAATAATAGGCTACATTTTTTTTTTTTTTGATATTTCAAGTGGGAGTGCTACCTGCCATATAAAGTTAATTTTTAACATCTAATTTTAACATATAATATCTGGAGTATTTCGACAGAGTTCTGAAGATATGTATGTACATTAGACCGACTCACTCTGTATGGAGAGAAAAAAAGTGAAAAAGTGCCCCCCTATAAATCTACCTCAGTTTGTTTTATAACGACTCCCAAAATATTTATGGTCTAGCGCTAAGCCATTCTGAGCTGGACCGTTTTTAAAAAGGTCTATTTTTTAGTTTTTTGAAAATATTTTCATTTTTTTCTAGGTCAACATAGCCAATATCCTAACTGTTGTGATATTCAAAAAAATATTACATTTTTGAAGGGTTTTGTATTAAAATGAATTAATTAGAAAATCGCATCAACATTGAAAATAACATAAATTTATTTATTTTCTACTTGTATAACTTTATATAACCCAAAGTTTCAAAAATTGATTTATGCACCATGCACTTATCTTGAGGCATTTGAGAGTTTAATAAAAATTAATATAATATAAATTAATTATTTTAAAAACAAATTTCATTTAAAATGGCTAAAAAAATTTTCTGCTCAAAAATTAGATAAAACTAAGCTACCAACACAGTGTGCAGAAATAGGGCATTTGTTTTTTATGAGAGCAAAAAATAAAATGATTGGCCTATCCAATTATTTTAAAATAACAATAAATGAGATATTGGAAATATGGAATAATGCTCAAATTCCAGTTTTAATCAAAATTTCAACTTGGAAGAAGATAGAATATCAGATAAATTACAATAAGAACATACGTAGTTGGAATAATTATTATTTTTTAAACGCGAAAAAATCATGGCATTAAAGAAAACGTCTCGTTTTTTTTTATTTTGTTCTGAAATTTATCCTGGTGTCATTTGGAAACTAAATTCACTTCTAAATTTATTAAACTCCACATTCTTGTTTAAATTTAATCCGGTCCAACGTGAAGTGAAAAATGTATTAAATTTGCAAAATTCCATTTTCTTATTAGAACTGAAACGTACTTGAGAAAAGATAAATTTTGATATCCATATTGTTTATCCTATGTTTAACCACATTGTTTGCACACCATTAGATTTAAGTTAAAATGCGAACTAGTACATATTAAGGAAAAATAAATAAATTAATGTTATTTTCAATCGAGTAATGTTTAAAAATATGTTCATTTGATTTTCTAATTGACTCATTTTAATACAAACTCCATCAAAAATTACATATTTTATTGAATATCACAACATGCTTGAACGCGTCTCGAAAAAGCCTATCATGTCATACCCATATTGAATATGTTGATCTGGAAAAAAAATGAAAATATTTTCAAAAAAATAAAAAATTGACCATTTTTAAAAACGGTCCAGCTCGAAATGGGTTAACGCTGGACCAGAAATATTTTGGGAGTCTTTATAAAACAAACCAAGGTAGATTTCTAGGGGGGCACTTTTTTCACTTTTTTTTGTGAGTCGCTCTAATGTACATGTACATATTAAACTAAGGGACTAAGGGAAGCGCTTGGTAAAAGTGGGAAAATGCATGCTAAACTATGGGAAAATGCCTGTTAAGTCTATTGGAAATGCATGCTAAATTGTAAAAATGTATGTCAAAAAGGGCAAAATGTTTGCTAAATTTAGGCAAATTTATGGGAAAATGCATGCTAAAAATGGGAATTTTTCTGTTAAAAATGACAAAAATTTGTATGCTGAATGTAGGCAAATTGCGTGCTGAATTAAGAAAAATGATTTTCAAAGCTGCAAATAAAAAAAATCTTTCCAAAAAACAAAAACACGCACGTGACATGCAATTTTACCATTTAGCATGCATTTCCTATAGACTTAACAGGCATTTTCCCATAATTTAGCATGCATTTTCCCATATCCGTACAGGAAAACCAATTCTCTCTTAAACTAATTTGAAGAGTCGCGGAAAAAATGGGCGGTACCGATAACTCTGTGGTTTTCAGAATATCCGCGTATGTCATAAAATCAAAATGTTCAGGGGAGCCAAAAAACGTTATATTTGAAATTGTGGGCTCGATATAAAGTTTTTAGAGCGTTCTGTTTAACAGTCCTGTAGATATGGGCAATAAATACTTTATATAAAATTTTAAGTCAAAAATCTTCAGAGGGATAGATCCTAGAGAAGGACACAAAAACCAATATATAAATAACACTTAAAGTGTGTGCAGATAATACAACTTATGTCGACAAACGTCGTTTTCTTTGAAAAAGAAAACTACCAATGCAACCACCCATGTAGGCATAAGTCGTTGTTGCTTGGAAAATAGATTTTCTTGTTCGTCAACAAAAAGTTAACGGGACTTAGGATGAGAATTTAACAACGTATCAAGAATAATAGTGACAAAAAATAACAGAAATAAACACACAAATTTTTATAAGTGGTTATAAACTGAAAACTAATCCAAATTTTTTTAATATTTTTTTCATTAATAACAACGTATGTCGCTATGTGTCGTTTTCTGAGAAAATAATTTGACAGCGATCAAACGTAGGTTGAAATTAATAAACATTTAAGCTACGTCGTTATCTATACTAATATTATGAAGAGGTAATGTGTGTTTGTTTGTTTGTTTGTTTGTTTGTAGGAGGTAATCTCCGTAACTATCCATCTGATATTCCTGAAATTTTCACACAGTCTTACTGCGGATATGGGAAGTGCTATAGGCTATAATTTTTTAAATATTTTTAGTGGGCGTGGCACCTCCCACACAAAGTAAATTTTTAAAATCATGTACATATATTGAGTATTATGATAGGGAGAGCTTTGCAAGTTTGTGTGAGGTCACCTATTGTTAATATTAGTAGTTACGCCGGAAATGGGCGGGATCGGACAAGTGGGCGTGGTACCTCCCATACAAGTAATAATTCAATATTATATATCTCGAGTACTGTGATAGACAGTGCTTTTCAAATTTGTCTGGTGTCAACTTTTATTAATGTGAGTAATCGGACAAAAAATGGGCAGTATCGGACCAATAGGCGTGCCACCTGCCATACAAATTAAATATAAAATGTCATATATCTGGAGTACTGTTATAGTGAGAGTCTTGGGACTTTGTGTGAGCCCATAAGTTATTCATGTGATTAGTTAAACAAAAAATGGGCGTGATAGGAGCAGTGGGCGTGGCACCGCCCGTACAAATTAAATATATGATATCATATAGCTGGTGTACTAAAAAAGGGAAGCTTTGATACTTTGCTCGACGCCTCCAGATCATAGTATGAGTAGTCGGACAAAAAATTGGCGTGGCACTCCCCATGCAAAGTAACTATTTAATGTCATATATTTGGAGTACTGTAAAAGAGAGGGCTTTGTGGATTTGCATGAGCCCATAGGTTCTTTGTATGATAAGTCGAACAAAAAAATGGGCGAGATCGAAGCAGTGGGCGAAGTAACGCCCATGCAAAGTAGATATATAATATCATATAACTGGTGTACTAATAAAGGGAAGGACTCGACATTTTGCACGAGACAATCAGATATTAATCTGAGTAGTCCAAAATAATTGGGCGGGATGGGATTAGTGGGCGTGGTACCTCCTGTATAAAAAATATAAAGTACTACGAAAGCGACAGTCTTATGACAATTACATTAGTTATCAATGTAATTTGTCGTGGAAAATATATCGCCAAAACCAAAAATCACCAAATCCAAAAATCTCGAATAATAAAAATTGCCCAAAAACAAAAATCTTCAAAATCTAAAATGGGCAAAATCAAAAATCGCTAAAAACTAATGTTGACAAATGATATTTTAAGTTCAACGCCAATAGTTAAGTGTTGCCAGACCTAATTTGGATAATCCATGTTGTTCTCACGGGCAGCTACATGTACCTTGCTCCAGGGTAGGAACGCCGAAAAATCTGATAATTGTTGTACCGAATGAAAAAGCAAAAAACATTGTATATCAGCAAGTATCGAAATAAAAAAATTTATACTAATAACACTAGTCAACAGTCAAAATGTACTCGGGATGCGATAATTTTTTCTGTGTAGATAACCTTGACATGAGCTCGAAAAACGCAATAAAAAATTTTTTTTTCGTTTGGTTTTTTTTTTTTTTTTTTTTTTTTAAATTTAAAAAAATTTTTTTTGGTTAATTTGTTTCGTCCGGCATAACTCGGGAACCACTAGCCCGATTTAATTGAATTAAATTGTAAAAAATTTAAAATTACAATTCCCTTAATCTGTTTATATATTGTTTTCCTATACAAGCAACAGTTTCCAAGTTAAAAATGAATATATAAAGGAAAAAACTTATTTTTGCCTAAAAATTTAAATTTTTTTTTTTTTAAAAATCCATAAAAAATCCCAAATGAAAAAAAATTTCAAATCTTATTACTTTTACGTAAAGATACATAACCTATGAGCAAAATAAGAGAAAGATCATGAAAATCGATGCACGCGTTTCGCTTTTATTCGCAATTGAGTAAAGGTATGAATTTAAAAAATTTGCTCGACATATGCACAACTTTGTCTATGGTAAGGTTTTTTCTTTTTTTTTATGATTCTCAGAATTAACAAAACGGAATAAACAAAGGGTTATTTAATTTTTATGATTGCGTAAGCAAAGTAATAAACGGTAATAAATGTGCGTGAACAATTAAAAGGAAAAAAGGAAAGGGGACTTTTTTACTTATTTGGGTTTTCCGGTGACTACCTGTATGATTTTTTTACATAAATGCAACCCACATTTATTCGGAAAATTTAAGACTCACACATGGTGAAACAGGTATGTAGCCACCGTAAAAAAATATACACCCATTTATAAGTACCTGTCAGTAAAATACTAAACAATACACAGTACAAATAGGTCTTCATTGATCGATTTTACTCATTCAACAAGTGTCGACGAACGCGATAGTTAAAATGAGCAAACGTTCGCGAGTATTTGAATGCAATACCAATCCAAGTAATTTTTGTTACATGTGCGGAGAATACGTTTGTGGAAAAAACAAGCGTTATTTTTCACCTAAATTGAGAGATTCATTTGAAGAGAGCTTCAATTTAAAGGTCTCAAACATAGATGAGCGGTGGACACCAAGTGCTCTATGTCCAAGGTGCTACGTACAGCTAAGTGACTCAAGGTAAGTGTAGATTACGAAATTCAAGAACATATATAACTTATTATTGCAATTCTTTCAGACGACAGCCGAGAATCATCATGCCAATGCTTTGGAGAGCTCCGCTTTGCCATGCAACAGATTGCTACTTCTGTCTTAGCAAAAAAACAGGCGTGGGAAAAAATATACGATGGACTTACGCTGCTGTTTCAACAGTGAATTTTCCAGTGCCATTTTCCAAAGAACCAGTGGACCCGCAACCGCCCGTTTCAAGATGGGCATCTAATAATGAGGCGATACATCCATCATCAGATCCGGAGACAGTAGGAACTACATCAGAATGCGAGTCAACATATACATTGCATGGAGGTCAACGCTTATGTTCCCAAGCAGAACTGAACGATTGGGTTAGAGAATTGAAACTCTCCAAGGAAGATGCAGAGTTGCATGCATCGCGCATGAAACAGTTCGGTTTCTTGGCTCCTGGTGTGGTGACAACAATCTACAGGAAGCGTCATGAACCATACGCAAGGTACTACACAAAAAAAGACAACATCTGTTTTTGTAAGGACATTCCCGGATTATTTGGTGAACTCGGGTACTCTTACGATCCAGGAGAGTGGCGTCTTTTCATCGACAGCAACAAGCAGAGCCTTAAAGCAATTTTACTGCACAACGGCAACAAGAAACCTTCGATTCCAATTGCTCATGCCGTTGACACCAAGGAAACATACGAAGTCATGGACAATCTACTAAAGTGCCTTAACTATGAGAAACACGATTGGAAAGTTTGTGCCGACCTTAAGGTTATCGGTATCCTTTGTGGATTACAAGGTGGATTCACAAAGTACTGTTGTTTTCTCTGCCTTTGGGACAGCCGCGATCGTCAACATCATTACACCAGGAGGAGTTGGACAGAAAGAGTTAACTTCATCCCCGGCAGCGACAACGTGAAATATACACCACTCATAAAAAAGGAAAATGTTTTTCTCCCACCTCTTCACATAAAGCTCGGACTCATAAAAAACTTCGTGAAAGCTATCAACAAAGATGGCGAAGCGTTCGCCTATTTAAAAACCATTTTTCCTCACCTTTCATCGGCAAAGATTAAGGAAGGCGTTTTCGACGGTCCGCAAATTAAAAAGTTGTTGCAAGACCAACAGTTTGAACACATTTTATCACCAAATGAAGCTGCAGCTTGGAACTCATTTCGGCAAATTGTTTCCGGATTTCTTGGAAACAACAAAAGCTCAAATTACAGAGAGATCGTCGAACAACTACTCCAAAATTATAAAAAAATTGGAGCAAATATGTCGCTTAAGATACATTTTCTACACTCGCACTTGGACTTCTTTCCGGACAACCTGGGCGATGTGAGTGACGAGCATGGTGAGCGTTTTCATCAGCAAATGAAAGAAATTGAGCACCGATACCAAGGATTTTGGAACGAAGCTATGATGGGGGACTATATCTGGTTCCTAATAAGAGAAACAGACCCACAACAATATAAAAGAAAGACAAAAGCACATAATTATTTTTAATTTGAAGGTTTTTATTTTTGTGTTTAGATATTTTTTTTTAAAACTTTTTTATAATTAATTAATGTTGATATCCTTAGGATAATTTCTTGTACATATATCGAATTGTTTTTTAATTTAAAGTCATATATTTTTGTCACCCAACAAATTTTAATTTTTTTTGTAATAAAAAAGAAAAAACCTTACCATAGACAAAGTTGTGCATATGTCGAGCAAATTTTTTAAATTCATACCTTTACTCAATTGCGAATAAAAGCGAAACGCGTGCATCGATTTTCATGATCTTTCTCTTATTTTGCTCATAGGTTATGTATCTTTACGTAAAAGTAATAAGATTTGACATTTTTTTTCATTTGGGATTTTTTATGGATTTTTAAAAAAAAAAAAATTTAAATCTTTAGGCAAAAATAAGTTTTTTCCTTTATATATTCATTTTTAACTTGGAAACTGTTGCTTGTATAGGAAAACAATATATAAACAGATTAAGGAAATTGTAATTTTAAATTTTTTACAATTTAATTCAATTAAATCGGGCTAGTGGTTCCCGAGTTATGCTGGACGAAACAAATTAACCAAAAAAAAAATTTTTAAAATTTAAAAAAAAAAAAAAAAAAAAAAACCAAACGAAAAAAAAAATTTTTATTGCGTTTTTCGAGCTCATGTCAAGGTTATCTACACAGAAAAAATTATCGCATCCGGAGTACATGAAATTTTTTTCATTTTGTTGAGTAGTGTAATCTATACTAGCATAATAAAGAGGTAATGTGTGTTTGTATGTTTGTATGAGGTAATCTCCGTAACTACTCATCTTATCTTCCTGAAATGTTCACAGAATCTTACTGCAGATATGAAAAGTGTTACAGGCTGTATTTTTTTTAAATATTTTTGGTGGGCGTGACACCTCCCATACAGAGTAAATTTTTAACATCATATATATTAAGTACTATGATAGGGAGAGCTTTGCAAATTTGTCTCAGGTCATCTATTCTTAACATGAGTAGTCACACAAAAAAATGGGAGGGAACCCCCCAACAAACCTAATATTAAATGTGATATATCTGAATCACTGTAATATTGAGAGCCTTGGGACTTTGCGTGAGCCCTCTCATAACGATTCGTGGGGGGGCAGGGGGAGGGTGTAGCGAAGCACACCGGGTTACATCTAGTTTAAAGATAAAACTCAGAAATGGTTAATATTTTTAAAAAACAAATTTAACACATGTAAAGAGCGTTAAAAATTAATATATTTGGCATCGTTAACTCAAAACTGACAAAAATGGACATACGCGGTTATTCCAGAAAACCACAGAACTGTAATAGAAAAAGCCTTGGAACTTTGTCTGAAATCATGAGTTATTAATGTGAGCAGTCCGATAAAAAATAGACGGGATCGGACCAGTGGGCGTGGAACCCCCAATACAAAGTAAGTATTTAATATCATATAACTTGAGTACTATAACATTGAACGCTTTGGGACATTGTGTGATTTCATAAGTTATCAATATTAGTACATAAAAAAGTAGGGGGGATCTGAACAATGGGCATAGCAACCCCCATATAAAGCAAATATTTAATATCATATGACTGGAGTACTGTTATATTGAAAGTCGGAATTGTCTGAGTTCATAGGTTGAAGTACTATGAAAACGACAGTTTTGAAAGTTTTGACAAGTACATTAATTAAAAAAAAAAAATTAAGCATGAACCCATGAGTCTGAAGTTGATTTATTAACAAACAGTATCTGTGCATGTTATCGCATTATTTTTTATAAAAAATGCATGGATTTATTGATTTATTACTCCTAAAATTACATATTAAGGCAACTGAACCTTTGGAGGATATTTATGTACACACAGCAAACGATTGATTGGAATTCGGTTACCACTAGAAAAATTTGCTAAAGAAATAGGAATTTTTATTGTCTTTCTTTAATATTTAAAAATACAATTATGCTAACTATACCAATAAAATTAGTTCCGTTTACCCAGTTAAAAATCTTTTTTAAATTATCAAATTACACTGTGGAACAAATTCAGGTTAGCAAAAGTTAGGTCGATTCTGAGAGTGAGGGGTGAAAATAAAGGCTAAATTAGAAGACCCGTATCGCGGCGTTTGTTTATGTTAGTTCGAATATTTTTTTTTAATCGACCTTCGAACTTTGCAGTCAAATGCCGATTTTCAGCATATTGTTTATATGGCTTTTTTTTTTGGCTAAAACTCGTCGACTAATTGATATTTTTTTCAATCTGTGAAAGCCAAATTATTGCTAGAGACCTGTGCAACAATTAAATTTTTTAAAAAAATTGATTTAGAAAATTTTTGTGGTGCTTATGAAGCCAAATATTAGAAAAATTATTTTTTTTCATGCTTTTTGAAAATATTTTCCACAAAACTAAGTCTCTTTTGCTTTCTGTTTGATCTATAATATTTTTCTCAGTTTCTTCAATAAATTTCTTTTGAAAAGAAAATGGTCTTAGTCGATAATTTGCATTCAAAATCCCAAAACCATTAAATAAATAGCGATTTAGGTAGAAGTAATTAAAAAGGGAAGTTCCAAGAATTAGGAATTAGTAAAACAACTTTTTTGTTTTCACCCACCCCACAGGTAGCGATTTTTTTTTTATTTCGTACAAGCGAACTAATTTAAAAAATGAAGATTCAGTTAAGACTCGAAACTCAGCCGAAGCTGATGTCTTTTAATTTTCGCTCGGTCGTGATAAAATTCGCTATTAATTTTTTTGGAACTTATTTCATTTTGTGAGTGATTTAAGTTAAGTGCATCGGTTTCATAAAAATAACAAAAATAACATTGTATAAAAAATGTCGGAATCAAAATGTAAAATGGACCATTTTTGTAATGTGTGTGGACATTTCAGTGCAAGCGATGAAAAATGTGGCAATGCGAGTAATTTTTTCTGGAAGCCTATAAACAATATTTCTCACAAGAGTTTATCACTGACGTAAACTATGCCCCTAAAAAAGTTTGCTTTAATTGCTATTCAACTCTTATGCAATGGAAAAGTGAAAAGAAGAAGGCTATGCCTTTTGGTATACCAATGATGTGGTTCGACAACAGCCCGCATCAAGAAAAAGACGAAGAAGGAGACAAAGATGGAATTCCAGAATATATGTTGGACGAAATTATCGACCTTTCTGATGATGATCACGATGACCAAGATATTAGAGAGAACACTGATGTTGATCCACAGCCGCCTGCTAAACGGCAACTGGCTAAATCACTAATTTGATTTATTTAATTTTTTTACATAAAACTTTTCATAACTAACATTTCAAAAATATATTTTTTTTTCCATATTTTTATAATTTCTTTTTCAATGTTTCTTCAAAACCAACACTGAACAAAATTGGTACATAAAAAATGAGAAGTAAATTAATATTAAGCTGGAAAACGCAAGTTTTGTATTATGATTGTTTTCTTTTCAAATGAAATTTATTGAGGAAACTGAGAAGCATATTATAGATCAAACAGAAAGCAAAAAAAACTTAGTTTTGTGGAAAATAATTTCAGAAAGCATGAAAAAAAAATAATTTTTCCAACATTTTGCTTCATAAACACCACAAAAATTTTCTAAATAAATTTTTTAAAACATTTTAGTTGTTGCACATGTCTCTATCAATAATTTGGCTTTTACAGATTGAAAAAACGTCAATTAGTCGACGAGTTATAGCCAAAAAACCATATAAACAATTTGCTAAAAATCGGCATTTGACTGCAAAGTTCAAAGGTCGATCAAAAAAAAAAAAAATCGGACTAACATAAACAAACGCCGCGATACGTTTCTTCTAATTCAGCCTCTATTTTCACCCCTCACTCTCAGAATCGACCTAACTTTTGCTAACCTGAATTTATTCCACAGTGCATTCATACAACAGAATTTATTGTTTTTACCACTGTACGTTAATACAGTAACAACAATAGAATAATTTGATAGTACTTGGGACTACCAAAATCGTTTGGCAATATATACGGGTGTCACAAGTTCTTTTTTTTTTTAATTAATTTATTTATTTTATGAAACTGACAGGTTTGGCTTTAACATTTAGTTATATTTTGTTATAAATTCGAAAATAAATCAAAAGTTAAGGCTTCGTTTATTATAAACGAAAAATAATTCCAAATACAAATTTTGTTTGCGGTATATTAACCAACCAACACCTTGTCTGTTTAAAATATGTTGTTATAATTGGATTAGTTGTTGCCGGGCTTAAATTAGTTCTCCTATTTGAATCAGTTTAATAATTTGTTTAAATGCTTCGATTAATAAACTGAATTAAATTTGTTCTGGTAGGAGGTACTTGCATTTTATTAGAATTACGTTTCTAACGCAGTTTAAAAAGCAATTATATTACATTTGAAAATTTTATATAATTACAATAAAAGTGCTCGCTACGTAATTAAATTTTTCTAGCAACAACTGAATTCCAACCAATTCTACTTCTGTGTGTATAAATGAATACAATATGTTAGGTTATAAAATAAGACGTACAAATGTAATGGTAAAGAAGAATTCGTGAGTGAGAAGGTTCTGCCAAATGTTTAATTAGCAATAGAATTTGAATTTGGGCACCAGAAAATGCCGCTACGAGATACTCATACCAAAAAGCTTGAATTCGCCAAATGCGTTAATGTATGACGTGGATAACTTTCTTTCATTAGCAAAAACTGAAAGACATATTTTTTACAACCTTTGGAAAACCCGTTATCATTGCCTCCCTATAAGCTGAATATAAGTTCCTATAGCCCAAAAGATGCGTGTTGTTTTTCAGAATTTCTGAGGTCGATAAGTGGTTACAGAAATCGATTTTATTAAAAAAATATTATATCTTTTTCCACAAAATTATTAAAATATCTTTTGAAGAGTGCCAGCGGACTAAAAAAGTTATGTGCCTTAAAAGTTGACATTTTAAAGGGAACTTTTTGGCGTACAATAAATCAAATGAGGAATGTCAACATTAATACGAAATCAGTTATTTTTCATTTCATTGAGATTTGTGGGAATTAAGTAAAATTTTTTGCTCATATTTAAAGTTATTGAGGTTTAAATTTGGAAAAAACCAAAAGAAAAAAATTATATTCTTTTATTTTTTTAAAGATGACAATTAATGATTGGGTTTGAAATTATTCACGCTCAAGATCAAATGTTTTTACTTTAAATAAAGCAAACACATTGGCACATTTGTTTAAAAAAATTTGATCTCTATTCTGCATGACAGGTTATACAGCTGTTTCGGGAAGAGTCACCAACCCTCATCAGTGACCAAAAGCAATAGATGCGAATTAGTTTCAATTTTATGCAATTGAATTTTTTGAAAGATAATATTTTTTAATCTTTTGAAGAATCTATAATATAAATAGGCTAGGTGATCTCTTGTGACTGGTGTTTTGCTCTACCGTTTTTTACTGGTTTCGACCAAACGTATATTATTGGAAAGGTATTTCTTTTTAGCCGACTTGCGGATTTACAGATTTTTAAATTTTTTCCTTTATTTTGAGTAAATTGCATTTAAAGTTGCTACTAACACATAAATAAAATTATACAATGCTATGTGTGTATTTATTAAATTTGTTAATGTTTTTGTAATAAAAATGAGTTTGTTCTTTGTGTTAATTTGTGAATTGGCTATAATTGATTAACATACTTTTAAGATCTCTATTTAATGAAAAAATAAAATTTCCTTGAATTTGCGCTCTAATTTCGAGGGCTGGAATCTGCTAGTAAAAACTTAATCAGCCCAATTACGAATATTCTCAAGGAATTTCTTTCTCACGGAAAATACTTTTCTCGAGAAAAAAATCCTCCAATTATAAATTCCGCGTGAACAAAAAAATGAATAAGTGGCATCATCGAATTTCGAAGTCAGTTGTTTTGCTTATTGACAATTAATTTTCTGTTTTTTTTTTGTGTGCAAACGAAAATAAATTTATTTGAAAGAAAAATTAAATAAAAAAGAATAGCATAGCTATGATGCGAGCAATCTTGGAGGAAATTGGTGTTGTAGAACAATAACAACGATATAGCTAAAAAGGATTGATAGAAGTCAGTTGCGGGATGAATCTTTGGAAAACGCAATCAATGCCTGAATTGGCTCTCATTAAAGTTAAAAAAGTTGAAGTTTGGCTTTATTTGTGGTCTTTAGCCTACAAGATTAGTAAAATATTATATTTTTTTATTTAAATTTTGTTTTACCAAAATTCTTTTTTAAGTAAACTCCCGTCTGTTTTGCAAGGGAAATTTTTTGAGGGAAAAAGCAAAATTCAAGTGCATTGAGAATAACTACTTTTTTCCCATCGAATTTTTTTCCGAATGAATTTTTATTCATAATAATGGAAAAGGGAGAAGTGAGAAATTTCATGCGGAATTTTTGTTTAGAATTGGGCTGAATAACTTTAAAAGGCCTAATTCGATCTTTTCAAAATTGATAATAGATAAATCGACAAATATATTAGCGGGACAAATAGCGCTGAGTACTTAGGCCCCAATGAACAAATGCCCAAAAAGAAATTAACAAATGCCCCAAAAAATTGGGGCGTAAGTTCGAGGTGAACAAAAGCCTCAATACCTTAAAAAAAAGCGCCAAAAAATGTATAAATGCCCCAATTTTTCAAAAAACCAAATAAGAAAATTATAGTCGGTATAGACCGACTACACGATACCCTATACCATGGTTTAGAGACCCCATCTCTTCGGTCCAATTAATTGGATATAAAAAATAAGCATAAACCATATTTGGGTGGCATTGTTGTTAATTTTTTTGGCTGCAGATAAGAAAAAGTTCACATCCGGTGTTATATTCATATGGGGACTCGGTCAAAAAATGGACCGATCCTGACCATATAATCGTTGATGGGTCAATTATATTTTCATAGGGGTCATTTGTATGGGGACCAGGTCTGACCATCGACCGAATTTCACTAATTTCAATGGCGTTCATCCTATGGCCGATAAAGGCTTAGACACTAAATTTCATTAAAATAAATTCATAGTTGCGACCTGTAGTTTGATTACAAAGTTTATATGGACACAAAGACGGACGGACGGATATCGCTAAATCGACTCAGAAAGTGATTCTCAATCGATCGGTGTAATAAAAGATGGGTCTAAGACAAATATTTTTGGTAGTTACAAACAGCAGCACAAAGTCATTATACCCAAACCACATAGTGGTATAGGGTATAATGAACTTACGCCCTAAAAAACATTCCGCAAAATTTTACACATATTTTTATTTAATGGTTTTTTTTTGCCAACTTCAAATGAAAATCTGCATACTGTTCTCAATATTTCTCGTACAATAAACGCATTTAAATTCTGTATTCTTTTCGGCTGCATCACTATCATTTTTGCGTTTGCGTTTTGCAAAGATATGATAAATGATATACAAATAAGTTAACAACAACTGAGCAGCGCGGGTGTGGCTGCCAAACCCGTGCGGAAGCGGCGCACGGACGCGGGCGCGACGCGCTGATAACTTCAATTTACAAACGATTCCCGATATTTTTTCAGTTTACGAAAATAAATAAACTACAAAAAAAAAAAAAAAAAACAATAACATAAAGCGGTTTCGTAGTTTATTTTTGGAGTATATTTGTTCATCAAAATATTTCAAATTTGAATAAAAATGAACTTGTGCCCAAAAAACCATAAAAATTGGGGCATTGGTTCATCATGAACAATACCAATACCATAAAAATTTTTTGGCGCATTTGTTAATTGTTTTTGGGGCATTTGTTCATTGGGGCTACTCAGCGCCGGGACAAATATGTTTTTTTTTTCAAATTGATCGACAAATCCATTATATATTATCAATAATTCGACAAACAATAATGAAAGTTACGATATATACAGATTTAGCTGTGTTTTGTTACAGATTTGAGAGGTACTTAAAAGTTTTGACGAATTAAAAAAAAAAAAAAAAAAAAAAAACTGATTTATTGCAATTATTTCAAGGCAATATTTGCAGAAGTATGAACTCAAATGCTAATTGAGAAAAAATTTTTTTTCTAATTTTTTATAATGATCCTTAAATGTGACGAGTGTTATAAATCGAACGAATTTACTATTGACATTGTTTTAAGATTTATGCCGTTTAAGTAATAAATTTACATCAGAAGTAATTTCACGTATGAAGCTACGAAAACCAACTTACTCAGATGTTTTTCAATATTTGAATAATCCGCACTGCTACTTTGCATCGAACGATGAAGTGTACAATTTATTACAAATATTTTATCAAAGAAATAAAACTTCAATAACTAAAACTATTGTAAAGTTGGTGATGAGTTATTGTGATGGAAATGATGAAAACTTTGTTGAAAACACAGAAGAAGTTTTAGAAGTGCCAATGAATGAAAAACTTCACCGAGCTACACTTGTTAGAAAAAATATTCGTTCATCTAAAATTAAAATTTTTGCACTAGGATAAAATAAGAAAATAACTAAGATGAATTATTTTAAATAACTAGTTAAGCCCAAATGGCTTTAAAAATTTACCAAATAATATACAAACAAAAAAAAAAAGAAAAAAAAAAAACAAAATAGAAACAAATAAGAAATTCGCTAGAAAAAGCATTTCCATATTTCCATATAAATACAAAAAACTATATTTACATTAAACGCTGCATAAATTAGTAAAACTTGGGATCTCCTTAGCACCTTTGCATTTCTGTAAGCCAAATTTAAAGCATTTTCTTTACTTAAGGGGTGAGCTAGAAAATATTTTAGCATGCATTTTTCCCCTTAACTTTTTTCGCAAGCATGATTCGCATTTGTTTCGATCAAGTTATCTTTGAATAACATATCAATTATTATGTTAAATTACAATCTAGTTCATTTGTTGTTAGTTTGGTTAATATGAATGACGAAATAAAAGTACGCGCTAAAATTATTAAATATTTTCAACTAAATCTGAGTTCGTTGTAAACTGGCCAAAGAATTTTAGATCTGCCTATATATTCTTTATGTTATTAGAAACATGGTTTGGGAATAAAAAAAGGCCCACATGTGAAGTGAAAGATTTCATATTTACGTATCCAATAAAAAAATTTTTTTTGGTTGTTAACTTCTCAAGGACAACATATAATAATACATCGTTTATCTCTCACTTTATTCTCTGCTTTTTTCTATGGATAGTTTCTTTGTTTTTTTTTTTCAACCTGGTTGTCAATAAAAGACTAAAACATTTTACAAATATCCAATACTAAAGGCATGTACATCAGTCAGTCATGCTGTATTAAAATATCTTACAAGGTTCAAACCCATTCTTTTAAAATGAACAGCAACAGTGGTGGTCGTATTAACATATCATATATATTATATATTAGAAAGTAGGAACGTAGATTCGATGACAAATCATTCTACATCAAATTTTATTTAACATTAATTATTCACGCTGCTAAACTGAATATTTATGTAATTTTATTATAAATGTTTTGTATAACGTGGTAAAACGGGTAGATTTAGAATCGTATGGTAAGAAATAGAAAAAGCAAAGTTACCAACTACTTCAATCACCTGTCAATCTCAGTCATAATGGCAATTGATTCAAAAGGGAAAAAAAAAAGAAAAACTCTAATGGTTAGCAATCAAGTTCCCTTTCTCGGAAACCTCTTTAAAAGAACAAACGTGTTTCTGAACAGTGCTAACAGAAAAACACAAATATCTTAGATTTCTGTAAACGTCATATGGTGAATACATAAAAAATAGCTAAGGAATTTGCCATCACCATCCAGCTAGTAAGAAAAGGTAATTCTTTATTGAAATTGCATACAATTAGGTTTTTTTTTATTTGTTGTGTGAAATCACACGCATTTTTATAGACCGTTGTATTGCTAAAATATTCTGAGACGTTCTGGAAAGCACACAGAATGTTAGTAACCAGACATTTTGTAATAACTTTGGCTTTGCTGTATTGGTTCAGGCAAGACAACGCTTCCTTTGTACCAAATTTGAACGATCCCAATAATTTTTTATACAGCGAATTAGGATCATATAACATATTCCAACAATTAATTCTAATCTTAAAGATGAAAATTGTATAATTCACGCAGGAGCATTGGCGGTAAGACTCCAAAAATTAATTCTCTATTTAACACTATTCAAGTATATTTTTTTCTGTTAGGTCCTATAAACCTCCAATGTTTTTGCATATCAGTACTGGGTTGTTTTCCTTTTGTGTGTAAGAACAAGTAAGAAAATTATAGTCGGTCTAGACGGACTATACGATACTGAAAACAATTGGTGTGAGTAGTCCCAATTGCCTTTTTTCTGCACTGTTGATTATGAAGGGTTATATTTAGTTGGAGATGGAATGTGCTCCTTGATATCTATGGGAAAGAAATCGGGATTTTTTTTGGGGTTTTTCTATGAAAGGATTTAGTGTAATTTGTCACGAGTTGACAAATTACATGAATCTCAAGAAAGGTTTAGGGGTTAGGAATAAAAAGAGTTATGAAATAAAAAGAGTTAGTTTCAAGTTTTAGTTATAGCGCATTTATTGTAATGCTCACCCTTGTTATGTAGAAATCCAAGTGAAGTTTTTATTCGATTTTTCAACAGTAACTATGTACATAGCTTCGGGTTGCAATCGTTTTCGTTTTTGTGTACTAAATTTCTTAAGTCCTACTTAATCGTACAAAAAGGTATTAACTTCGAACAAAGTTATCGATACTTATTAGGTATTTATTAATTCAAAAAAAAAAAAAATAAGAATTATATTTTATTGTCTAAAATAGTGATTTTAGACAGATACCCTTTCCCATGCGTTTAGAAACCCTATCTTTTAGGCCAAACTAATTGGACATAGAAAATAAGCATAAACCAAATTTGAGTGGGATTTTTATTATTTTTTTTTGGCTGCAGATATGAAAAAGTTCATATCGGATGCTATATCTATATGGAGACAAGGCCCAAAATTGGACCGATCCTGACCATGTTTGGTAAAGTCTCTTGTATTTTGCACAAAAATATACAAACAAAATTTGAGAAGAATCAGTGCAATATTTTTGTTTTTTGATAGATTTAAGTGAAGATTGGGAAGCAGCTCTATATGGGGCCTATGAGTAAGAGTTGTCCCATAGGGACCATTTTTGGACTACTGATTAGTGGATGTAATAAACATATATAAATCGAATTTGACTAAGATCTATGTGACAGTTTGGATCTTATGGCAATTTATGTCGATTTCATAAGGGTCATTTGCATGGGTACTAGTTCTGAACATGGGCTGATTTTCACCAATTTCAACAGCTATCATCATATGGCCGATAAAGGCTTATATAGCAAATTTCATAGAAATATATTTATATTTACGACCTGTAGTTTGATATAAAGGTTTACATGGACACACAGACGGACGGACGGACGGACATCGCTAAAACGACTCAGAAAGTGATTCTGAGCTGATCGGTATAATAAAAGATGGGTTATTTTACCCAAACCAGATGGTGGTATAGGGCATAATAAACATAAACCAAATTTGAGCGGCATTGTCTGTAATTTTTTTGGCTTTGGATATGATGAAGTGGACTTTTATTAAGGGTCCAGTAAGATCGTCATGTAGTGGATTTTTCATGAGGATAACATTGTTTTAAAATAAAAGTCCTTTATTTATTTTTATTTTATTAGTCTAAGGATATGTCTGGGCAAGACTAGTTCTTGAAAGAACTTCTTCTTCCAGACTGTCGATTAGAACTCCCTTCTTTATTCAACATGTTCCTGCTTATATATTAGAATACAATAGAGTTATTGAGTGCTTTTCTAAAAGTCACTCTATAATAGTGTCTACTCTCTAAAATAATAAATAGTTTCTCTATACTATTAATCATGTATTAACTGTGTACATTTGTAACCGGCGATCATAGAAATTAGGGTGGTTTCTCATTATTAATATTTACGTCATATTTCATACATGAGTACAATTCCAAATAAACGAGTGGAATTGTACTGGTTAAAGTGCATACCGATACAATACACTGGAGTGTGTATTCCATACAGTTAGCATATGAAATCAAATCTAGTTGTTCTACATATCGATCAACCAACTCTATCCGATTTCATTGCTTTGCAACATACCGACCTTATTTGGCAAGGTCACTTATTTTTTTTCTAAAAACATATACACACCAAATTAAAAAATAATCTGTGCAATATTTTTGTTTTTTTTTTATAGGTTAAAGTGATGATTGGAAATCAGCTTCATATGAGGTCTATGACTAAAAATTGTCTAATAGGGTTAATTTTTTGACTACTGATAAATTGATGCAATAAATATACATAAACCCAATTTGACCGAGATCTATACGATAATTTGGATATTATGGCCATTTAAGCCGATCTCGTGGGCGTCATTTGTATGGGGACTAGGTCTGAACAAAAACTGATTTTTACCAGCTTCAACAGCATACATCCTATAGAAGCTTATAAACTAAATTTCATCATAATATATTTTTATTTGTGACCTATAGTTTGATTACAAGGTTTACATGGACACACAGACGGATGGACAGACGGATGGACAGACGTACGTACGGACATCGCTAAATCGACTCAGAAAGAGATTTTTAGTCGATCGGTATAATTAAATATAAAATATTTTTGACATCAGCGCAAAGTCATTATATCCTGACCACATAGTGGTATAGGGTATAAAAACACACACAAATTAAATCTGATCAAGATTTAAAACTATGCCAATATGTAAAGGTGACTTTTCAATTAAAAATTCGGGGGGTCTAACTATTTTTTCCAGTGGGTATTACAGCCAAATTTCATGTCAATATCTTAATTGGTTAAATAGCAACAGTCGTGTTTATAAACAACTAAAAGTGAATTTGGAATAAAATTTCTTCTGCATAACAATTAAGGATGATGCATAAGGACATCGGTACCAGACTATGTTGAAAATATAATGTTTACAACTCGTATTACTAAATTCCAAGAAGGCTGTGAAATCGTTAAAGACAAAGAGCATCCCGGATAGGAAAAAACGTCAACTGAGGAACCACACGTCAAGGAAATCAAAGGAAATCTTGCTGATATTGTTGAACTTTTAAAGGGGTCAGTCAAACACACTTAAGAAAGGCAAACTTAACTTCAAACAAAAAGAGCATTGTTTAAAAATCTTTGGAACAATATTTTCTGACTACGAATAAGTTCTGGGACTTTAATCTATGTCTACGACCCCGAAAATAGCGTACCAATGACGCAAATATCGTGTACGAATGATCTTCGGTTATCGCGGTATGTTCGTTTTGAATTCATTTAGCCACGCCCAACTGTTAGCACTAAATATTATTTGAGAATTTTCTCATTCGCGTGAAGCTATTCGCAAGTTCCAGAATTATGGGTTTTTCAAAACTTTACTGCACAAATGGCGGCAAATTCAAACCTTGCGTGAGTTTTGGGACAACTTTTCTTACACAAAAATGGAATAAGAGGCAGGTTTTACTGTTTTAGAAGCTATTCGGAGCTAATAACTAAAGGTTCTTCTGCAGATTCCCAGAAAAATATTAAAAATATATCACGGAAACTGAAAATTGTCGTCTGCTGGTGGACACATTTGACAATTCTCGAAAAAAAATATTTTTTTGTGATTATCTATAATATTAATAGACTAGGCGATTTCTTGCTATTAATATATCTTTTAGGGTAATAACTTTTTTTTTGACAAAATTTCTTCATCGCACCATGAATTAAAATCATTTTTTGAGGTCATTTTGTTGAAAAAAGTTCACGCACCGAATGCAATTTCTAAAAGTCCTTTAAGATTTTTCTTTATTTTTTTTTTTTAATTATTTTTAAATTGCTTACAATATACATTGTATATATGGTACATTAGTCGTATATATTTTTTACATATAAATTAAAAAATAGCAATATAACAATGATAAATAACTAAGTTTTTTGGTTAAATGAAATAAATTTTAAATTTAAAGTATGAGTTGTTTTACATAGCGGAGAAATATCTTGCGCAACTTTGATAGCGCGTTACGCGCATATATTACTGCGCTGCTGATTCGGAATTGCAAACGATTCTTTCACCCAGTCCTTAAAAAAACATTTATGGGCCTTTTTGTATTTTACTAAAGAGTTGTTTAAAATTGAAAAATTTTTTTCGTTGAAACAGTGATCGGAAAACCAAACATTGCACCATGCATCACATATAAAATCACATATAGGTTGTTATATTTCCCGATGTTTTGGAATGAGAACAAATGCTCTAATGGCGAAAATTGCTCTCGAGTTCCATCTAGCGTTGCTTATTGGTGGTAAAGACTTGAAGTTTGTATAAGGGAAAATTCCATTTTCATGGTAGTGCCTAAAACTTTTGCAAAGTTCGTATAAAAATTGCATATCGTCTCACCATTTTACGTTTATACATTTTATAGTAATATTGTTTTAACTGTAGCTTATTTTTAAATGTTCATAATTGTTTACTAATTCCGAAACAAAATTGTAACCAATGCTTGGAGATGATGTTGTGCCACCTAGTAACTCGTCCATTACATGTCGTAGTAATAAATCCAGGATATGATGCTGGCACCCTATGTATTGAGGCGGCGGTTGGAAAATTGTGTGGAAATGTTTTTTTAGCTAAGCAACAACACCATTTATTATGCCAGTGTTAACAGTTGTTGTGTCACATACTATCATTTTTATAGATCTTCACAAATTGAACTTATTTATGGTTTCTTTAATACCGCTGAAAATTGTTAAATCACGACCATTGTTCATTACAAGTACAGGTAATTTAATTTCTTTGCGCTGATTTTTAAGGACAAATACCTGTGTTTCATTTTTACCCACCTTTTTCGTCGAAATGTAAGCACCATTCATCATTTTGCAGCGTCCTTGTGTAAAATTCTTCTAAATTTTATGCGGATTTTATTACCGCTTTATAAATACCAGCTTGTGATGGTGTTGAAATGTCTATCCCCGACTCACCTTATTGTTTAAATACCTTGGCTGCTTTAGTAGTATACTCAATTTTGCATTATTAACTAGTGTAACGGCTGGGTTTATGGGCAATTTGACAGGTTTTGATCTACCAGAAGGTATGAAATCAATGTCTTCTTGATCATCATCATCACTATAAGATATTGCTGATGAACCTGAATCAGAAAGAAGTTGTGGTTCCGATTCTAGTTCGTCTGCTACGGTTGTTACATCAAATATTTTAATAAAGTTATCATCATTAAGACGTTTTAGCTTATTTTGATAAAGTAATATCAATTTTCCCACTTTTCGATTTATGTTATAAATTAGAATTTTTTTCATATTTAACTTAATCCAGAGGTCAAGTAATTCTTCAGAAATTGTAGCATGCCTTTCCTTTTTATTTTTTTTATCTTTGGCTAAGGCGTTAGATCTTCCAATAATATATTTTTCTTTTGGCATTCTGGTTAACGCAGATAGCGATAAATCCATGTTTTGTATATCACGACATTTTGCTGAAGCACCTTTTAATCTTGTTAAGTTGTTGGTCCACGTAGTTGAATTTTTTTGAACAGCTGTTGTATTTTTTTTAGATTTCATCTCTATTTATATAAAAGAGACGTGTTTGTACGTAACCGCTAAACTCAAAAACTACTGCACCGATTTTGAAAAAAAATTATGCGCTTATTCTATGGACCGTGGTTCGTGTTTCTGTGTAGTTTTGCCTTTGTCCGATAAATTTCGCGATTTCTTTTACATTTTTTTTATTGGTTTTATTAGGTGTTTTTGCATATATTTGATTTGAAAAGCCATAAAAAAAACGTTCAAACCAATATTATTAAGCTTAAAAAATTAATATGTCAAAGCAAAACCCACTAGCGATCGTTCGGGTGTATACCCTTTCTTAATTAATTAGTTAAAAAATATACACGTACATGTCAGTATTTATTCAAATTTTGTATTTAAAATAAATTAATTATATATTTAATCAAAATGCCACGACCACGTGGTTATATTGGTCGCAATACACGATAAACAAATCGTTCACAACTAAATCAAGAAGAACGCGCATCAGAAATTGAACAAACTAGATATCGAGTATCACGTTTACGAGAAAATTATACAGAATAACAACGCAGATACGAAATGAAGAACAACGTCTGAAACTCATCGATCTTATGACGCGCTTCATTACCCAATACTGCTTTGGCAAGGAGAGGATGGTTATCATTTGCAATTGAAAATGATTAATCCATCAACTGGTAAATTTGTTTTTTTTTTTATTTATTTTATTACAAAACATTAGGGGAACGATTACAACAAAAATATATTTTAATATTACAGGTTCAGAAACAAACAAAAAGATTAGTTGCATAAATTATTATGCGTATGGATTGATTATTCGAGAGAATATAGAAAATCATATATTGAAATGTCGGCAATTATATCGCCAATATATAGTGGATATGTACGCAAAAATAGAAACAGAAAGGCTTTTATTCATTCGGCTTAACCAACGACAATTACGATGCAATTAATAATGATGGCAATATAAATGATATTGGCCGCATAACAATTCTACCAGCTAATTATACGGAAGTCCACGAAATTATGGCCGTCCTGATTTATTTACAAATTTTACTTGCAATCCGAAGTGGATTGAAATTAAGAATTGTTTATTGCCTGGACAGTCGCCAGCTGATCATCGTGATATAACAGTACGAGTATTTAAGCAGAAACTAAAATCTTTAATTGATCTAATTGTCAAGCGTAAAATTTTTGGATCAGTTCGTTGCTGGATGTATTCAATTGAATGGCAGAAGAGGGGATTGCCACATGTCCATATTTTAATTTGGTGTGTGGTTAAAATTCGTATCACAAGTAAAAAAAAAATAAAATCATCAAAATCCAAACGAAATAAAATGAAACAAAGTTAAAAAAAAAATATATAGGTATTTTTTTTTGGTGCTGATCATAAATTAGTGGAAATTGTCACTGTCTTATGGTCACCTATTCCTAGATAGCGTCATAATATCGCGATTTTTGCTCTCTCCATCCAAATGGTGCCTTTTTATTTATATTATTGAAATTATAAGAAAATACTAAAAACTTTGCAATTAAATGTTATTTTTTTATACTGAAAAAAAAGGACTAAAATTCCAAACGTCATCGCATTTGTTTCGTGAACTTTTTTAACGATCGCGAAAAACTAGTACATCATTTTTTAATATTCTTTTATACGGCTATGTGATGAAGAATTTGATATTTGCAAAAATTGCAAAAAGTTATTACCCTAACCTTCATCTCACCCTTGTGTAGAAAATCACACAATATGAAAATATTTTGTACACAGAAAAAATAATAATTAAGCGATGTTCATGAAATTTCTTGACTTTTGCTATCGCATCAATTTTATACAGAAAACGTATTAATTGATACAAAAATATTTTTTTACAACGAGATATTTAAAAAGTGACGTTGCTTACCCTGGTGTGTGGTTTTCCAGACATATGTAATTTATATATGTTTTGTACTAGGAACATAATTTTTTGCCATCAAATGTCCATTCCTATTGATGTTATGACAAACTCTGTACCTATTATACAATATAAACAATTGATAATGTTATTCTGAAGTGATCAAATGCATATGCAAAGGAACAATGCTGTGAAAGCTATACCGAAATCGACTCAAACTTGTTACATGCAGATATCGGTGTTCCTATTTTGGCTGGACTTTACAGGTCTATGCTTCTAACTAATCTAATGTTTTAGATGTAATTGTGATAACTTAGATGAAAGAATGAGACAATGTTGAATTTATTTAGAACGACAATTCGTGAAATATTTAACAAATGGTCTGAACTATTATTACTGCAAACCATCTGAATGTGTTACAGTTGACGAACAATTGCTAGGTTTTCGTAGGAGATGCAAGTTTCAACAACATTGCCTTCTAAGCCGATATGGAATTAAATTTTTGATTTTAGTTTGCTCTAAAACTTATTACGTTTAAAAAATGCAACCATATTTGGGTAAACCAGTTGGTGGTTTAGCTGAAAAAAATTAAGGTGAACGTGTAGTTTTGAATAATGTTCGAAGAGTGAAGAGTCATAACATAACAGTGGGCAAGTTTTTCTGATCTTGAGAATTTGCCCAAAAGTTGTTATCCAAATTGGCAAACAAACAAACAAACAATGCGAAGAGTTTCCTTGCGTGAGCCTAGAATACCTCTGTATTACCAACAATTTACAAAATGAATCAGTGGGGGAGCTTAGTTGCTCAATAGCACATTCCACATCTTCAATGTTTCGTCAACCTTGAGAATCTGGAGAGCGCTCATCAGTATCATTCGACATTACCCCAAAAAAATCAAAAAGTGTTTCTCTGAATATCGAAGGAAAAGGAAAACATATGTTATTACCAGAAGTCGAAAACTAAGAACAATGTATATAAAACGATGTGCTGTTTTTACCAAGAAGGTATATGCAAACATACTAATAACCCTAATGTTAATTTAAATGTATTGAAGAGAAACTGATTTGATGTAATAGATAAAAAAAATACAAAAATCTATAATATTAATGGGCTAGACGATTTCTTGTGATCGATGTTTTGTTCTACCATTTTATCCCGATATTTACCGAACGTATATTATTTGAAAGGTATTTCTTTTTATTATTATTATTATTTTATTTTATTAGTATTATTACACTTTAAAAATGCGTATATGTTACATATTTTTGCACTATTTTGTTTTGCTCTAAAATTCTGAATTATTTATATTATTTCTTATAAAAATTACACAATCTCTTTTAAAAATATATTCATTTGTCTGTTCTTTGATATTATTTAGTAACGAGTTATATAATTGTAGTCCTTTATAGAAAAGTGATCGCTGCATCGCTGTTGTGTTTACTCGTTGTAGTCTAAAATCTCCATCATTTCTCAGCCCATACGGTTGCACGTCTCTCACATAATTAAGTTGTTCGCATAGATATTCTGCTGCCATTCCCATTTTCATCTTTTGTATAAAAGTATAGTATTTAATTTCAATCGTTGATTTAGTTTCAACCACTTAAGGGTATTTAACATTAACTCAATTGGAGTATAAATGTTGCATTCCAAAATTGTTCTCATTGCTTTATTTTGTAATTTTTGTAGTCTATCGATTTGTGTTTTTGTACAACATGTATAAAAAATTGTTGAACCAAATTCAAAATGTGGTTTTATAATCGTATTGTATATATTAATTGCCGTTATTGTTGATATTTTATTTCTAATTCTTTTAAAAAACCCAATTTTTTTTTACCAATTTTTCTGCAAATATAATCCATGTGTTCTTTAAATTTAAGTTCTTTATCAATTATAAAACCAAGGTATTTTATTTGTTCCACTTTTTCAATTATTTCATTATTAATTATAAAGTTTCTGTTACTAGTCATATTTATTTCTATAATTTTCGTTTTTGTTTCATTTAATTTTAACTTGTTCATATTTAACCAAATAATTATATTGTTTATGTCCTGCCTCATATTATTTTGACACTGTTCTTCACTATCACCTTCCGTAAATATCAGAGTATCATCCGCATATAAAATTATTTCAGTTTTCGTCAAAATGTTCGGCATATCGTTTATGTAAATGCTAAATAGTAGAGCACCCAATATTGATCCTTGTGGAACACCGAATTCATTTTCAATTGAATTAGATTGTACACCATTAAAGCATGGGTAGCTTGGTTGGCGTTTCTAGCTTGCACGGTGGCTTAGGGAGATTCAACTCCGGTACCAGCAGTCTCCACAGTTTCCCCTTCTGGGCCCTGTGGTGCTCATTCTGCAATTAAGCAGATGAAGGCGATGACGTCGGAGTTGAACGACATAGTTTTGGACGGTCGTGTTGAGGTCGAAACGGCGAGGCGGATCATCAATCAAGTGGGTCGGCTAGAAGAACTGTTGATGACGTTGGTAGGGGACAATGAACGTCTGAGGGGTCGTTTGGACGCCCTAGATGCTGGGGGCGCTACGCCAAGTGTACGAGTATCCCGGCTGGATAAATCCTCGCCTGTTCAGCCTGTGTGCCAGAAAGCGCCAGTAGTTGCCCCGGCACCGAAACCAGTCGAGACCTGGTCGGTGGTTGTGCGAAGCAAGACGGCGGCTAAGTCTGAAGAAATTGTTAAAAAGGTTGTGAACGAAGTAGGTCCCACGCTCGGGGTCAGAGTCCACGCGGTGGACGACCGACGACTGTCCCACGTACAGCGTGTTAGTCGCGAGGGCTAGGGCAAGGCATTAAGATGTCTCTGACAATTATTCAATATAATTGCCAGGGCTCTTATGCCAGTATGTGTGAATTGGGCGAAAGGATGGTTGCCATGAAGAGCGGGTTTGCCCTGGTTCAGGAACCTTACTCAACCGATGGTTGTGTAAGGGGTTTACCCTCATTTATGAGGGTATTTCCTTGTTCTAGGGTCAAGGCCGCTGTAATTGTCAACGATCCTGACGCAGAGTGTATTGTGTTATCTGCCAACGAACTGGGGGTATGTGCCTTGGTCGAAGGAAGATTCGGAAAAATCTTCCTGGCAAGCATATACTGTCAGTTCAGCAGCCCATTAGAGCCGTATAACTCGTATATGGATTAATTGGGATTTCTACGGCTCGTGCATTAGGGAGGCGGCCTCTGAGGTCTCCATTGGGGATTTCAGGGGTCTGACCATAGATGGACAGATAGGTAAGCTGAACGATTGGACGATAAACACCAATGACGCCCTTCTTGGGAGATGTTCTAAGACAATCCCCGGAAGGGTTAAATGGTGGACGCGGGAGTTAACGGAAATGCGGCGGACCGTCCGGCAGCTCAGGAAGCGATTCCAGAGAGCCAGGCGGACCAATGCAGATGATGTGCTACTGCCTGCGACGAACTACGCGACACAGCTACGTGCCTATAAGGACCGTATCGTGAAAGTGAAGGAGGATGACTGGAGAGCATACATACGAGACAACAGGGACGACCCATGGGGCAGAGTCTATAAGCTCTGTAGAGGTAAGAGCCAGCGGACCGACGTGTCTGGCCTAAGTGTTGGTAATGAAATATTGCCATCATGGGGGGCATGCATACGCGTTCTGCTGGGTGAGTTCTTTCCAAGGGTGGAGGGTCCTATCCATCTTCCTTTTCAGGGGGTGGATCCCCCTCCTCCGTTGGACAGAACTGAGTTAGAGTTAAGCATTTGTCAGGCGCGGAGTAGAAAGTCTCCAGGTATGGATGGGATGACCGGAGAGATGTGTAAAAGCATCTGGAAGGCCATTCCTGAGTACTTGTTGGCAATCTATGAAAAGTGTGTATCAGAGGGGTATTTCCACATCCGTGGAAGATAGCCCGTGTCGTTGTTTTGCTTAAGTCACCCGATAGAATCAGGAGCAATCCTCGCTCCTATAGGGGCATCAGTCTGCTTCCGGTGCTTGGAAAAGTATTGGAAAGGATTATGGTGAAAAGGCTTCAGGAGAGGATCGACCAGGGCACATGCGAGTGGCAATTTGGCTTTAGAAGTGGTAGGAGTGTAGATGACGCCTGGCATCACGTTAAAACGTGTGTCGGTAGGACAGAGGCAGGATATGTCCTTGGAATCTTTATTGATTTCAAGGATGCGTTCGACTTCCTGTTATGGGAAGGCGTTCTAGCGAGGCTACGCGAGGTCGGCTGCCAAGAGTTGGAGTTATGGAAAAGCTACTTCTCTGGCAGGCGGGCTTGCGTCGCTGGTGTGAACGAGTCCGTGTGCATTGAGGTGATCAGAGGTTGTCCGCAGGGCTCCATCTGCGGTCCATTTATTTGGAATATAATGATGGATCCTCTTTTGCGGAGGCTGATGGTTGCATACAATGTGTGCGCATATGCGGATGACTTGCTCGTCCTTATCGAAGGCTAGTCTCGTGCTGAGCTGGAGAGAAGGGGGGAGGAAGCCATGCAGATTGTCTGCGATTGGAGTAGACAGGTAGGAGTAGATGTAGCAATGGACAAAACTGTGATGAGGTTGCTCAAGGGCAGGTTATCTCTAAATAGACCTCCAACTGTTAGGGCCAATGGCGTTAGCCTTAAGTATGTGACTGAGTACTTGGGGATAACAATGCGTGAGCGTATGAACTTCTTGGTTCATCTCGAGCGTGTCAAGGCGAAATTGACAGGTGTTGGTAGGTGTAGCCCCTCTTGACTTGGAGGTGATACGTAAAAGTATTGCCTACAGGATCAAGAATGGACAGCCATTGTTGCAGGACGATTGGGTGACTAACGATGACGTTAGTGGTAGGAGCTGGACGGAGTGCAAGGCACTCTTAAATGAGTGTGTTGTCTCCAGATGGCAAGATAGATGGGACAGAAGTGACAATGGACGGGTTACATACTCCTTCATTCACGATGTGACGTTCGTGGCGAAACGTCCAGACTTTGGCTTTAGCCTGAGTATGGGCTTTTTGCTTACGGGCCATGGGTCGTTTAATGCATTTTTGTATAAAAGAGCTTTTACTGAGGACTGGTTTCATGTTTTGTGCATATGCACGTTCTACTTGGACATACGGGACCTAGATTCTCTATGGTTGTGATGTCAGTGGTGTGCTTGTGAATGATGAGAGAGTGCGTTGTATGAATGAGTTTGCGTGTGAAGTCTTCAAAAGAAGACGTTTAAGAAGGGTTTGATCGCACACGTGTGTTTACATCCACAGGATGTACGCATGCGTGTGTACCCAAGACCTTCTAGAAGGCCTTAGTTGTGTACCTATACACTCACCCACAGGGTGGGTGTATGGGTGTGGAACTAAGGCCTTCGAATGGTCACCAGTCCATAGCTGTTTGGAGCCATACTGGTAGTAGCTTTGCTACGAAGTCTGACCGGAGGCTATATATTTATATATAATTCTGGTACCACGGGAAGTCAGAGCCCCTGGAATCCTTGATTCCAGCTGACTTGCGGGTACGGCCCCTTGGGGAGTATCGTGGTGGCTGTGGTTTATACCCAAATCGCGGGGAGAGCATAGCTCGATGTGGAGTTGCATTCAACCGGGTGCTGTGACCCTAGAACAGCAGAGGTGTATAAGGTAGGCCTCGACTCCCCACCAAGGAGTCGGATTTGTTGCCCAAATGCACAAATCTTGAATTGGTACCGGAGTGTAGTTAACTACACAATGGGGCGATGGTCGGCGCATATTCCGATCCAGTGTTCAGAGCACCGTGAGGTTATGCCAACGAGACGGGTACTCACGTTAAACACAAGAGACTTCTGTACACCATTAACTGTTGTTATTTATTTTCTATTTGTTAAGTAAGATTTAAACCATTTCAGTTCTATATTCTGTATTCCGTACATATGAAGTTTTTTTAACATTATTTTTCGATCAATTGTTTCAAACGCTCTTTTAAAGTCTAAGAATATTGCCATAATTTTTATGTTTTTTTCTGTTTTTTTCCAGCGATTAATAACATAATTTACTGCAGTTTCACATGAAAACTTTTTTTTAGCCGCTTTGCAGCTTTTCAGATTTTTAAATTTTTCCCTTTATTTTGAGTAAATTGCATTTAAAATTGCTACTAACACATACACAAAATTATACAATGCTATGTGTGTGTTTATTAAATTCGCTAATGTGTTTGTAATAAAAATGAGTTTGTTTTTTGTGATGATTTGTGAATTGGCTATAATCTATTAGCATAACTTTAGGGTCTTTATTTAATAAAAAAAAAAATATAGTTTCCTAGAATTTGCATTCGAATTTCGAGGGCTGGAATTTGCTAGTACATGTTATTGATGGTAAATCATGATTTTAAATAAAAATCTTGCTAGTGAAAAATATGTAGACATCACGTATGTGTGGAAAACGATACATGAGGGTAAACAACGTAAGTTTTTTTTTGAAGGCTAATATCTATGAAAACAATTGAACAAAAATTTTTGCCGTATGTTTGATTTAATATTAAAAATATCACTCATACATCTTTTCTACTCTACTAATAAATTATAATCATATGCCCCAAATATGTTACGCTATTCAAAAAAATTATTAAAAAAGGGGGAAAGATTTAAATCTTGAACAATTCATTCGATGAAATTAGCTGAAGCTATTTGGCCGGAAAAAGCCAAACCCTATTGAGGTTTTACTTTGGTGGCCTAATGCTGTTATCCAGACTTATAATATCCCCCCCCCCCCCCCCACACCAAGAATGGCTGTCGTATAATGTAGTTATCATAAAAATAAATTAAAATTTTGTTTTTTATTTTTAAATGAACGAAAAATTTGATAATTTTAATGAGTCTAGTAAAATATTTTCACCCAGCTAAACGATAAAATGAAATATAAATATATACTTAAAAAAACAATATATTATCATTAAATTAATACAAATTTCTGATGTTGTTAAGAAATAAATATCACCTTATTAGACTTATATACTAGCAAGTACATCTTTAATAATTTAATAACTGCGTAAGTTCATGTAGAATCCCTTGTTAATATCATGTTGTTTTTTATTGTCTATTTAAAGGCTCTCTCTCTGGTTATTGCACTCACTGTACGAATGTTGCCACATATAAAGTCATACTCGTACATGACCCACCATCACTTGCACGTTTCAATATAAGTATCCAATAACATGTTGTTATAGCATGACCATGACAAAGTTTAATGCTTTTAATGCCTTTTTTGTACTTTTTTTTTGTATTAAAGTGTAATTCAAACATTTACATGGTACGTTGTTCTTTTCATTGTATTCGCACGACAGAAAGCTGGATAAAAAAGAAAATCCTTGTGTCTGGATATTGAATTTATTGTCATTTATTACTATTAAAAATTTCCGTTTGTAATAAATACTGTAGTATTGAATTTATTGTTATGTTAATGTCTCATATGCAGATATCCAACAGGGCATATGAGTAATGTTTCGTATTAATCATAATCGTATAATATGAATGTGTTAACAAATTTTAAGAATATATAATAATATACTTTTGAGACAGAATCAGAGATTTGTTTTTTAAAATCAGGACTAGCAACAAGCTTGAAAAAGTTTCATGATATTTTGTTTATTAAACCAATGTCGTAAATGGTGGTACTTTTGGAGTCTGAAAAAAAAGCATTTTGATTTTGATAAAATATTGGTTATTTTTTTGATTGGGAAAAATTCTGTGCAATCCAGAGAATTGATTGATACACATTATGGCGAGTCGCCATAATGGCATTAAAAAAAAGTGGTGTTCGCAATTAAAACGTGGCGATTGGAGTCCAACTGAGGTAGGGAAAAAAGGAATAGTAAAATGATAAATGAGAAAAAGAATTACGTACTAATGAACTTTTAAGAATATTTAATTAATCCAATGATCTAATTAAGAATACTTAAGGCGTAGTTACGATTTTGAGAAATAAAACTTGCCAAAAGCAGTATCCGTATACCTACAAATAGAATGACTACGAAAAAAATCTTTCTAATAAAATATTAAAATATTACTTCTACCGTATACTACTCAGTTATTTAATACCATTTTTACGTCAAGCATTTTCCCGTCAGTATGGAAGCACGCTAAAATTATACCAATTCCAAAATCTGATACAGAGTTCCGACGAATTGCCATTCTTTGCTTTCTTTCAAAAGTACTGGAAAAGATTCTACATTTTCAAATGTGTAAATATATTAGGGACAAATATTTAATGACTGAAAAACAATCAGGATGTCGCACAAACAACAGCTTTTTTACTGCTTTGGTTGATGTTAGAGAAAATATTCGAAACGAGCTAGATGATGGAAAAATAAATGTTTTGGTGCTACTTTATCATTCTAAGGCATTTGACACAGTAGACTACTATGACTTGTGCATGCAACTACAATATTTCTTTAAATTTTCATCAACTTCAATGCGGCTCTTATTTTCATATCTAACGGAACGAACACAATCCGTATTTTTTAATAATATTTGGTCTAATCCATTAACTCTTACTAGGGGAGTTCCGCAAGAGTAGATTCTGGGAAAATTACTTTTCTCATTATATGTGAATGATTTGCCAAAACACCTTTCTTATAGTAAGGTGTATTTGCATGCGGATGATGTCCAATTTAATCTGAGTAGCCCAATGCAGTCAATTGATGCAAATTTGATTAAGCTAAACAATGATCTTAGAAAAATCTAGGTATGGGCAACAGCAAATGGTATTTGTTTGAATCCAAAAAATCTAAATATTTGGTAAAAAACTGTTCCTGCTTTCAATGATTTTGTAAAAATTAATAGCGAAAGAATAGAGATTGTGCAAGCAACGAAAAATCTCGGAATTATCTCCAACAATCATCTTACCTGTACAAGTCACATTAGGTCACTGATAGGAAAAACGTACGTTAAACTTAGGTACCTCTGGTCAACGCAGTATTTTACACCCTTAAGAGTTCGAATATTGTTGGCAAAAGCATACTTTATTCTTGGTCTAATGTATGGATGTGAGATCTTTGCAAATTGTGATGCCAGTAGCAAATGAAAGATGAATGTGCTGTATAATAATATCTTTAGATATGTCTTTGGTATCAGGAAGTTTGAACATATTTCATCTTTTGCAAAAGCCTTTACAGCGAATCTTTTGAAAACTTGCTTAAGATTCGAGTACTAATATTTTTTCACAAAATTATTTATACCCAAAATCCACCATATCTTTACGCAAAAATTCGTTTCGCAAGATCACAAAGAGGTAGGAGATCATTCTCCCTAGGAATAAATATTTTGTGTCAGAGTGGCACTTTTATACTAGTGCTATACCTCTTTGGAATATAATTCCACAAAACCAACAACTTAACAGCAACGCAAACACTTTTAAACTATTTTTATTAAAATTTTTTGCCTGATTTTAAAATAATATCATATTGTGATAAATTAAATTATTATTATTAGTTTTATGTATTAAAATTTTGTTAAAATTTTGTTAAGCTCGCACATCTAACAATAATGCTTTCCTGTACAATAATTATAAGATGGAATCTCGTTGTACAGGAAATTATCATATAAATAAATAAATAAATAAATAAATAATGAAATAACCTGTTTATTGGTTTTTTTTATTTTTTATTTAAAGTTTCCTCTCTTTAAGGAAAAGTATTCCTACTTTTGAAATATCAACATAAACAAGTTAGAGTTCTAAATTCGGCTGTGCCGAATCTTTGATATCCTCCACCTGCATCTTAAAATCAATTTTACAACCAATGTTGGTTTCAGCTACCACTTCAAAACTGTTGCCGATACTGAAACTTTGAATTCGAATACCAACTAAAATTTAATTTAATTGCTTCTGGCAAGTTTCTTTATAATTTCTTTTTATAAAAACAATCATCGTATCATCTATAGAAAGAACTAATTACTATCTGAAAAATGCCATTATTGTCCTTTTACTAAAATGCAGAACCTATAAGTTCCCTAAGTGCTCCATTATCTAAAGCATCCAACGTTATAATACTAAATAAATTGATATTAAAAAAAAAAAAATTCAAATTATTATTAGCGAAATATTCAGATATTGATATCAATGAAAATAAATAAAAAAAATTTTTTTATCTGAATTAGCTACTATTAAGGATATATTTAATAAAACAACAGGTAAAAATTAAGGCCACCCTATACAAACTTAAAAATATACCCGATAAAAGCATGTATACCAAATTTAATTCAAATAAATATTTGTATAACTGCGACAGTTAGTTTGTAATCGACGCGTCGGCAGATCGACTAAAAAAAGTAATTCAGAGCCGATCGCTATAAGAAGTGCGCTTGTGTAAAGTACACATAACCCCTGTTTTACACGGTACTCGCGTTACACGTTTTCGATCATACGCGGGTTTTTGTTTGAAGTTAAAAAATAATAATAAAGATGAAGATAAACGAATGACTTGATTTTATTTAATTTATCTGGTAACACTTGTGTGGTAGGTATCTATGTATGAATATGCACATGCATATCAATATTACATATGTGTATAACATCCACCTGTATCCACACCTTAATAAAGGGAAAGTCCCTTTTTAAGTAAGCAAAATATTATTGCAAGTTCTTTATCCATTAGTTGATTTCAAGCAATAAACAAAGCAGGGCGTAAACTTTTTTTATATTTTTGATAACAAAATTATGTTCTGTATAGAAGACTTTTTATTGATTTAAAATTTCAGTTTCAACAAGTAAGAAAATTATAGTCAGTCTAGACCGACTATACGATACCCTATACCATGCGTTTAGAGATCCTATCTCTTAGGCCAAACTAACTCGACATAGAAAATAAGATAAAACAAATTTGATTGGGATTTTTATTACTTTTTTTTGGCTACAGATATGAAATAGTTTATATCGGATGCTATATCTATATGGGCACTAGGCCTAAAATTGGACCGATCCTGATCATGTTTGGTAAAGTCTCTTGTATTTTGCAAAAATATATTTATTATATATTTTAGACTGTATTAAGTTTGTAGGAGTGTCATATTCTGAATTAAAAAATCAACACTCCATGGGTGTTGGAAAGCAGTATGGCCTGACGTAGTTGACGCGAAATACTCTAGAGTGGTTTTGGAAAATGAATATTCTCAGATAATTGAGTTGGCTCATTTATTAGGGGGAGAAGGTTTCGAAGACTTGGCTGGGGCAGATATTGTTGAATTAATGGTGGACAGCAAATTAAATGAAGATGAATTAATTGAAATGTTTCACACATTGAATGACTACGAAGTTCATTCGCAGCGATAGTTGTTTGCGAAGCATGCCAGCTGGGAAGAAAACTAGGCAACTGTTTACTACAATATGACCCAAATGTTGAACGAGCTCTCCGATTTCAACGAAATACCAACAATTGTTTAAGTCAATATGAGGAGGCTTAAAAAGATCTTAATAAAAACAAATTACAGTTGTTTGTAACAGATTTTACTACAAAAATCAATCCTTCAATCAATCATATCAATCCTAAAAACTAAAGATAAAGAATGTAATAAGATAATATTACCCAGTGATGATAGTGACTTTTTAGCATTCAGTAAAAGAAGGCTTATGATAACAGGTAACAGTAATAGTGATAATAACACCAGTGAAGCAACCTGAATATTTGAGTATTACTGATAATCATTTTTCTGTATTTTTTCCTGTTAGTAACGACTTTACATTTTTTTTTTACATTTTTATTTCTATGAAATATCCCATTGAAGGCGCAAATACATATGTTTCTTATTATTAAACTTCTATTTATATCCTATACCACCATGTGGTTTGGGTATAATGACTTTGTGCTGATGTTTGTAACTACCAAAAATATTTGACCTAGACCCATCTTTTATTATACCGATCGGCTCAGAATAACTTTCTGAGTCGTTTTAGCGATGTCCGTCTGTCCGTCCGCCCATCCGTGTGTGTGTCCATGTAAACTTGTTAATCAAACTACAGGTCGCAAATATGAATATGTTCTGATGAAATTTCGTATATAAGCTTTTATCGGCCATGGGATGACCCCTATGAAATCGACATAAATTGCCATAAGATCCAAATTATCATATAGATCTTAGTAAAATTGGGTTTGTACGTGTTTATTGTATCCATTAATCAGTAGTCCAAAAATAATCCCTATTAGACAATTCTTAGTCATAGGCCCCATATAGAGCTGCTTCCCGATCTTCACTTAAAACTATCAAAAAAAAAAAAAATATCGCACAGGTCTTTCTCAAATTTGGTTTGTGTATATTTTTTCAAAATATAAGTGACTACCAAATATGGTCATGATCGGTGCTTGTTTTGACCTAGTCCACATATAAATATAACACCCGATATGAACTTTTTCATATCTGCAGCCCAAAAAATTAATAACAATGCCAATCAAATTTGGTTTTTGCTTATTTTCTATATCCAGTTAGTTGGACCGAAGAGATAGGGTTTCTAGACCATGGTAAACCAGGGTATCGTATGGTCGGTCTAGACCGACTATAATTTTCTTACTTGTTTTGTAATATACTAGGTGTAACCCGGTGTACTTCGCTACACCCCCCCCCCCCCCCCCCACCGAAACGTATTGAAAAGGCTCAAGCAAGGTCCCAAGGCTCTCACTATTACAGTAATTCAGATATATCACATTTAATATTAAGTTTGTATGGGGGTGTCACGCGCATTTGTCCAATCCCGCCCATTTTTTTGTCTGACTACTCACGTTAATAATAGATGACCTGAGACAAATTTGCAAAGCTATCTCTATCATAGTGCTTAATAATATATGTGATTAAAAATTTACTTTGTATGGGAGGTGTCATGCTCACTAAAAATATTAAAAAAAATACAGCATGCAGCACTTCCCATATCCGCAGTAAGACTCTTTGAAAATTTCAGGAAGATAAGATGAGTAGTTACGGAAATTACCTCCCACAAACAAACAAACACATATTACCTCTTTATCATGCTAGTATAGATTATTAGTGTAGGTTTTTTTTTATTTCAATGATTGCTGATACACAATGTTTTTTGTTTTTTCATTCGGTACAACAACTATCAGATTTTTCGGCATTCCTACCCTGGAACAAGGTACACGTAGCTGCCAATGAGAAGAAGATGGATTATCTAAATTAGATCTGGCAACACTTAACTATTCGCATTGAACTTAGAATATCATTTGGCAATTTTTCTTTTTTAGCGATTTTTGATTTTGCCCATTTTTAGTTTTGAAGATTTTTTTCGGCGATTTTTACTTTTCGCGATATTCGGATTTGGCGATTTTTGATTTTGGCGATATATTTTCCACGACAAATCACATTGATAACTAATGTACTTATCAAGAGACTGACGCTTTCGTAGTACTTTATATTTTTATATAGGATTTGCCACATCCACTACTCCCATCCCGCCCAATTTTTATTGGACTACTCACATTAATATCTGATGGACTCGTGCAAAATGTGGAGACTGCCCCTTTTATAGTACACCAGTTATATGATATTAGAAGAAGATTAAAAAATGGGTAATTTATAAAAAAATTTACTTTTTTAAAATTTGAAAAAGGCTACTCTATAACAAAATTATACTTATTTTAAAAAAGGGATACTTTTTTAAAAATGGTATAAAAATATTTTTTAAAAATACTTTAGAAAAAGGGCAATTTTAAAAAGGACACTTTTATTAAAAAAAACAATAATTTAAAAAAGGCACTTTTTGGAAAAAAAAAATACCTTTTGAAGAAAATATCGATTTTTTTACTATATTAAAAGAGGTTATTTTTTAAAAATAGGGTAATTTTTTAAAAAGGGTGGTTTTTTTAAAACAGTTTTTTTTGTTAAAAATTGGTATTTTTTTTTGAAAAGAAGGGTACTTTTAATAATAATATTTTTAAGGTACTTTGTAAAAAAAATTTACTTTTGGAGAAAAGGTACCTTTTTTAAAGGTAAAAATAAATACTTCTTGAAAAAAGGTAGTTTTTAAAAAGGCACTTTTTGAAAAGCAAAAGAGTAATATAAAAAGTGTATTTTTTTTATAATAGCTTAACTTTTTTCTAAAAGGGGGCTTTTTCAAAAAATGGCTATTTTATAAGAAAAAGTACTTTTGGAGAACAGGTATCTTTTAAAGAAAGGCACTTTTCAAAAAAAATAATTTTTTTGAGGGATTGTATTTTGTATTTCATACTGCTGACTTTATTTATTATATTGTGATAGCGATATAAAATATGTGGGAAGTTAATAAAGGATTTTATGCAAAAAAGAAGAGTTTTTCTTAGCTAGACCACAGACGGACAGATATTCATCACTAAGCTAACTTTCCTTGTTATAAGAATGAAGAAAATATATGGTTTTGTAATCTGTGGAATTTATTTCGACAGTGATGTGTAAGGGTGTAAAAAGAAACCCCCAAATTTACATTTAATATTGCTGACTTTAGTAACTTGTAGGATATCCTTTGCACTTTAGGACTTGCGACACTATCTGTCGTCGATTTAAGCAACTTTTAAATATCTTCTTAACTTAGTTAAAATCACTCATTCAAAGTAATTTCTTTTAAGACTACCTTTCAAATGCCCTATATGTTTGACCAAATAGAAATGTATACCTGTAAGAGTAGGTGGGTAATTTTGGTAACTAAAAACATCAGCCCAAACTTACCCGTGACCAGAGAGTAGTACTTATTGGGTATACACATAATATATGATAATTGCAATTTTTTCATGCTTAACTAATTCAGCAGTTATTGTGTAGTTATGGATGGATGTTAACAAAATAAACTTAATAAAATTTCATAACGAACAACTTTTATGTTATAAATATATTGAATGTAACATTAATATACCATTTGCTACTGATGTTGGAACAATTGTCTTTTAATTGTACCATTAAGAAAATTTGTGCATTGAATATGAAATTATTTGTTATAAATTGTATTTGTGGCATTTATGAGAAAGAAAAAAATATAAAAAATTTATATATTCAAAGTCCAAAAAAAAATTAAATGAAATATTATATCTTTGTAATAAAACGTTAAACGTTAATATTAATGAGCTAAATGATTGATTTCGATTAAGTATATAAATGTTTATACTTATGAATGTGCTTTTAAAAGACAAGCGAATATAAGTTGAGTTTTTATATGATTGTTTTTTTTTTGATGAATTGTTTTATGATGTCATTTAAAAAAATCTCTTGTCTATTTTCAGATTTATTTTTGCCTTAAAGCCACTAATAAATGTCAATAAACGACGAGAAATTTTATTTTCAAAATATTTATTTTATAAATAAAATAAAGGAACTAAAGCTTGTTATACAACACATCATTTATATGTCTTAACATCAAAAGGTTTTAACAAGTTGTTAAAAAATATTGTTTGCCAATTTATACTCGAGACAGTAGATATAAATTATCGTTTCATATTCTTTAATCTATTTAGATTGAAAACGTTAATAAAACCTTTATTTATATTTACATGTACATATAATATAAACAAGAGGTGACGTATGATTATTATTTCTTCTCAAAGTATGACAAAAATACATAAATGTGTGAATCATACGCCGCCGTAGGCCAGTTATGGTTTGAAGGTTTCAGTTGTTGCACGTAATTACAATTTAGCCCAAATGTATGTTTAATATTTAATTATGATTTATTTTTGATTAATACAAAGAAACTGTAGAACTTGAAGACTAATAACTTATTTGTTATATAACGAAAATTGCTTTTACATAACATAGAACAGTGATGGCCAGCTATACTAACTTTGGAAGCCACGTTTACGAATTAATATTCTAAAGAGCCATTTATTTATTTGTGAAAATAATACTTAAGGTGAATCTATATAGATATATGGGATTCATTTAATTTAAATTGAATAAACTTAAATTTTAAATTTAAAATGAAAAAGTTTTTTTCCGAAATTTGGCAGGCGTCGAATAGATTTTTTTAAACTTATCTGTTAATACAATTTCAAAGTGAACCAATTTAAAGTTACAATTTTGCTGGTAGAGATTACTAGGCGTACGTGTGTGACTTAGTAGTTTTTTTTTTAAATTTGTTTAGTTAAGTTACGGTGAGAATTATGAAAATTATAATTTGTAAAAATAAAAAGTAATTATCGTGGCTGGAAAATGCATATATGAAGACGAGAAGAGGAAATTTGAGGCGGATTGGGATAAGGATATTGTTTTCGTAGAGAGAAATGGAAAATGTGTTTCAGTCTGAATTTGTCTAAAAAAAATTTAATTTTTTAAATTCGCTTCAAAGTCTTTCAAGTCAAATTTAAATTTTTACAAAATGTACAATAATACAAAAATACGTAAGTAATTTAACATTTAATAGTTTATTTTTGAAAATTTTTTACAACAATACCCTTAACTAGAGCTAACTTTGAAATTTAAATTAATTCAGGAACACTAAGCTGTGGAAGAACCAACCGAAATCAGTGGAACCTTTAGAGCTGTTTTCAGATTGTTTAGAAAAAGCACAAAAAATGCTGCTATATTAGTCTGTTTATAGAAAATGAACTAATAAATATAATTGGAAATTAAATTGAAGAAAATCATTGTAAAAGGAGTCAACGATGCTGTTTTTTTTTCTATATTAGCTGATGTAATGACTGACATTAGTGGAAAAATAGTTGAATTTGTGTCTTAGATGTTTTGACAAAAGTTCGTTTATAATTAAAGAATATTTTCTAAATTTTGTCAATATAAATGGAACATTAAGAAAATAAATTTCACAAACTTTGCCTAAGACAGTCGAAAGTTTTTTCTTGATTTGAATTTGTAGAGGGGACAAAGGTATGACGGTGCCGCAAACTTATCTGGTCACCATAATGGCATTCAAGCCATAATAAGACAACCGTGTACAAATATTTTACAATTCAATACCAAAATTAATTGAAGCCTTGGAAAACATGGAGGAAAAAGGAAAGTTTTTAAAGAAATACTTTTCCTAAATAACAGACTTAACGTAAGTATTGGGTAAAAACACGTAAAAGCAGCCAAAAAATAGATTCATCACATATGAATTAATTTAGTATAATAACAAATTGAAGTAATTTTTTTGTATTTAAAAAAAAAATAGAGGAATGTTTTCTTTATTAATACAATATTGGCCATTACGTGGTGATAGGACTTTCATAAGGATTTTTCGCATCCAAAATGATTTACAAATACCCTTATCCAAAATTTCGAGAAAAAGGGATATTACCAATTTAAATAAGGGATTTGAGTAGGCGTCGGCGGTTTGTGAAATATTAAATATGCCACTTTTTCATAATTATCTTATCTCCAAACTTTTATATGCAATGGTTTTTATCCTGAAAATAATTTAACTCATTAGGATTGACTTAAATAATTCGTTTTCACAAAATGTAGTTCTGTAATAATTATAATAAAGTTTTACCCTTTTGTAGTCTTTGAATAATGGTAATTTCCAGTGTAATAAATGATATAAAAGATATTTCCTTATTTTTTTGACTGTCGCACAGTGTCCTTTTGAGTGTGAGTGATCAAAAATCGATAATTATTGAACGGTTTAAAATTGTTTCTCGCGGTTTCTTTTGCGTTATTGTCTATTAAATTACCTGTCGATTTTGTAACAATTTAACCCTTGTATGCTCATGGGGTCAAAACGACCCATTGTGAATTTTTTTTTAATATATTACATAGCTCAATTGTCTGCTGAACGCACTTAATTATATAAAAAAAAATTTCGTAAAAATTTCGCAAAGTTTATAAACAATTTAACCCAAATCTTCCCAAAGCTACCTTACGGTAACACTTCCGATTTGCATAAAAAATAATTTTTGTCCGTTTTGACTAATACAGGCGTTTCCCGATTTAACGAGTATTCGTTTTTACGAGAACTCGATATAACGAGCACCCAAATTTCTTCTATTGAGTACCTTAAATAACGAGATTTTTGACACTGGAGTACTCGAATTAACGAGCAAAATTACATATTTTTGTTTACCAGTTTAAATAATAACGTACGTTCCTAAAACGGGGAATCACATAATACAAATATTACATAGTAAAACGCAAAAACAAAAAAGAGAATAGCAAAATATTACATATGTATTAGAAACGCCGTTTCTTTAAAACATGTGCAAATAAATTTTTCGCATCATCAGTTCATTCGTGTAAAGTGTAATAAAAAAAAAATGAGTGCCAGAAAACGATTAGATTTAAAGACAAAATTAACATTTATTGATCTCCATAAGAAGGGAAAACATGTTGCAGATCTATGTAACGAATTTCGGTTAAAATCATCAACTGTATGCACAATTTTAAAAAATAAAGATAAACTTTTAAGAAATGTTGACTACATGTGCTACACCTCTAAGAAAAGAAAAGCCGTGAAGCCTGGTGAATTCCCAAACATGGAGAAAAAGCTGTATTCTTGGTTTCTGACATAACGAAACGCTGATATTCCCGTCACAGGAGCCATAATAAAGCAAAAAGCTAAAGACTTACACAAAAGGCTGTATGATGGAAATTTTAACGCGAGTCATGGTTGGCTTACTCGTTTTAAACAGAGATTTGGCATACGGCTTTTGAAGCAATGTGGTGAAAAATTGTCGGCCGATTGGACACAAGTAAAGCCATTTAAGAAGCATTTTAAGGAACTCATCGCTGCGAACGCTTTATCGAGGGATGCAATATTTAATGCTGACGAAACAGGGTTATTTTGGAAATTGTAAATTTGTATGGAGATCTTTGTTTACATATGTATGTACTTATTTTCCTTTTATGTACATACATACATACTTTTTATACCCTATACCACTATGTGGTTTGGGTATAATGACTTTGTGCTGCTGTTTGTAACAACCAAAAATATTTGACCTAGACCCATCTTTAATTATACCGATCGAATCAGAATCACTTTCTGAGTTGATTTAACAATGTCCGTCCGTCCGTCCGTCCGTCCGTCTGTGTGTCCATGTAAAGCTTGTAATCAAACTGCAGGTCGCAAATATGAATATATTTTGATGAAATTTGGTATATAAGCTTTTATCGGCCATGGGATGAACGCTATTGAAATTGGTGAGAATCGGTCCATGTTCAGACCTAGCCCCCATACAAATTACCCCTATGAAATCGACATAAATTGCCATAAGATCCAAATTGTCATATAGATCTTACTCAAATTGGGTTTGTATGCGTTCATTACATCCATTAATGAGTAGTCCAAAAATGATCCCTTTGGCCCCATATAGAGCTGCTTCCCGATCTTCACTTAAATCTATTAAAAAACAAAAATATTGCACTGATTCTTCTCAAATTTTGTTTGTATATATTTTCGCAAAATACAAGAGACTTTACCAACCATGGTCAGGATCGGTCCATTTTTGGACCTAGTCCCCATATAGATATATCATTCGATATGAACTTTTTCATATCTGCAGCCAAAAAAATTAATAAAAATCCCACTCAAATTTGGTTTTTGCTTATTTTCTATGTCCAGTTAGTTGGGCCTAGGAGATACGGTTTCTAAACGCATGGTATAGGGTATCGTATAATCGGTCTAGACCGACTATAATTTTCTTACTTGTTTTAGATTGAGTTTTCGATCAGCGACTTTAACTTATGGATTGAGCGATCAAATCGAGGAGGAAACTGAACATGAAGAGCCTAAAATTAAACATGTTGATGCCATAAAAAGCTTTGATGTGTGCATTAAATGGGCCAAACAAAATAATGTGGACTCTACAAAACTGATTGCTTTGACAGAGCTCCAGGAAGATACAGTAAAAAGCAATTTAAGCCTTCCGAAAAAGCAAACAATTATTCGCAACTTTTTGAACTAAACTTTTTTTTTAACTTAACGTATTACATAATTGATCTCAAAGAAATTGTTTTGAATTGTTTCTTTTAATTTTTTTTTTTGCTTTAAACTATTTTCTTATAAATAAAAACCCTTTAAAAACACTATTTTATTTTCGTTTTTTGTAAAAAGAGGTCAATTTACTATGGTACTCGATTTAATGAAAAATTCGATTTAACAAGAATGGCTGACTACGATGGTGCTCGTTAAATCGGGAAACGCCTGTATAGAAATGAAAAAAACTCAAAATATACTTCTGGGTTGATTCGGGTTAAATAGAGTTCATTAAAAAAACATCATTAAGTATATGTATATTTTTACCCTAGACGTTGAAATAAAAAAGAAAACGACATAAAAAACAAGTAAGAAAATTATAGTCGGTCTAGACCGACTATACGATACCCTATACGATGCGTTTAGAGACCATATTTCTCAGGCCCAACTAACTGGATATAGAAAATAAGCATAAACCAAATTTGAGTGGGATTTTTATTAATTTTTTCGGCTGCAGATATGAAAAAGTTCATATCGGATGCTATATCTATATGGGGACTAGGCAAAAAAATAGGCCGATACTGACCATGTTTGGTAAAGTCTCTTGTATTTTGCAAAAATATATACAACCAAAATTTGAGTAGAATCAGTGCAATATTTTTGTTTTTTGATAGATTTAAGTGAAGATCGGGAAGCAGCTCTATATGGGGCCTATGACTAAGAGTTGTCCAATAGGGATCACTTTCGGACTACTAATTAATGGATGTAATATATACATACAAACCCAATTTGACTAAGATTTGTATGACAATTTGGATCGTATGGCAGTATATGTTGATTTCATAGGGGTCATTTGTATGGGGGCTAGGTCTGAACATGGACCGATTCTCACCAGTTTCAATAGCATTCATTCCATGGCTGATAAAGGATCAAATACCAAATTTCATCAAAATATATTCATATTTGCGACCTGCAGTTTGATTACAAGCTTTACAGACGGATGGACGGACGGACATCGTTAAATCGAATCAGATAGTTATTCTGATTCGATCGGTATAATTAGAGATGGGTGTAGGTCAAATATTTTTGGTTGTTACAAACTGCAGCACAAAGTCATTATACCCAAACCACATTGTGGTATAGGGTATAAATACTTAAAATGTAGTAAATTTCTTTTTTTATTTTCTTTTTCAAAATTGTGTTTCACATGATATCTTAGTGATGTGATTAAAGGATCTGAAGAGATCTGTAACGTGTTCATTAAATTCAGGTTTTGATCTTTTCTGCTGCACTTTTTTGTATGTCAGAGTCTAAATTCTTTATATTCTTTGTTTTTCGCTTCTTGAGCCTCTTCTGACATTTCGCCAATAGGAAAGATGTGATATTTTATAATATTCTCACCATGGCTTAGTACCTTATGCACAGTTGGCGATAATTTTCTCCAGCTTCCATATAAACTGTTATAAAGTTTAAGTGTCTCCAAAGCGAATTTACCAAACTTTTTCAGCAACTTTTTAAAGTTATACAACAGAGTTTTATCAATTTTTGTTATAGATGCTGTATCATCAATGTTATCAAAAAAATCTTCTGGCAGTATTACCATCATTAGTGTTTCCAAGTCCCTGCATTGGATAATCAATTCCCAAACCAATAACTTCTCTGAACTGTCCTATATTATTTTTTTTTCGTCAACTCTTAGTTGGGTTTTTATTTTCTGCTTCTCTTTAAACGTTTTTTTTCTCAAAATCTGGTGTATTTTCCTTATATCTTTGAAATTCTAAGTCATACGTAATCTTTAAGCAATGCTCCATAAAACGAATACGTGCATGCAGTGGTGATAATCCTAACTCGTACATTCTTTCAATTTCAAAATAGTTACACCTTTTTACCTGATATAGCTTGTGCAGCTTTTCCATCTACCATTGCAAATTTGAAATTGTGTCTAATTTTAATTTCCTAATTTTAATTTATTTTTTTTTTAGTTATTATTTTGTTACTCGATTCGACCTAAAAGGCCGCAATAAAGAATTATTTGGCCAGTTAAAAGAAACTATACCCAATTCGAATGATATTTAATGCGTATAGCCACGCTACACAACAACTATCTTCGCAATGGATGTTAGGGCGAGCTACTTAATTTGTAAAAACTTAAACTAAATCAATTATCAAATTATTTCATATAACCGGAAGCGCATGCATATAGGCAAACACCGAAATGTATTTTCTTTTATCCGAAAAATTAGAAAAGGCGAAAACGATATTTCCTCGCTGGAGCGCGAATTACTAATGTGAGAGAGCTCTGTATAACAACTCTTGAAATAAACAAAAATCCAGATAAAACCAAAGATTTTGCTGAAATAATTTGGTATTAAGTATAACAAATTGTTTACTTCTTCAAATATTTTGTTTATATTTATTATCAATACTGAAACCGAGGTGTAGGGTATCAAAGATTCGGCACAGCCTAATTTAACACTCTTGGTTATTTTTAATTTTTTATTTTTTATTATACATTTTTCACTTTTCATTTTTAATTTTTAATTTTTTATTTTTCATTTTTCATTTTTTATTTTGTATTTCTTGTTTTTTATTTTTTATTTGTTATTTTTTATTTTTTATTTTTTGTTTTTCGTTTTTCATATTAATTTTCAATTTGTTATATTTAGTTTTTCATTTTTTGTTTGCAGTTTTTATTTTTCATTTTTTCCTTTTAATTTTTATTTTTCATTTTAAACAGGTTATTACATATCATAATTTTTTCACCAATTCAATCATAAGTCACACCGATTTTGTCTTTCGTCTCACATGTTCCCAGTTGGCAAAATCGTCGTATACGACATTGTCGTTAACAATTCCTTTAAGACATTTTATCATTTGTTACTCACGACATTTGTCGATGAAGTTTTCTGTAACGCCGATATAATGGATATTGTCGTTAACGTCAAGCTGGGACACAAATTACTCTGATGGTCGTGTATCACATCCCGTTGACGACAACCTCAGCGACAAATATCTATATTGTCGTGTATCAAGGTCCGTTGATGACAATATGAGCGACAACGTCTTGTGTATATTGTCCGTCGAACTTTGTTAAGGACAAGTTAAGCGACAATATCTATGAGTTGTTCATGCAGATATTTAATAAAAAATTTAGTTAACGACCAGCTGGATGATAAATAGCTTATACGGTCGTGTATCGAATTCTATTGACGACAAATTACGTGACAAAATTAAGTTTTGTCGTATATGAGTCTGTTGTCGTCAAGATGAGCGACATTGTGAGGAAATTGTCTTCAGTCATACTCCGTTAGTGATATGATGAGCGACGTTGTCTTTAAGTTGGTCGTATATAAGCTTTGCGTATAAAAAAAAGTAAAATAACGGGACTTAATAACGGCTGCAAGACAAAACAAAAAATGTTGAAAAATCATTATGATGTGTAAAAAATCTTCGCTAACAACAGGAGAAGCGACAAAGACCTGAAAGTTGTCATATAGTTTATTATTTAATAGTTTTATATAACTATGATGGCAGCAAAGAAAACGGTTATTTAGGAAATACGGAAATTTACTCAAGGCTTAATATGGTAAATATTTTTGAAGACGTGAACATATTACAGCGTTTTTTAATGACATTATACTTATTAATAAAAAAATCTCTTTAAAATATATTTTATATAGAATATACAAGGAAGGAGGGACACACACATGGAGACTTCATAAGAGAACCACGGGTTATCTTTCGTCGAATTAAAAATACCTACAACAAAGAGAACAAAGAAAAAATGACAAGGAAAACCGTTATATAATAAAAAATACTATCTACTTATACTTTGACGGTATTGATATAATTTATTTTTGAAAATTTATAATTAGTTAATAAAAATATTTAACGCTATGTTTTGGTATACCTACAATCATTGACGATTAATAGTCGTTAATGCGAGCATTAGTGACAATATTTACAGCATTGTCATTCATATAATAGTTGACGATAAAGTGAACGATATTGTCATCCATACAATCATTACCGACAAAGTTGTGGACATTGTCGCCTATGTAATCGTTAATGACAAAATGAATGAATGATATTGACGCCTAAATAGTAGTTGACGATAATATGGTAGAATTAGTCTTCTATAAAGTCGTCAGTGAATATATAGCTGAGCTTTTCATTTTTTTGCGTGAGCGACAAAGTGAGCGTTTTGGTCTTTCTTTTAGTCGTCCACGATTTTCGCGACATTTGTTCGAAAAAGTCTTTGACGATTTGTTCCGGCTGTCCTACATTTGTCTTCAAAGGCTTTACATTGTCGTGCACCCATCATTAGGGATGTCTTGAAGACGTGCCCAACTGAGTTATGTTGTTTTTGTGATTGTATTGTGATTATATTGTGTTTTTGTGATTATATGGATGTTTACACATCAAAAAGAATTGTATATAAATGCATTTTTTAAATAAAATATAATATTTGGACTCACATACAGATGGACGGAAAGACATATGGATGGACGGTATTCGCTTGAGTCGATCGATATGACAGTAGATGGGTCAACGTTAACTCATTTTGGCAATTAAAAACATAAGCCCAAACTTACCCCTGACCACAGACTGGTGTAACGTATACAATTGCTATATGATAACTGTAATTTTTTCATGCTTAACTAATTCAACATTTATTGTGTAGTTGTAGTTGGATGTTAACAAAAAAAAAAAAAAAAAAAAAAAAAATTAATAAAATTTCATAACGAACAACTGTTATGTTGTAAATATATTGAATATAACATTAATATACCATTTGCTACTGATGTTGAAACAATTGTCTTTTAACTGTACCATTAAGAAAGTTTGTGCTTTGATTATGAAATTATTTATTTTAAATTGTATTTGTGGCATTTATGAGAAAGAAAAAAATATAAGAAAATTTATATATTCAAAGTCCAAAAAAATTTAAATGAAATATTATATCTTTGTAATAAAACGTTAAACGTTAATATTAATGCGATAAATGATTGATTTCGATTAAGTATATTAATGTTTATTCTTATGAATGTGCTTTTAAAAGACAAGCGAATATAAGTTGAGTTTTTATATGATTGTTTTTTTTTGATGAATTGTTTTATGGTGTCATTTCAAAAAATCTCTTGTCTATTTTAAGATTCATTTTTGCCTTAAAGCCACTAATAAATGTCAATAAACGACGAGAAATTTTATTTTCAAAATATTTATTTTATAAATAAAATAAAGGAACTAAAGCTTGTTATACAACACATCATTTATATGTCTTAACATCAAAAGGTTTTAACAAGTTGTTAAGAAATATTGTTTGCCAATTTATATTCGAGTCAGTAGACATAACTTATCGTTTCATAATCTTTAATCTACTTGGATTGAAAACATCAATAAAACCTTTATTTATATTTACAAGTACATATAATATAAACAAGAGGTGACGTATGATTATTATTTCTTTCCAAAGTATGACAAAAAACTCTTATAAATGTGTTTGTGAATCATACGCCGCCGTAGGCCAGTTATGGTTTGAAGGTTTAAGTTGTTGCACGTGATTACAATTTAGCCCCAATGTATGTTTAATATTTAATTATGCTTTATTTGTGATGTTTCTTGTAAAATTTAATACAAAGCCCAACACCTTATATGTTATTTTAGGGAAATTGCTTTTACATACCAGAGAACAGGGATGACCAGCTATACTAGCTCTGGAAGCCACGTTTACGAATTAATATTCTAAAGAGCCATTTATTTATTTGTGACAATAATACTTAGAGTTAATATATATAGATTAGGGCGGGTCGATTTAAAAATAGCCCAAGCGACAAGGAAGATCGTATTCTAGGGATCAAAATAAGAAACTTTGCCCGAGGAACCATACCTCTAAAACGAATTCTGATGTCCCGACTTTTGAACTGTCTGTCTGCCTGTCTCAGTTTGACCCATTTAGAGTGCCGCAATCGAGTCCAAATGTATGATCGACCCCCACTAACTTTGGAGGGCGGACCCACCCATGGCAGTCGCACACCCTCTGTAACCCCCTGGCGGTTCCCCATACAAAAATTTAAAAAAATCACCATTTTTTGTTTAGAATTGGGCTGACTATGTTTCATTTAATATCTATAATATTAATAGGCTAGGCGATTTCTTGTGACTGATGCTTGGTTCTACCGTTTTATCCCGATTTTGACCAAATGTATATTATTTGAAAGGTATTTCTTTTTAGCCGATTTGCAGATTTACAAATTTTTAAATTTTTTGCTTTGTTCTGAATAAGTTGTCTTTCAAGTTGGTACTAACACATACATAATATTATACAATGCTATGTGTGTGTTTATTAAATTTGTTAATTGTTTCTAATAAAAATGAGTTTGTTTTTTGTGTTGAATTGTGAATTTTCTAGCTAACTGATAAGCATACTTTTAGGGCCTTTATTTAATGAAAAAATAAAATTTCCTAGAATATGCGTCGAGGGCTGGAATCTGCTAGTTAAAATTAACAGTCATACGTATACGTATCTTCTACTCTGCTAATAAATAATAATCATACGCCTTGACAATGTTATGTTATTCAAAAAGATCGATCGGATGAGGTTAAATAACTTTTAGATCACTCCATGACTATGCGTGACCATGCTTGACTATGCGTGACTACCGCAAAATTAATCTGTAGTCACAACAAGACTATGGGCCAAGTTTCAGATCAATTGCATGAGGGGGAATGGGGTTGCCCCATAGCAGACAGGCAGACAGACAGGTCAAAAGTCGATACATCAGAATTCGTTTTAGAGTTATGGTTCCTTGGGCAAAGTTTCTTATCCCTAGAATATGATTTTCCTTGTCACTTGAGCGATTTTTTGCCTCGATCCGCCCTAATATAGATATATAGGATTGATTTAATTTAAATTGAGTCAGCTTAAATTTTAAATTTAAAAAGTTTTTGTTCGTAATTTAGTAGGCGTCGAATAAATTTTTTTTTAAATTTATCTGCTAATACCATTTTAAAGGGAACCAATTTAAAGTTAAAATTTTTGCTGGTAGATATTATTATCCGTGAGTGTGTGAATAATAGTTTTTTTTTTAATTCCTTTTGTTAAGTTATGGTGAGAATTAAGAAAATTATAATTTGCAAAAAAATAAAAAGCAATAATGTTTTCTAGAAAACGCTAATATGAAGAGGAGAACAGGAAATGTTAGGAGGCTTGGGAAGAGGGTATTGTTTTGTAGAGAGAAATGGAAAAGCGATAGATCTGATATGTGAAGTAATATTGTCACAGCTCAAGGACAGTAATCTAAATCGGCATTAAAAATTAAATCACTGTTATATCAACCAAGAATATTGTCTGTGTAAACGAAATTTAATAAATGTTTATGTTTATTAAAGAGGCAGACATAACAACAGAGTCCGAATTTATTGTGGCGTTCAATATTGTTCGAGCAAAATGTCTCTGAATAGAGGGAGAATTCATAAAAAAAATCGCGCAGGTTAATTCTACTTTACATCCCGAAAATAAAAAATTGCATGAATTGGGTGATCAAATCCCTGCATCCAGGCATAGGCGAATTTAAGGTATTGGCCATAATATCACAAGTAACTTGCAAACTGATGTGATAAACTGCTCAACTCTGAGTCTAGACCTAGACGAATCCACAAACATTGAAGATAAGCCACAGCTTGCCATATTTTTTCGTTATGTATAAAAGAATGTAGACGTCAAAGAATATCTATTAGATCTTTCTGCACTGCGGGATATGACTATAGGGGCAGATATAAAAATCCTTGATGCTGTATTTGAAAACCTTTTGGTACCGATTAAAAAGTTAGTCAGCTTTACAACTGACGCCGCCCCAGCTATGAGGGCTGCTGCTAAAGGCCCTTTGGGGGCTTTTATATGCTGACTTATTCAGCCCTGTTCTTGAAACGTTGTTATTTGAATAAGAGTGAATTTAAAATCACTTGAAATTGAAATTTTGGGTTTCTTGAAACCACTTTTTTTTATTTATTTAATGGAAACATATGTTTGAGTTAAGAACATATGTTATCTAGAAACCGAGGTGCCATATGGTTCTTTATTCGGTTTCACAAAAAACTTTCAAGTATTTTGTGCATGTTTTTTTTCCTAAGTTTATAGAAAAAGTATAAAGAAAAATATTTTCTTTTAAAATAACAACTTATTTGTTCATTTAATTATTTTTGTTCTTCAATTTCATTCAATTAAAAATGACTTTTCTATTTTTAAAAAGGTAGGCATCACCAAAAAAAATTTAAATATTCAAATAAATTGGATTTTACTGGCATCACTACTGTTTCGAACATATGCAAAAAAATAAAAAAAATGTGATTTGATGAAAAATTTTTTTTAAATTCCTTTATTTACAATAATTAGTGCATAAAGAATCTATGCTATAATTGAAAAAATTATAATGGAAAAGAGATTGTGGAAATAAAAATTGTTATTATAGTTATAGAACAATATCATCTCTAAAAGTGTGTTTTATTAACATCGAACACTTATTACGAGTTTTTTTTTTTTAAATCAGCGCAAAATGTAGACGTTTTTTAAAATCGTTTTTTTTTCATAAAATTAATGTCTAATTTTTTAAAATAAGGACAAGGTTCAATAAAAAACATGTTAGAGTTTAAATATCAATTAGTTTTTTTATCTCTTAAGACCTGCTTAGTAAAAAAGGGCATTTGTTTTGATTTCACAAAGCCTTTTCTATGTGAATTAAAACGAGAAAAAATATTCTTATTGAAATTTTTTCATTTACGAGTTTTTTTTTGTGATAGTGTTTTCAAGAATAGGGGTGATTGTGTTCTAATTTTATCCCAGTTCATTGAATTTTTCATAGAGAACACCTGGTTGCAAAGTATTTTAAATATGCTCATATTATGGATATAGATTTAAAGATCAACTAAAAATGATCAAGTGCCAAAACTCATCGACAATTCAAAACCTTTATACAAGAAATAGAAAATGATTTACATTCAGATGACGTATCATGGTTTTGTTTTGTAAGGTGGCTCTTAGTAAGCAATGTTCTACCAAAATTTTTTATTTGAATGGAACCAATCAAAAAATTTGGGAAATTTTTCCGGAACTTGAACATACTTAATATCTGCTAGATATGGCGCTGCTCACAGATATTTTTCAGCACCTAAAATCATTAAATTTATCTCTGCAAGGGCATAATAAACTTACTTCTGATTTGGCCCAGAATGTAATTAGCTTCTATAACAAAATAAGACTTTACAAGCTTTAGCTGGATTAGTCATAATGTTGCAGATTATGTAGTCAAGCTTCACATACTAGCAGAAGATTTAACCGATAGATTCCGTGATTCAACAGCACTTAAGCCATCATTTCTATTTTTGGAAAATCCTTTCCTTATTGAAATTCTGCAGAATGGTTGTCCTGTATTACCGCAAATTGCTTCGGATATAGCAGCTGTGATATTAGAGCTACCGGAGCTCCAAGATGATGAAGGGTTGTTGCAAGTAAAACAGAATAGCTGTTCAACTACTGAGATAGGTTCCGGAACAGAAATATCCTAAAACCAAAGATTGTGAACTAAGACTAATATCTATTTTCGGTACTTCATATTCTTGCAAGTCGTTGTATTTTAATTGATAAGCATTTAACTGAGCTGGTGCGAACTGCCATTACAGGTCATCAGTCAAACTTTAAGCGGTTAACTTAAGCCTTCAACAAGCAAATCTAGTTTCTAAACATTTTATATTTTTTTATATTTCGTTTAAATTTGTAACAAACAAGTAAGAATGTTAAATTCGGCTGTACCGAATCTTTGATACCCTCCACCTCGGTTTGAGTATTGATAATAAATGTAAACAAAATATTTGAAAAAGTAAAAAATTTATTAAACTTAATGCCAAATTATTTCCGCTTAACAGAAGATTTTTGTTTATTTCAAGAGTTGGTCTATAAAGCTTTCTCACATTATTAATTCTCGCTCCAACGAGGAAAGACCGTTCTCGTCTTTTCTATTATTTCGGATAAAAGAAAACGCATTTCGGTGTTTGCTTTTTGGTCATCGTGGTTGCTGACATAAACTCTCGTTTAATTTAGTTTAAGTTTTTGCATATTAAATAGCTCACCCTAACCTACATTGCGAAGGTAGTGTTTGTGTAGGGTGGCTTCACGCGTTAACTCGTGTTTACTGGAGATGGTTGTATAGTTTCTTTTAACTGGCAAAATAATTCTTCATTGCGGCCATATAGGTCGGATGGAGTAACAAAATAATAACCAAAAAACGCTCTCTCAATTTTTTGTTAAAATATTTTTTTTTCACATATTAAAAGGGAGTTTTCACTATTAGATTTTGTGGTAACACAAAATAACACAATACAATACAAAATCTAACCCAGTGATGTCAACTTTTGATTTTGAATTAATTTATGTTAATAAAATATATTTTCATTTATTGATTCCAAATACTACTACCTGTAAATTATTATCGAACTTCAATTTTTTGGGTTTTACTTTGCCTACCATGAAGTCAAATTTTGAAGTCACCGTGAACACTGGTTCAAATTAGGGATGCCAAATGCAAAAACCAAATGTCTCAAAAATTTTAAATGAAATACATAATTTGTTAGCATTATTTTCTGAATAACTTCAAATTTTCATCCAAAAAAATTTTGAAAAGTAATATATAAATAACATTCTCATCGAATTGCATCCGTTATCCAATCGAGATGAATTTTTGCAGGCAGACTCGTCGAAATGTCTGTATCACGTTAGATTTTTTAAAAAATGGATCTTTATCAATTCTCAGATTTTCCTGAATTTTTTTTGGAAAAAATGGTTATCGGTTTTTTTGTAACGGTTTCAGTTTGTTAAAAAACCGAATTTTTTTTTATTAATTTTGTTATATTAAAATTAAAAATTGTTACATAAAAAATTTCAATGCTTTTAAAGAAACTTTTACCTCTTATTTTTGCGTTTCTAAGCATTCGTGTCAGTATCATGACAAATAGGCCAACTGTATTCGCCAAGCATATTCGTAATGTCTTGTCCTTTAAAGCGCTTTTCAATAGCCGCAATGTCCTGATGGAACCTTTCGCCATGCTCATCGCTACAAGCTCCTAAATCATCAGGGAAAAATCTAAATGATTGTGAAGGAAATGGATCTTTAGCGGCATTAATATGCCCATTTCGCCATATGCCGAAACCATTTCTGCGACAGTATTTTTATAATTGGCTGCCAAGAAACTGCTCAATAACGGCAACTGTGCCTTTCCATGCACGTTGTTCGATAGTATTCAATTTTGATGAAAATTCATAACTTGTAACTAGGTTTTTTATCTGCGGACCTTAAATCATACACATCATTAAAAAAAAAACAAAGTTACTGAATGACTTCTTAAAAAAAATACCTGCATGAATCTTTGCGCCGCTCAATTTCGGAAAAATTTTGCGCAAACTTGCAATCGCCTCGCCCTCACGATCCAGTTTATTAACAAAATTTGATACGAGACCGAGCTTAATGTGTAGTGGTGGCAAAATGATTTGAGATGGCTGCACCAATGATAGATTCTCTATACTTTCTACGCCTACTTTGTAGCATGTTAGCGGCTTCCACTTAAATTCAGTGTAATGCTGATCTATTTTCCGACCTTCCCATGTAAACAAAAAGCACTGGTGGGTTGGAAATCCACGCTGAACACCCATGAGTAATCCGACCACTTTCAGATCGCAGCATATTTTCCAATTATGCTCTTGGTACTTTATCAGCTGTAATATTAATTCCAAGCCTTCGTATTGGGGTTTGTGGCATATGCGATTGGGACAGATGGATGTTTGTTACCGATATGAAGTAGCACGACTTTAAGGCTGTTGACCGATGCATCGATGAAAAGTCGCCACTCCTCTGAAATATGAGGGTAACCAATTTTTGCAAACATCGAATCAAGATCATAACATTAAGCCAGGTTTTTTCTTGTTCTTCGTGCAATTTAAAAAATTCGTCATATGGAATAGTGCTAAGTCATTCACGAGCGGCTGTTATTTTAAAATAAGCCGCCACTATATTCCACTGCTTAAAGCATGATGCATAGAGTTCCGCTGTTCTCCTCGTCAAATTTCCATCTCGTACAAGGTCATTGAAGTCGGCTTGCATTACTAAATGCGGCACTGCAGTCCCAAGTTCACTGGGTGTTGGTACAAATTCCGATACTTCTGGGTTCTCGCATTCGATGCAAGAAATGTTGATAGCATTGTTGGTACTACTGTTGGTTCTCCATGGCTTAATTCGGGAACATCATAAAAAATCTCCACTGAAGCCGCTATACGTTCTTCTGGTGAGTACAGAACTGCTGGAATAAACTATTCTACATTAGCGTAGCGAATTTTGTTGCGGCGGAAGTATTGGTACCCTTTAGTTTGAGTAAAAGTTACGCAAAAGTAGCACAATTCATTGCAACTCCGTACGTGGTAGCCAAATTGTTGGTAAATTTCTATAGCAATAGTCGCACACGACTTCCGGAGTATACCACAAGTAAGGAACATAAGCAGTCTTGAATATATTCTGAAACGAATTAACCACTGTTTTCGCAATATTTTTCTAATTTTTACTTGGTGCGAATAAGCCACAAACGCAACAAAAGTTATTTCGAGTCGGCCACTGCATTTTTCGGAACGCTTTAGTAGTTTAAAAATTTGGAGTGTCTTCAAGTTATGCTGAAAAAAGTGAAAAAAAGATTTAAAAAAAAAATTCAAGAAAATCTAAGAATTGATAAAAATCTATTTTTTAAAAAAATTTGACGTGATACAGACATTTCCAAGAGTCTGCCTGCAAAAATTCTGCTCGATTGGATCACGGAAAAAGTTTTGTTGTGAGTTTTTGTTGTGAGGCCAAAACAATGGGAACTTTTATAATTTTCTACCAGAATTGATAAAAAGGGTTAGTTTTTATTATATTATTACCACAACGACCACAAAAACAACAAGTCAAACTATGACATTAAATCACCATTTAGAATAACAACAAGAACAATACAGAAACATATATTTTTGCAATTTATTTTACTTCTTCAGTGATTTCTCGGGACCTATTAACCCGATTTTCATGATTTTTCAAACATGAACCTTTTCATGATGTTGGTCAATCCTTCTCACTAAAAACGAGTGTCCCAGTTTGCCTATAGAAAATCATATTCTTTCCCAGACTTTTTTTACTTTTTCATTCAATTCTCGGGACCTAATCCACCGATTTCGACGATTTTTAATAACAACCTTCTCAGGATGTTAATGAGTACCGTAGCTGCCCGATTGAAGCCGTCATCGTGATTTCTACAGACGGACATCGCTTTATCAACTCCGCTTGTTATAAGGATCACAAATGTATATATTATATGGGGTCCAAATTTTTTTTTCTAATTATTACAAACGGAATGACAAACTCATATATACCCTCTGCAAACTGGGATAGAGGGTATAAAAATTAAATAACATATTTTTATACCCTATGCCAATATGTGCTCATGGTATAAAGACTTTGTGCTGATGTTTGTAACTACGAAAAATATTTGACGTAGATCTAGGGTTTCCAATTACTCGGCAAAATCAACTAACCGAGTTTTTGAGTATCTGTAAGGAAAATTAACCGAGTACTCGGTTAACTGAGTATATCAAATAAAAAAAACATATTTGTTATTCATATATTTTTATATTTTTAATTTATTATATATTATAGACTATAGAGTATTAAAAAAGAGTATATAATTGATAAGTAGAGTATAGAATTATTTATCTTTATTAAAAAAATAATACTTTAAGAAAAGTAGTGCATCTAATGATTAGAAGTTTAAGCGGCATCTTTTTTGGTCAAGAAATTTCCTGCTGTTGAGAAAACCCTTTCTGTAGCGGTAGATGTTGGTTTTATAGTTAATAAGGCCTCGTATAATCGTTCAAGATTCTCCGTGCGCTTTTTGTTTCCATCTAATATTTTAAAATCTGATTTTAAGTCACTTATATTTTTTCCAGTATTAGAACTATTACTCATGACCAAAACGGACGAAATTGCCTGTGCAGTTCTTGATTAAGCTCATTTGAAATCGTCTGTTGACACGCTGTCACTACCAGCTTCTTCAGAAATAGCAGAAACCAGATATATATTATTCAAAAGAATATTTGCAAATTCACAAATTGCAATTTTTGACGAATATGTAAAATCACCATTGGCTCGAGGCATTTTTCCACACTGGAGATATAGTAACAACGTTATTACTGTTTCATTTCGTCTGTCGTTCATTCGAGTCTTTAATGCAGTTAATAATTCTTTGCTTAAACTAGTATTAATTTCACGAAGGTTTTCAAACAGAAATTTAAAAATACTTTCAGAAATTAACAACGTAGCATTTTCTTTACTTAATTCGTTAACAGCCAATTTAGTTGGTTTCATAATTTTTAAAATTTCTTCGAAAACTACCTCATTTTCCTCTTTATAAATATCGAAACAACCAATATCATTCAGTGCTTTCTTGATACATTCTTTCAATTTTAACAAACATTCAATCATTGGGATAAGAGAATTCCAGCGGGTTTTACAATCCAACATCAAACTCAAATTTTTGCCTTCGTGGTTTGTGACAGAATTTTGCAAAATTGAGTTCCTTACTGGTGAATTTTTAAATTTTTTAATAACGGTTCTGGTTTCTGCTAATGTTTTACCTATATCTGGTCTAAAAGTTGTAATTATTTCCTCAACATTATCAAAATTTATGTTTGCATTTGCATCCAAATTACTGGGACTTTCTTCACTGTTTTCATCACTGTCATAATTATCATCACCTTCACTTAAAATTATGTTTTCGTTTACATTTTTTTTTATAAAAAACATCAATTACTGCTAGGTGAATAGAATGATTGAAACAAAGTTGGCATATAGCTTCTATTAACCTTCCATATTTTTGCATCACTGCAGCTCCATCTTTTGTGGAAGCGATAATGTCTTCCGCAAATTTCAGACCAAAGCAAAGCAATTTTTCTTCAACCAAATTTTTCAACTTAACTGCATTGCACGAACATTCAATTGGCAGCAAACCGAAGACATGCGCTTTATTTTTATTGCTCAAATATCGTTTAACATTTCTGCCTGTCCATTCGTATATGGCAATACTAAAATTTTATACATTATTTTTGGAACTCGAGGTCGATAAGTATTTGGTAAGTTCTGATTTTTTCTGTACAGCAAAATCTCTAATGTGATTCATGATGGATGTATCACCTTTTGGCATTTCATAACCGCGATATTGAACAAATCCCTTTAGAGCTGAAGAATTTTTAATAGCATGTATAGAAAATCCATCCACAGCAGCACATTTTGCTAAAATTTCCCCCACTCGATTAATGTAATTGAATAAATTACCTTGTTCAGTTCTAGTTTTTTTTGGCGCAATCGGAACCAGTGGATATCATCGGAAGTTCTTCTGAACTATTTCGCATTTTATTAATATAAATATCATGTCTTTTTAAGTGGTTGATCAATGCGGTTGTGGATCATCCTTTACAGAAGATGACATTCTCACACTTCAAATATTTTGCGTCTTCATTATTTTTATTTTTATTAAAAAAATTCCTGACTTCAGACTTTTTATTTGAGTTCTTGGTTCACATGGTTATTTTAAAATATTGAATTGTAACCTCACAACATATAATAAACTTACCAGCAATTTGTCGAATAAACTTTCTTCAAAATTAAATATGAAAAAGTAAAACCAATACTATTTTATTTGCAAGATTATTAGTTTTGAATTTGAATTCACTTGAATTCATTTATTTAGCTCTTGCAACTGTTTAAATAATAACCGGGTATTAATGGTGAAAAACCGAGTTTCCGAGTAATATATAAAACAGAGAAATAACCGAGTAACCGAGTACTCGATAACCGAGAATGGAAACCCTACGTAGATCCAACTTTTATTATAACGATCGACTCAGAGTTACTTCCTGAGTCGATTTGGCGACGCCCGTCCTTCCATAAGTATTCCATAAGTCTAAATTGGTTTTGTTATTGTTTTGTAGAGTAAAAGTTTATTTTCCAGGGATAACTGAGATTTAGGACTATACATTCTTCTCGTTTTTATCTTTATTCTTTGTTCTCTTTTTGTCTGAATATATTTTTCCATGTGTTTCGGCTGTCGAGATGGAGACCCAAACATTTGACACCTGTTTTCTTTGCATGCCATTCAAAACAACAGCTGGGTAATCTTGATTTCTTAACGCAATAGTAATATGGGAGGATTTTTCAGTATTAACTTTTTCCATTTCCATTTTTTAAGCCACAATTCAATATCATTTTATTGATTTTGAATCATTTCTGAAGCAGTATCAGGTGCGTCATTTGCTATTAATGCTGTGTCATCAGCATATGTTGCGACGGTCATATTTCCTTGTATAGGCATATGAGACGTAAATATGGTGCAAAGAACAGGTCCTAGAACTTCCTTGTACACAAAATTAGGAAAATTGTATTTGTATATTTATATATTTATAGCAGATATCAGCGCTCGAGATTCGAGTGCAATTTCTAGGTAGCTTTATTTTTCAAGTTTGCCAATTCACAAACCAACACTTTTATGGTTTAATATTATCGTGAATGAAGATAAAAAATTCATTAACAAACACATTAGCAAATTTTATAAAACAAACATAGCATATGTATAATTTTATGTATGTGTTAGTAGCAACTTTAAATGCAATTTACTCAAAATAAAAAAAAAAATTAAAAATTTGTAAATCTGCAAAACGGCTAAAAAGAAATACCTTTCAAATAATATACGTTTGGTCAAAATCGGGATAAAACGGTAGAAAAAAATTGACTTTATGCTGATGTTTGTAACTACCAAAAATATTTGACCTAGACCTACCTTTTATTTTACTGATCGACTCAGTATCACTTTCTGCATCGATTTAGCGATGTCTGTCCGTCTGTCCGTCCGTCCATTCGTCGGGGTATCCATGTAGCTACAGATTGCAAATAGGAACACATTTTGATGAAATTTATTATAAAAGCTTCTGTCGTCCACAGGGTGAACGCTATTGAAATTGCTGATCGGTTCATGAGATCGTCTTAAATAATCATAATATCCAGATTATCATATAAATCTCAGTCAAATTGTGTCTGTGTTTGTATGTTGCATCCATTAATCGGTAGTCAAAAAATAAACCCTATAAGATAATTCCTAGTCATAGCCCCCATAAAAAGCTGTTTCCGATCTTCACTTAAATCTATCAAAAAACAAAAATATTGCACAGATTTTTCTCAACTTTGGTTTGTAGATATTTTTGCAAAATATACTTGGACCCTAAGAGAAAGTGTCGCTAAACTCATGGTGTAGGGTATCGTTTAGTCACTCTAAACAGACTATAATTTTTTACTTGTTTTTATATACTTAATAAAAGAAATTTAATTTTATTTTTTTATTCTATAAAAATTTTCCTAATAGGATTATAAAATATTGTGCATATGAGACACTCCCATCGACTTTATGAACCGCTTATGGCCACCTCTGCCATAGAATCTTAAATTCTATATATTTTCATATATCTTGTAACAATTTAAAGTTAACAAACACTTAAAGCCTATCGTCGTTAGTTTCTAAGGCGTACATACCATATGTTCTGTTGGCTTCTAGCCAAGATTAACAAAAATGCAAAAATTGTTTGCATTTGGCTAACAGAATCTTAATTAATTTCTCTGGCTGCTGCATAGAACATTTAAATTTAATGCTAACTGAAAATTTATTGCAACAAAACTAAACTTATATTCTGCAATTCCAAAATATTTTTTATTACTTTTATTATTCATATTTATTTATTATGTTTTTATGTCGATGGTACTATAATAGTTAAATCGAAATCGCATATAAACAATATTGTTATTAAATTGCACAATATGTTAAATGTATTAGCTATTTATTGTTTTGCATAATGTCATTAAAAATAAAAAACTATAAAATATTGACATTTTTATAATTTAATTTTCAAATACTTTAACAGACTTTGTTGGCCTTAATACAGGAAAATTTATAAAAAGAAAAAAAAAAAAAAAACGCAATAGCAAAAGAAATAGTAAACAAAAATAACACTGCGATACAATTTTAGATTTTTTTACTGGACTTATACAAGACCATATACATATAAAACCAGAGATCAGATGCAGTAAAATTGCTAAGTGAAGTTGTTGTATTGTTTTATTTATTTTTATTTTATTTATTTATTTATTTATTTATTTCGAATTCCCATACAGCAAGACATAAAATCTTATAATTAAAGTACAGGATTAGTACTAGGTACGTAGTAGTAAGGAAATTAAACATTGTGTATAATAACAATTAAAAATAAAATAATTATAATAACAAAATAAAATAATAATACAAAAGTTAAATATAAAAATTAGTTTTTTAAAAACGACTTAAAATAGAAAACCAATTAATTATAGAAATTGAAGAGGGCCATTTTAAATTGCATTGCGTTGCTTATGAACTGATAGTTGAAGGTAGCAAGTTCCAACGACGAATTGAATTAATAACGGGTGATTTTTTTGAGGTTAGGATTTTCATGCATTAGTATTTGACAGATCACGTGGGATTTCAGACATGGTGTCAAAGAGAAAGATGCTCAGTATGCTTTGACATTTCATCATGAATAGACTTACTAACGAGCAACGCTTGCAAATCATTGAATTTTATTACCAAAATCAGTGTTCGGTTCGAAATGTGTTTCGCGCTTTACGTCCGATTTATGGTCTACATAATCGACCAAGTGAGCAAACAATTAATGCGATTGTGACCAAGTTTCGCACTCAGTTTACTTTATTGGACATTAAACCAACCACACGAATGCGTACAGTGCGTACAGAAGAGAATATTGCGTCTGTTTCTGAGAGTGTTGCTGAAGACCGTGAAATGTCGATTCGTCGCCGTTCGCAGCAATTGGGTTTGTGTTATTCGACCACATGGAAGATTTTACGCAAAGATCTTGGTGTAAAACCGTATAAAATACAGCTCGTGCAAGAACTGAAGCCGAACGATCTGCCACAACGTCTAATTTTCAGTGAATGGGCCCTAGAAAAGTTGGCAGAAAATCCGCTTTTTTATCGACAAATTTTGTTCAGCGATGAGGCTCATTTCTGGTTGAATGGCTTCGTAAATAAGCAAAATTGCCGTATTTGGAGTGAAGAGCAACCAGAAGCCGTTCAAGAACTGCCCATGCATCCCGAAAAATGCACTGTTTGGTGTGGTTTGTACGCTGGTGGAATCATTGGACCGTATTTTTTCAAAGATGCTGTTGGACGCAACGTTACGGTGAATGGCGATCGCTATCGTTCGATGCTAACAAACTTTTTGTTGCCAAAAATGGAAGAACTGAACTTGGTTGACATGTGGTTTCAACAAGATGGCGCTACATGCCACACAGCTCGCGATTCTATGGCCATTTTGAGGGAAAACTTCGGAGAACAATTCATCTCAAGAAATGGACCGGTAAGTTGGCCACCAAGATCATGCGATTTGACGCCTTTAGACTATTTTTTGTGGGGCTACGTCAAGTCTAAAGTCTACAGAAATAAGCCAGCAACTATTCCAGCTTTGGAAGACAACATTTCCGAAGAAATTCGGGCTATTCCGGCCGAAATGCTCGAAAAAGTTGCCCAAAATTGGACTTTCCGAATGGACCACGTAAGACGCAGCCGCGGTCAACATTTAAATGAAATTATCTTCAAAAAGTAAATGTCATGGACCAATCTAACGTTTCAAATAAAGAACCGATGAGATTTTGCAAATTTTATGCGTTTTTTTTTTTAAAAAAGTTATCAAGCTCTTAAAAAATCACCCGTTATAAGACTGCATTTCAGATGTTAGTGGTCGATGTCTAATTGGTATTAAATCATTTGCTCTGCGAGATCGAGTGAACGAGATAAGAAAATTCACGGGTATATATAATTTTATGTAAAAAAGTCAAGGTACGTATTTTTAGAAAATTAAAGAAATTAAATCCTACATTTTTTTGAAACTGGTGTAATATGATCATACTTCTTCAGGCCGTTATAAGCTTTCTCCAATTTATTGCAACTCGTATAATTACAGCTCGCAAAAACTTCAGATCCGTATAGCAAAGTTGGCATTATATACTGTGAGCGTCAAAATAAAGTAAACAGCAATTTTTAATCTTTAAATTGCCTTATAACAAAATTATTATTGACTTACTATAAAAAGTAATATTACAGAGTTGAGTACTATACCCTTTAGAGATTGACTACCATAAAACATGAAATCAAATCAATTGGGAATATTGCACAAATCTCTCGAAAGTGAAAACGCATCAGATTTTACGCGTCAAAAAAAAGTAAACAGTGGTAACACTTACTTACGCTTTTTTATATTTCGGGGAAGAACATAAACTTTTTGAGACAAATGTGTACTGATCACGTATTCTACTTTACTAAAAATCATTTGAAGTTGATTTATACTAAACAGTAATAGCTAAAAAGATGTAAAAGCAAATATTCTCACTATGGGAAAGCAAATATCGCTTTATTCTCGGAAAATATTTTAGATTAAAAAGAAAAATGTAAATCTTTGCGTGAAATTGGTAGAATTGTGGGTAGAAACCACTGCACAATAATAAAAGTAGTTGGTGAATGCGCCAAACACCATCAGGTTGAACATTTAACGAGATCTGGACGCCCAAAGCAGCTTAGTTTTACTGAAGTTAGAGCTGTAGTAAGAGAAGTAAAGACATATTCAGCCTAAAGTGCAGTTAAATTATCAGAAAATATAACGCAGACATCAGGCAAACCAGTAAGATCCGGTACAGTAAGGAGATCGCTTCACAAAAATGGTCTACATGGAAGGATACCATGCAAGAAACCATACATATCCAAGGCGAATAACAGCAAGCTAATGAATTTCGATAAAAAAGTAGAAAAATGAGGTTCTATCTTTGTGGGAAAGCATATTATGTACAGATAAGAGGAAATTCGCAATTTTGGGCGCGAAAAAGCCTCCAAAAATATGGCGTGCTAAGAATGAACATGAAAAGAAAAGTGTGTTACCAAAACTGTTATATACAGTGTGGGTTCAGTTATGTTTTGGGGCTATATGGCGGGAACAGGTGTTGGTAGTTATGTTTTTATTTACTCTACTATGAACCAAATGGATTCCTTAGCCATTTTGAAGGACAATGTTGGCCCTATCGTCGAGAAATAAGGCATGGCTGGAAATAGGATCTTCCAACAGGACAACGATCTAAAGCTTACATCTAACATTGTGAAATAGTGGCTACTGTACCGGACTCCTAAGACACCTGATCAACTGTCGCAGTCCCCGAACCTTAACCCAATCGAGCATCTGTGGAAAAATCTTGACTGAAAAATAGGTCGAAGGGCTTTTTCAAGCAAGGCAAACTTAAAGATGCCTCAAAAGAAAGAATGGAGCATAATCTCCCCTGTAATAACAAAAAAAATTGTCGAGTCGCTGCCTAGAAGACTACATAAGGGGCTTAAGGCCAAATGACTTTACTTTTTTTTGACGCGTAAAATTTGGTTATTTTCTAAATAAAGTGCATTTATTTCTGTTTTATCATGCTTCTGTTTAATTTTTTTTATTGAGTTCAGCTCTAATTAAATAATTCTTTAATTCCTTATATTTATTTTTGATTTTGTGTAAATTACTGCATTTTAATAAAACTTTTGATATGAGAAACTAAGGTGTTTACTTTATCTTGACGCTCACAGTATATTTTTGCAAGTAATAACCGAATCTTAGCCGGTGTAAAGTATTGTGTTTTCCACAGAATTCGTAGCTTATTATGTGTTTTTCCAGCAGCTGTGTTTATATGATCAGTCCATGTAAAATTATTATTAAAAATTATACCTACATTCTTTGTTGTTCTTACAATCTCAATTGCTTGGTTATTTAGTACAAATTCCGGTTCAAAAGTTGATTTCTTGGATTTTGGATTTATCACCAGACACTTAGATTTGCTGGGATTCAAGCAAAGGCCATTGGATGAAGCCCATATAAAAACACGGTTTAAATCCTCATTTAGTTTACTTAAGCAATCATCAGTATTTTTGTTGTTATGTATAATTGAACATCATCAGCATAGATATGGACACGGCTGTACATTCGTTGCTCTAGTAAATCGTTGATGTATATTGTAAAATGTAGAGGACCAAGGATTGATCCTTGAGGAACACCTTTAGATATTGGCAGTGGCCGTGATATTTATACCCTACACCACTATGTGGTTTGGGTATAATGACTTTGTGCTGCTGTTTGTAACTACCAAAAATATTTGACCTAGAATCAGAATCACTAACTGATTCGATATAACGATGTCCGTCCGCCTGTCCGTCCGTCTGTGTGTCCATTTAAACCCTGTAATCAAACTGCAGGTCGCAACTATGAACATATTTTGATGAAGTTTGGTATATAAGCTTTTATCGGCCATGGGATGAAATTCGTGAGAATCGGTTCATGTTCAGACCTAACCCCCATACAAATGACCCCTATGAAATCGACATAAATTGCCATAAGATCCAAATTGTCATATAGATCTTACTCAATTTGGGTTTGTATGCGTTTATTACATCCATTAATGAGAAGTCCAAAAATGATCCCTATGGGACAACTCTTAGTCATAGGCCCCATATAGAGCTGCTTCCCGATCTTCACTTAAATCTATCAAAAAATATTGCACTGATTGTTCTCAAATTTTGTTTGTATATATTTTTGCAAAATACAAGAGACTTTACCAAACATAGTCAGGATCGGTAGATTTTTGGGCCTAGTGTCCATATATATATAGCATCCGATATGAACTTTTTCATATTTGCAGCCAAAAAAATTTATAAAAATCCCACTCAAATTTGGTTTAAGCTTATTTTATGTAGCCAGTTAGTTGGGCCTATGAGATAGGGTCTCTAAACGCATGGTATAGGGTATCATATAGTCGGTCTAGATCAACTATAATTTTCTTACTTGTTGTTGTTATGTATAATTGAACAGCATCAGCATAGATATGGACACTGCTGTACATTAGTTGCTCTGCTAAATCGTTGATGTATATTGTAAAAAAGTAGAGGACCAAGGATTGATCCTTGAAGAACACCTTTTTATATTGGCAGTGGCCGTGATATTTATACTCTATACCACTATGTGGTTTGGGTTAATGACTTTGTGCTGCTGTTTGTGACTACCAAAAATATTTACATAGATCCATCTTTTATTATACCGATCGAATCAGAATCACCATCTGATTCGATTTAACGATGTCCGTCCGTCCGTCCGTCCGTCGGTCTGTGTGTCCATTTAAACCTTGTAATCAAACTGCAGGTCGCAAATATGAATATATTTTGATGAAATTTGGTATATGAGCTTTTCTCGGCCATAGGATGAACGCTGAAGAAATTTGTGAGAATAGGTTTATGTTCAGACCTAACCCCCATACAAATGACCCCTATGAAATCGACATAAATTGCCATAAGATCCAAATTATTCTATAAATCTTAGTTAAATTGGGTTTGTATGTGTTTATTACATCCATTAATGAGTAGTCCAAAAATGATCCCTATGGGACAACTCTTAGTCATAGGCCCCATATAGCGCTGCTTCCCGATCTTCACTCAAAAAACAAAAATATTGCACTGATTCTTCTCAAATTTTGTTTGTATATATTTTTGCAAAATACAAGAGACTTTACCAAACATGGTTAGGATCGGTCCATTTTTGGGCCTAGTCGCCATATAGATATAACATCCGATATGAACTTTTTCATATCTGCAGCCAAAAAAATTAATAAAAATCGCACTCAAATTTGGTTTTTGCTTATTTTCTATGTCCAATTAGTTGGGCCTGAGAGATAGGGTCTCTAAACGCATGGTTTAGGGTATCCTATTAATGGCCAGTTTTTGGTGAACAACGATCGATTGGAAATGATGGAAACATTTAGTGATCTCGGGGTTTTATTGGACAAGCGCCTGGATTTTCGTAAACATATATCACTCACAATTAACAAGGCATTTGGTGTGCTTGGTTTTATCAATCGTTGGGCGAAAGAGTTTTCTGATCCTTACATAACAAAGCAACTTTTTACTACACTAGTAAGACCAATTTTGGAATATAGTTCTGTAGTTTGGGATCCTTTTTACACCGTTCATTCAAATTCAATTGAGTCTGTTCAAAAACAATTTCTAATATTTGCCTTCGTGGACTTGGATCCAAATATACAATTACCTTCTTATAGAAGCCGTCTCGCTCTTATTAATCTTCCTACGCTTAAAAGCCGAAGAAGTATGCTTAATATAACTTTTTTGTTCAACTTGATAAATGGAAATATATATTCCGAATTTCTCCTTAGCAGAATCAATATTAATACCTCACAGCGCTGTTCACGGTATTTTCAGTTCCTAATTGTAAAGTATTATCGTACAAATTATGCCAACTCTGATCCTTTTCGTCGGCTGTGTATAGAATTTAGCCAACTGTATAACATTATTGATTTTCAGAAAAGTTTAGATTTGATTAAAAGGGATATAATACTTTATCTAAATAATATGTAATAAATATTTAGCGTGCATTTTTATACCCTATACCACTATGTGGTTTGGGTATAATGACTTTGTGCTGCTGTTTGTAACAACCAAAAATATTTGACCTCGACCCATCTTTAATTATACCGATCGAATCAGAATCACTTTCTGAGTTGATTTAACAATGTCCGTCCGTCCGTCCGTCCATCCGTCTGTGTGTCCATGTAAAGCTTGTAATCAAACTGCAGGTCGCAAATATGAATATATTTTGACGAAGTTTGGTATTTGATCTTTTCTCGGCCATGGGATGAACGGTATTGAAATTGGTGAGAATCGGTCCATGTTCAGACCTAGCCCCCATACAAATGACCCCTATGAAATCAACATATATTGCCATAAGATCCAAATTATCATACAAATCTTAGTCAAATTGGGTTTGTATGTATATATTATATCCATTAATCAGTAGTCCAAAAATGATCCCTATTGGACAACTCTTAGTCATAGGCCCCATATAGAGCTGCATCCCGATCTTCACTTAAATCTATCAAAAAACAAAAATATTGCACCGATTCTTCTCAAATTTTGTTTGTATATATTTTTGCAAAATACAAGAGACTTTGCCAAACATGGTCAGAATCGGTCCTAGTTCCCATATAGATATAGCATCCGATATGAACTTTTTCATATCTGCAGCCGAAAAAATTAATAAAAATCCCACTCAAATTTGGTTTATGTTTATTTTCTATATCCAGTTAGTTGGGCCTGAGAGATAGGGTCTCTAAACGCATGGTATAGGGTATCGTATAGTCGGTCTAGACCCTTTATAATTTTCTTACTTGTTTCTTATTAGCAAATACTGACTGTTTACGATCCAGTAAGTAGGACGCGATTAATCGAGTGGACGACAAAGAAAATTTAAACAAAATTTCCAGTTTCATACAAAAAATTCCATGGTCAACCATGTCTAATGCCTTAGAGTGATCTAATAAAACAAGAAACCAGCATAAGTACTACTCCGTGTTTCCTCCGTGACATCAATAAGCGTAGTTACGTAGCTATGCTTAGGCCGAAAACCTGACTGTCTGCTTGTAAGTAAGCCATTTCTATTTATGTAATCGTACATTTGCTTATGTAGCAGCTTCTCAAATACTTTTGATAGAAATAGTAATATAGAAACAGGTCGGTAATCATTACTAGATTTTGGTGTAGATATTATTTTAGCGTACTTCCAGTTAGCAGGAAAAATACTTTTAGCTATGATATTGCTGAATATGAATGTGATATGTGGTAACAACACAGGAAAGAATAGCTTTTAAATACTACAGCATTTCACTGAACAGCTAGGCAACTCCTTGATACATCATCTTGTGTTACACAATTAAAACTAAATAGTTGACTCTGCTCAGTGATAGGTCGATTATAAAAGTTACTATTCAAAGGTACTGTTGGAAGTCGTGTGAAAGTTTCATTAAATAATTCAACATGTAATTTCCGTTGCATCTAATATCCTTGGGTTTCCAGTATCAGTATCACGTATATTTTTCAATGTTTATTTTGGTACCAATTGCAGAGTTGAAGACAGATGAATAGTATGTTGATTTTGCACTCTTAATAGCTAGGTTTACTTCTCTGCATGCGTCACAATATTCTTCATGTAGTGAATCAGTTTTGAAAGGTTTCCAACGACTAAAAGCTGTATCTCTGTAAGCAATTGCAGATTTAATATCACCATTAAACCATTACTTTAAAACTAGTTTTTACAGCTTTCACCGGAACCGACCTATTGAAAATTTGTTCTATTTTGTTTTCTAAGCAATTAAGTTGAGTTTCAGCAGATAGAATATAGTAAATTGAATTGCAATCAATATTTGCTAAATCAAAAACTATGACAATATTTTCCATATGTTTAAAGACATAATATGTGGCATCATTCATGATAAGTTAGATCTGCAAATCAAAGGTAAGAAAAATTAAGTCGTGCTCTGAAAAACAGGACGCTGAAATCTGATGATAAAGTAATCGCCACATATAACAATATCTTAAAATTTTACTGTTGCATTGTCCAAAGTTTTGACAAAATTTTGCATATCAATATTGTGATGAGGTCTGTATACAAAATCTACAAGAATTTTGTTTCGATGTGTTGAAATTTCTACAAAGAGATGTTCAATCATCTCCATTGGCTTGGATTTACAATACAATTTACTTACCATTCCATTTCTAATATAAATAGCAGCACCACCTGCATGAAATACCCTATCACAGCGATATAATTTATAGTCTTGCAAATCAAAAATGGTATCAGGAACAAGTAGGTCAAACGACGTCTCAGATACACATACAGCATCAACTCATGAATTTTCAAATATAAAGGAGAACTCGTCCATCTTATTGTTTAGACTTTGCGCATTTATATGACAAATATCTAAACCAGTTTTCTGCTTACAAAGTACTCGAACCATATCAGAAGTAACATCTCTGGAACTATACGTTGTACTACCTGAACAATTTGTCATAAAAACAAAAAAAATTTAAAAAAAAACGCATATACTTTTAAAAGGGCCAAGAATAAAACACATTAAATGACTGCAATTTTTCAAAAACATTCTAAAAATACAAACTAAAATATTCCTTGGCGAGTTTTTATTTGATTTTGAAGTAATCTAAAATTTTTTTAGAGATAACTTAATAGTGAAATCGATTCACATAACAACTTGTAAAAAAAAAATAAACTATGGAACGAAATCTTCGTAAAGTCTGGAAACAGTCATATTTTCATCATAGAAACACTCTTGAAATTTGCTAACGATTTTCGGCGCGACTTTACTTTACCAGATTGTCCCAAACTTCACATGTATTAGTTTTATATAGAAAGGAAACAAACTGAACCCCGACACTCTTTAAAATCGCCATTTAAAAAGTGTCCATATAACGTAGGACCACGCCAGTGTCCATGTTAATCTTGTAATCAAACTACTGATAATAAATATGAATATATTTTGAAAGAATTTGGTACGTGAGCCCATATCGGCCATAGGGTCTACGCTATTTAAATTGCTGAAAAATGGTGCATATTTAGACCTAGTCCCCATATATATGGCCCCTATCAGATCGACTTGAATTGCCATAAGGTCCAAATTATTATGCAGATCTTGTTGAAGTTGGGCTTATGTTTGTTGATTACATCTATTAATCAGTGGTTCAAAAATAAACCTTATACGACAATTCTTAGTCATAGTGCCATATCAAGTTGCTTCCAGATCATCAATTAAAACTAACAAAAAATACAAAAATATTTCACAGATTTTTCTGAAATTTCGTTTGTTTATGTTTAAAAAAAAAGAATTGACCTTACCAAATATGGTCGGGATCGGTTAATTTTTTGCCCTAGTCCCTTTATAAATACTAGGAAGCTTTATTTTTCAACTTAGCCAATTCACAAACCAACACTTTTATAGTTCATTATTATTGTGAATGAAGATAAAAAACTCATTACCAAGCACATTAACAAATTTAATAAAACACATCTAGTATATGTATAATTTTATGTATGTGTTAGTAGCAACTTTAAATGTAATTTACTTAAAATAAAGGAAAAAATTTAAAAAACTCTAAATCTGCAAAACGGCTAAAAAGAAATACCTTTCAAATAATGTACGTTTGGTCAAAATCGGGATAAAATGGTAGAATAAAATATAGGTCACAAAGAATCGCCTAGCCTATTAATATTACAGATAGCATCCGATATGAACTTTATCAAATCTGCAAGCAAAAAAAATTAATAAAAATTTCATTCAGATTTGGGTTTTTTCTACCCAATTAGTTGGACCTAAGACCAATTCTCTAAGTGCATTGTATAAGGTATCGCATAGTCGGTATATACCGACTATAATTTTCTTACTTGTTTTATTTTAGTCATGGTGTGGGTTAAAAAAAGTGTGCGGTGAAGGCAATGACGTTAGTGAATTTTAATGCGGATGAAACAGGATTATTTTTTAATGTCTGCTAGACAAAACGTTACCATTAAAAGCCAGCAATACCACGGAGGAAAAAATAGTGTTCAGTTGGTTAAATTAATGCAAACTCCAAACGTGGATGTTTCAGAAAAACTTACAATTCTATTGATTGGAAAAAGTGCCAAACATTAATGGTTTCGTGGTGTTAAGTGGCTACTCGTAGAGTATAAAGCAAAATTCAAGGACTGGATGACAAAACATGTTTTTGAAGAATGGATTCTAAAATAAAAAAGCACTTTCAAAGTACTGAACGAAAATTTTTATTGTGTACTGATAACTGTCCGGTATATCCCAAGCACGTACAAAGTAAAACGAAAGTCATTTAAATAGCATTTTTCCTCTATGGCATTATGACCTCTAAAATGGAACCGCTTTTGAAGCACTAATCCGTATAGAGGCAAACGAAAAACTTATGGATTGCATCAATCATGTAACAATTTTTTTTTAATTTTGACGTCAGTAGCGAAGTGCTTCAAAAGCTGCATTAGGTCAACACTCTGAATGGGAAGAAGAAGATTTCACATCCATAATTTTTGTTGAGTAGTAATTGCATTTATAAACATCAAAAACTAATTAAAGCTGATTATGAAGTATAGTAAAAAGCGAACAAAATAACTTGCAATGCTACTCTTCACAAATATATAGAAGTAGATAATTAACTTTGCACAACTGATTGATGATTTCTCATTTCATTCTTCAGCAAATAGCTTCGGCAAATCAAGTTTGACTAATTTTATCTAATGAAATTCTAAAGAAATTGCCAGTTTTACTCTTTTTAAAAAATCAGTTTTTTTTTAATAAACAGAACACATTTATAGCGTATCAGTATTAGTAAAGTAGAAAAAATGTATACGTATGTATTTATTTTTTATTTGGATATATCTAGAAAATTATTTATTTTAGCCTTAACTGACTTAATCATCAATGATTCTTGAGCTATAGCTGAAAAACTATGTGAAAAATCATCAGGTTAAGGAAGAAAAATATAACAGTACTTTCACACTGACTTAGAATTTTTCACCCGCTCCCCCCGACAATAACCGCAAAAATGATCTACAGTGCTTTCTTAAGCGGAACTACGTTTGGCGGGTCAGCTGCTATGTTTAACTATATATATAAAAGAGTTGCGAGGATGATCATCATCGTCCAGCCCAAACCGGAAGCTTGAAATTTGTACTGTATGTTCCTCTCTCGGCGTGAAGATCCACTGAGAACAGATTTTTAAAAATTCCTACATTTACGGGGTAAAAGCGGATAAAAAGGGAGAAAATGATAACAAATTAATCTAGGAATATGAAATTTTGGATGTGGACCCCATCCGAGAAACAACTGTGGGCTCAGAACTAATTGTTTCGAAATTCGGCCATTTAAGGGGAAAAAACGGTCAAAAAGGGTAAAAATTGTACCTTTCTGCATCTTCTTCACATATTAATCTATATATTGAACTTTGTTACACAGGCTCCACCGAATACGTGGCCATCAGTCAGTAATGATTTTATTGCTAATTCTAACGTCTAGGGGCGGAAAAACGGCCAAAAAGTGGAAAAATTGTATAGAGATAGAACAATAGAGATAGAGACATCAGATAAGAGGAGACTTTTTGGAAATTTGGGTGTTAAGGGGGGGGGGGGGTAAAACTGCCAAAAAGGGTAAAAATGGTATGGTTTAGCATACGGTTTCGGAATATGAGATTTGATATGTAATTCAAATATTTAGGGGAGGAGAAATGGCCAAAAATGGGAAAAATTGTACGTTTGGTATCTTCTAAACAAACGAATATAAAAAGTAGTTTGTGGATAGAAACATCATGAGAAAATAAGTAAGAAATTTACAGTCAGTATAGACCGAAACACTATACCATGCGTTTAGAGAATTGGTCTTAGGTAAAACTAACTGGGTTTAGAGAAAAAGCATAAACCAAATCAATGTCGAAAATTGGACCGATCCTGACCATATTTGGTAAAGTCATTTATATTTTGTAACAACATATACAACCCGATTTTGAGAAAAATCTGTGCATTAATATGTGGTTTAATTTTCGTCTACGGATTAATGGATGTAATAAATGCACAATAACCCAATTCGACTGAGATCTATTTGATAATTTGAATCTTATGGAAAGTTAAGTCGAAATCATAGGGGTGATTTGTATGGAGAGTAGGTCTGAACATGCGCCCATTTTCACCAATTTGAATAGCGTTTGTCCTATGGCTTGAGTTACTTCCCTTCCAAACTATGCCATCGATATTACAAATAATATAATTTTTATCTTTATAATTTGAATAATTTTCGAACCCATTATGAATAAGAAAGTGGTGCTTAAATAGAGTAGATGGCAAAACATGTTAAACTTTTACAAAATTCTAAATTTGCCAATTTTGTTTTTTAATAATTTCGCGCTTAGTTATAAAATTATATTTTTTTGCGAAATCACTATTTGGTGTGTTCTATATTGGAAGATAACACATTTGTTACAAAAAATACAATAATTATTAAAAAAAAAAAAATAGATAAACGAAAAAGAAATATTTTTTTAGACATGCCAAAACAGTGGAAACTTTTAAACTTCTTTACCAGAGTTGATTAAAATAATAAAAATAGAAGAATGAGAGATAAAACTATAAAAAAATCTTAGCCATTATTTCAATATAGATTCTGTCATTTTCTTTCAATTATTATAAAATAATGGCAAGAATAAAGTTTTATGATGAGTTGAAAACCAGAATAATAGATGATTTTAGTGATGGTCGTAAGAAAAAGAATATTTGTGAGAAATATTCTATGAATAAATCCATAAAATAGTCTGACTAGTATTAGTCTTGCTAGAAAACGCATGAACTGGAATTTGAGTACTGTTGGCGAATAGCGTTGACGAAAAAGTTGAGGATTTCCTAAAATAAATTAATACAATCGTTCGGTATACGAATCACCTACCCCCCAAGACCATGTGTTATTGTATAGTAAAATTTTCCATTGTTTTGTCAACAGCATAAAAATGAATACTTTTAAGTTTTGTTAATTTTTTCTGAATTTATGTTAATATTTCTTCTTTTCTTCCCCATCTGGTAGAGGTACTTCCGAAAATAGCCATGTCCTGACAGTAATGGCGTGAGGTAATAGTTGACCTCACCAAAACTTGTATTCACCCAGCCTTCTAAATTGGGGATGAATTTAGCCGTCCATGCCCACACGTTTGGTTTTGCCACATCTGCTGCCACTGTTCAATACTATGTGCTCTTAATTCAGTTGGCGTCAGTTGACCTTCACTCCAATGTTTTTGTTCCCATCTCTTCTTGCGTTCTGCCGCCATCAAACCAATTGGGATCGTGCCGCTAATGACCAGTACGGCCGCTTCTGAGACCGTTCTATAAGCAGAGACTACCCTCAAGGCTGCCGTTCTCTGCACCGCGCCTAAGGCTTTCCTGCGGTATAATAATAATAATAATAATAATAATAATAATAATAATAATAATAATAATAATAATAATAATAATAATAAAATAATAATAATAATAATAATAATAATAATAATAATAATAATAATAATAATAATAATAATAATAATAATAATAATAATAATAATAATAATAATAATAATA